>QJPP01001895.1:0-363256 GCA_003996215.1 Jaltomata sinuosa
CCAACCTAATAAACCAACCCAAGGATGCCCATTAATACAATTTTATTTTATATATACGGAGTCTAGGGAAAATAAACCGTAACCTACCTGTCGTCCGATGACAAGCTTGAACCTCTCCGAAAAGCTCCGAAACCAAAATTAAACTTGAACTCGGGCTTGAATAATTTGACGTAGATAATTAGCTTCCCTTTTTATTCAACGTGCAAACATGCACCTCTATTCCTAATAGCTATTTATCATACAGATATGGAGCAAAAGGAGCAAAGGCTTGCTGAAGTTTTTATCCAAGTTCAAGGCATTTCTAAGGATTAGGATCAATTGATAGTAATGCTGCCAACTTCCAAAAGGTGTCACCATTTACTTGGGTGATTGCTGGCCACTCCCTCCACCTACACGTGGAGTGGAGGTGGCACTTACAAGGTAACAAAATAATATTTTTGTTCCGTTATTTATATACTCGGGTATTGCATAAGTTCTTGGTAAAATAAATATAATATTTTAAATATACCATAATTCATAGAAAATTATTTCAAACAAAACCTACTATATTATATTAATAAATTCCAACGTAATTAAGTTTACTATCTCCGTTAAAATAATACAATGTATAAAGACTTTATAAAATAAATACATATACAATTATAACGTTTCAAAAATATTTCTCATAAACCTTTAAAATATTTTGAAAAGGCAATACTAATATAGTTTTTACCAAATTCAACTTTTAAATAAAATATTTTCAAATACACGCACGATGATAATAAAATTCTTAAGTTTAGGCTCGTAATTCGCTAACGCACGATTTTGATACTCAAGAATTCTCTCGGGATCCTCCCTTATGTTTTATCACTATTTTGGAACTGAAATGGAGTTTTAAAACGTGAAGTCGAGGCTTAAATCGAGTTTGACCCGATCCGGTTCACGACCCGGTTCGCAACCCATTTTCTGCCAGACAGTCCGCGGTAAAACAGTCATAACTTTTTACTCCGAGATCAGTTTGACGTGAGGTTTAGTGCGTTGGAAACTAGACTCGTAGACCTTCAATTTGGTATTTCAGGGGACTTCTAACTCTTTATATATTGGGAGAAAAGCCCTGAGACATTTGACCCAAAGTTCAGAAAATTTGTTAAAGATCTTACGATATCTTTTGTCGATTTGCTTGACTTCAAAACTTATACGTGGAAATGACCGGAAGGGTCATTACAATAGAGAATGAACAAAATCATAGAAATCACAATTAACTGGAAGAAACATAAAATTGAGAGGAGTAACTGTCCGAGGAAACTATTCTCTTCTAAACTGAACTCGCTAGCATGGACTGAACTGAGGGAAGGGCCTTTTGTCCTTAGGAATGATTACCGGCAGGTCTGAACTGGTCTGATGTGAGGAGTCTACTATCTTGCTATATGGGCTACTGGACATAAGGTATGAGCACCATGGGCAGCGAGTAAGAACAAGGCTATTCCCGCCTTAACAATATAGTTGGCAGCTTTCAACCTTAGGAACACCCTTTATAACTACACCAACTTCTCTGAATACCACGCTTACCATTTGCAACTAAAATTCTCATCGGTACACATATAGATGTTGAGGTCTGAGCCTAACTACCTTCTTTCACCATTTTTAAGCCTATATCGATTAAATCTCTTGCATCTGGAGTTATCTCCCAAGAATGATATTCTTTCAAATCACGAAAATCAACTAACCTTGAACTCTAATCAATGAGTCACTAGTCCTATAAAGAAAAATCCCACATGTATTTTGATGAACGCTCAAATCATGCTCCCCAAAGTTGCAGGTCAAGGCGATCGTGCAGCAAAAAAAAATTTATAATTCCCAATGACTGTCGGAGTCATACCCAAGAGACTTGGAGCTAGCTAAAGGAAGATTGTTCAAAATGAGTTCACAATCAGAGTAAATGCTTAAAACGAGAAAAGGAAAAGGTTGGGGGAATTGCGATGTTTTCACTACAATCAGAATTCAAATCAAAGCAAATAAACGAAAGCGGGTGTACCAAATTGAGTAGGCAACTAGGGATATGTATTCGATGAGGCTTTAATCATGGGCTAGGGTGATTATCAATTCACACTTATTCTAGCTTATTGCAATAAGTAGCATTGGTCATGGGTATGGATTGTTACCTTTCGATCAACAACCATATATCCGATAATCTTGGTTAGAGCATCAGTTATTTGATCGACAAACAATCAATCTAAGCTTGGGGAGGTCACACTATCTCTACCTTAGACCCTTAAGTGGGTGATTCCGTTGATAAGAGTTATTTCTAGACTCAAATCTGGATGGAGTCCCAAGTTCCCACAAGTAATTTCACATCCAAAACCATGAAATCCTCTTTCAAGCAATAACATAGTCAAGTAATGAAAATTAATGTTTGCAACCACAAATTTTAGGATTAAAACTTGGTAAAACGACTAGACCCGTGTCAAATAAGCAATTATAAAGATGAAATAACAACAGCCACACCCATTTGTCAAGAACCCATCATCAACACACCCCTAGACAAGAGAAATTAGCCACGCATAGCAAAGGAGAGAGATATACCATATGGGTAAGTCAAAATCCTCTTCATTGGAGATAAATTTCAAGTTCTAAGCTCAATTTGAGTACACAAATGGTTAACCAAGAGAATGGATTCAAACCCTCTTCTCTTTGGCGAGGAAAAACTTGTTCTCATTGCAAAAATCTTTCTAAAATATTCAGGACAGAAGAATACTATTACAATTATGCCTAAATTGGACTTTTATAGTTTCCCAAAATATCACTAAAATAAAATTGCCCCTTCGAGTGGTGTATGGTGCGATGTGCGGTTTGCATGCCGTGATGTGCGCATCACACACCCTCTTCAATTGGACCAGTGACTTTAGCTAACTTTGGGAGTTTCATGAGAAGGGGGTGAGGTTCGCACCTTGGAATGTGTGTGTCGCACAATGATCGCACCCCTTAATAGATTCTTTAGTGGCTTTTGCAACTTTATGCAGAAGAGGTGCGGTTCACACCTCAACTTGTGCATGTCGTGCGGCCACCGCATTTCAGGTTAGAATCTCCAGCTTTTTTGAACACTTCACACTTCACTCCTTTTGAGCTCTTTTTGGGTCCATTTCCTTGTTTCTCATCATTTATAAAAAGTACCTGGATAGAAATCACTAAAGGCCATAAGAACCTCTAAATCTATTTAAAAAATAGCAATAATTCATGGATATAGGCTCAATAAGTTGTTAGATTATCGACTTATCATATTTCATAATGACATTCAAGCCTATTAGTATGATCATCTTATCAATTCTTTGTAGGTGACACTACCTGAGAATTACCTCCTCTTCCCTAGCATATCTAGAAACTGTAACTGCAAGAACTTCTACAAAGGGACACCAAATGAGGAAAATCTAGTACTTCCCATCTAGGCTACTATTTAGCTTCCTCTGCTAATAGCTGTGACGACATAAGCTAAGATCACTGAAGGAATAGAGCGGGAGCATGAGCATCACGAATGAAGGAATATTGATCGATCTTGACTTGTACTTAGCGTGATCTAGCCACTCAAAGTGAGGTCTGAGAAGTCAAGTGCAAAGTCTTGAGTGTCTCATATTCTGGACATATGAAGCATGGTTAGATTAAGGAAATCATAAGCATGAACTGTTCAAGAAATCTGGTCTGAGCATATACATGTCGTAACATGATTTCACTAGCCATTAAGGAATATCTGGAGGACTGAACTAGTACATAGAACTCAGCATACTGTGAGACATTAGTTTACTTGTATAATGAGTCTCATGGCATAAAGCTGGAATTCCTGAATCGTAGAGTAAGACTAGAATCGTTGTCTAGAGCAATTTTTGTTTGTTCTAGGAGCTGAGTATGGACATGAACCTGTATGGAGTGAATGAACTTATCCTTGAGTATGACACAAATACATATGAGTATAGTGTCACCTTGACTGAAGTGCTAGGAAATCCACTAGAATAAGAATGGATCGATATCCCATCATAGCCTTTTCGATAATTCTATACTGGTTGAGTCACAAGACTCGACTTGGTTCTTCATCCTGTCATCTCCCCCTTAGCTTAAACATTACCCCTCTAAGTCTGCGGATCTCTCTCCCAAACTAGTCAATAATAAACTAACTTTTGTAAGGTTGGGGTATCATTGTATTCCTGTACCCTAAACCCTCCCTGATACGCTATAACTGGAGATTCTAAACCCTTTCTAGGTCTTCTTATGAGGCATCTCTTAGCTTTCTCTTTACCCTTAATGCTGTCACTAGAGGTCTCATACTCTTACTGGGGTATACAAACATTTTTTCTAACACTTATAAATCAGACCTTTTGCTTATTCGTCTACTAGCATCACATCTCTGAGTTTACATCCACCAAAATCAGCTGGATTATAACCACACTAAGGGACTCAACATCGCCTATCTATAACCTCATGAATGTCATGAAACAACATACTACTCTGGGTACATATCTACCTTTCTAATGCTTAAGGTCCCTCTCCTTTATCTCATGACTTAGTCAAAATTTACCAATTCTTCTAGGAGTCATATATACATCTTACTTACACCACCGTACAAATTGCAAATTAAACAACTTAATTCTCTGCATACATTATGTCAAGCCTACTAGGTCAATTCTATAAAATTAGCATCATCATCCTCATCTTTTAGCTACTATACTTCTGATTTCGTACATCTAGTTTTAGGGGTCATTCTGCTACTTATGGCCCATAACATCTCAATTCATACTAACTAATGATTTTGCTACCCAAATGCTCATACAACCATACCCTTGGGCTAAGGCACCATTCGTAGTAAAGCATCTGGAAGGGGGGCTAAGAGCACATTCTAAAATAGGCTCAACTGCACAAGTGAAAAAGTTTACATGCTTTGGAATCAATAGACTTAATGCATTAGTGGGCTCCTTTCAATCCCTTAGGCAGTCTATTAACTTTCTGATGGCTCTATCTGAGAGTATCTCACTTAAAGGAATCTGAACTTTACTGTTTCCACCACCTTAAAGATGAGGCATTATTAGAGAAATTGGGTTAGTGCACAAATCTCGATAAGTTTCTTAAGGAACAATTTTACTACACAATATAAAGTATGAAAGAAGGGAAACATTTCCTAAATGCTCTGTAGCCTCCTAATTATAAGTGTGGTGCACAACACACCCATAAGTAAGACTCTACTAGACACGGCTTCACAGACACCCTATGACACTTAAACTATGTTCTTTGATACCAAGTTTGTCACACCCCGAGCCTACACACTAGACGCGACATGGTGCTTAGAGTCACGAATGACCCAAAGCTAACCCATGGCCTGGTATACTACTGAGACATAGACTGAAAGATAATGCAGAAGATGAAATGTGCTAAGATTTTGATAAAAAATATTAAAACAAAATAAACTTTCATAAACTGAGATACAATAGCATCTGAAAACTAATACAACTAACTGACTGACTGTCTGACTGTCTATGAAGCCTTTACCAGCACTGACTATGGTTAGCCAGGACATGACCCTAGACTATCTTTAATCAATGTATAACAACTGATATAACCACTATACTTACTAACTGACTGGAGTTCCTAGTAAAAAGAGAACTTGTTCCCTGCTGGTTGAAAGTTATGATATGTCTAACCATGATCCTAGAAGCTAGAACTAAAACCTACATCATGAAAAGGATACAGCAGAATAAGGTATGCGATCAGTACTTTGAATGTACTAAGCATTCGAGATAATGCACTAACTTTGAAATCATGAGAAAACATGTCTACTGAAAGCATGGCTGAAAACTGGACTAAGTATAACATCTGAAGTACATAAATCAAAACTGTAAAACATAGGCCCTTTTACTGAAGAGGATGTAAATCCCATTTCTGAATTGTAACATTATATCATAATATTTTAAGATAAGTAAAACTTTTACTTATAAAACCCATAGACTGAAAAGATGAATTATGTCTGTAAATCATGAAATAGTGCAACTGAGTAGAAAGTCATGAGTCATGCTAAAAGTCATGTTTAAAGTAAATCCTTAGGTGAGTTTCTTCTATTTAATAAGCTAAAAATACTGATATAGTGTACTGAATGCAAGCTTAAAGTTATAAGTTGATGCAATGACCAAGTATATAAACATACAACTGTATAATACTAAACTGAATACAAGGTCATGCAATAATGAATAAGGACTGTTGGAGTTATTATTAACCAACATAACCCAAGATCAGCTAACTATGGGTCCAACCTGTAACCCTGGATGGAAGAGTGTTCATACCTTGCCAAGGGTACAAACAAATCTGATGGTAATCCACTAAACTGATGTCCACAAAGGACAAACGTGTCCATCCTAATCTGACAACTGACCCCTTTGATACCTACAGTGGTGCCATAGTTCTGAGATTTAGGGACTACTACTAAAGGTCTCAGCCTAATCTGACAACTGATTCTTCATCCCTTCATCCGCTCAGGGCTAAGCCTACTCCCAACTGAATATAAAGCAATGAATGCAACTGAAATATTCGATAGCTCAAATATACTGATGTTCTGAGAATGAAAGACAATACTAAATATGAAAGCATTCTATTTTTCTAAAAAACTGTTGGCTGATAACTGGATAATTTCATTCTTTAAAACTGAGTACTATTAGACTAGGTTGTATTCTAAAGAAAAGTTAGTTCATGTGAAAATACTACAACTTCATGCTAATTTCTTGAAAATAAAACTAATTCATACAGAAGATGTTGTAAATCCAGGCTAAGTTTGTTTATCAAAATTCCAGAGATTTAAGAAAATATCCATAAAACATCTTGCAATATCACTTAAACATATACGGGAAACAAATAGTATCATGAGGAATTCAGTTCTGTAAAGATATGCATAGTTGGGTAAAATAAAGCTACTATTCACTTCTTCTAAAATCTAGAGTTTTGAAATATAATTGCAGGGATTCATGAAGAAATTGTTCTAACAAGAGTAGTAGTCATGTAGGATCCTCAAGAGATCGAATTCATAGTAAAACAATTGTTTAGGTAAGAACCCTAGAATCATAACTTGTAGAAATTATAACTGAAAACTGAACTTTGGGCATGATGGTGAAAGGAGATCCTCATTGAATATCCACATAACTAGTGGATGATAATTCCAGAAGAGAAATCTAAAATTGAAGCTTGGAAGATAAAGCCCTAGGTCTGAACTTTGGAAAAGAACACTTTTTTTTTCTTTGAAACAAACTTAAGAGAAAGAATGAGGAAAACTAAGAGTTTGGAGGTATTTTGCTTAATAAATAAGCCTCTAACTATTTTTAGTCATAGCTAAAAGAAGGAGGAATGGTGTGAAATACCCCTAGAAAATTAAATTAAAAATTGCTGAAATTCTCAAAATATCAAACCATGGATTGGTTTACGGATCGTGGTTCTAAATGATGGACCGTCAACTGAGTCCTGGTTCTATCCTTGAGTTCTGGGGGTTCATTCAAGGTGATTTCATGAGTTACAGGATGAACCGTCGTTTGAAATGATGACATGTGAAGTCATCCATGGAAATCTAGAAGAAAGGCTGAAAATTGACAAACCACGGGTCATACTATGGACCGTGGTTTTGGTCTACGGGTCATGGACCAACTCGTCATTTTTGAAGGTTAAAATTCTATGTTGCAGTTCTATTTTCACGAGTCATAGTACGTACCATGGTTCAGAACCACGGTTCGTCATTCCGTCTATGGTCACTGACAATGTTGCAGTAAAATGGCCATAACTTCTTACTCCAGACTTGGATTAATGCGCGGTCAGTGGCGTTGGAAAGAAGACTTAAAAACCTTTAGTTTGGTGGTACTACTCCACCTAACTTTCCATATTCTATGAGGTATGATCAGTTGAAGATGACACTTGTTTAGCCTTTCATGAAAACTTCTTTGGTTGGGGTGCTTCCAACTTAACTTGCTTCTAGGAGTTTCTTGTGAACATGATTCACATCCAAACCACTCACCACACTAAGGAAATGATCATTACACTCCTGAAAATGGTTTGGGTTTTAGCTTAGAATTTTTGGGGTGTTATAATATTTCCTCGTTGGGATCATTCATCCTCGAATAAAGACTAACTAGGCTGAGGTTGTGGGGAAAGAGTTGCAATCCCACCAACTGAGTTCTAAAAGCTGGAGTACTGACTTGGTAACTGATTTCTGCCTGAAATATGAAGTGAGCTGGGTTTGTGAGGCATGTATGCATACTGAGAGAATCAAAACAGTAATAGAACATAAAATTGAGTATCCAATATGATAACTGCTTTGGAATGAGAGTAGGGAATCAGCTGAAATTCATAAAGAACTAATGAAGTCTTTGAAATAACAATTAACTGGAAGGAACATAAAACTGAGAGGAGTAACTATACGAGGAAACTATTCTCTTCTAAACTGAACTCGCTAGCATGGACTGAACTGAGGGTAGGGCCTTCTAGCCTTATGAATGATTAATGGCAGGTCTGAACTGGTCTGATGTGACGAGTATTCTATCTTGTTATATGGAGGTACTGGACAAAAGGTATGAGCACCCTGGGCAGGGAGTAAGAACAAGTCTATTCTCGTTGTAACAATACAGTTGACAGCTTTTAAGCTTAGGAACACCTTTTATAACTACACTAACTTCTCAGAATACCACGCTTACTGTTTGCAACTAAAATTCTCACCAGTGCACATATAAATGTGGAGGTCTAAGCCTAACTAGCTTCTTTCAACATGTTCAAGCCTATCTTGACTAAATCTCTTGCATCTGGAGTTATCTCCCAAGAATGATATTATTTCTTATCACAACAATCAACTAACCTTGAACTCTAATCAATGAGTGACTAGTCCCACAAAGAAAAATTCCACATGTATTTCAACATGACATTCAAGCCTATTACTATGATCATTCTATCAATTCTTTGTAGCTAACACTACCTGAGAATCATCTCCTCTTCCCTAGCATATCTAGAAACTGTAACTGCAAGAACTTCTACAAAGGGACACCAAATAAGGAAAATCTAGTACTTCCCATCTAGGCTACTAGTTAGCTTTCTCTACTAATAGTTGTGATGACATAAGCTAAGATCACTGAAGGAATAGAGTGGGAGCATAAGCATTATGAATGAAGGAATACTGATCGATCTTTACTTATACTTAGCGTGGTCTAGCCACTAAAGGTGAGGTCTGATAAGTCAAGTATGATGGCTTGAGTGTCTCACATTCTGGACATATGAAGCATGGTTAAGGGAAGGAAATCATAAGCATGAACTATTCAAGAAATTTGGTTTGAGCATATACATGATGTAACATGATTTTACTACCCATTAAGGAATATCTAGAGGACTGAACTGAGTACATAGAACTGAGAATACTGTGATACATGAGTTTATCTTTATAACGAGTCTCGTGGAATAAAAGTGGAATTCATAGAATCATAGAGTAAGACTGGAATCATTGTCTGGAGCAATTTCTGTTTATTCTAGGAGCTGAGTATGTACATGAACCTATATGGAGTGCATGAACTTATCCGTGAGTATGACACAAATACCTCTAAGAATAGTGTCAGCTTGATTGAAGTGCTAGAAAATCCACTGGAATAAGAATGGATCAATATCCCATCATAGCCCTTTCTAGGATCTTGTACTGGTTGAGTCATAAGACTCGACATGGTTCATCATCCTATTATCTCCCCCTTAGCTTAAATGTCACCCCTCTATGTTTGTGGATATCTCTCCCAAACTAGTCTATGATAAACTAACTCTTGTAAGGTTGAGGTATCACTGTATTCCTGTACACTAAACTCTCCCTGATAGGCTATAACTACAGATGCTAAACCCTTGCTAGGTCTTCTTCTGAGGCATATCTTATCTTTCTCTTTACCCTTTAGGCTATAACCAGAGGACTCATACTCTTACTGGGGTATATAACCACTTCTTCTAACACTTATAAATCTGACATTTGCTTATTCGTCTACTAGCATTACATCTATAAGTTCACATTCACCAAAATTGACTTGATTATAACCACGCTAAGGGACTCAAAATCATCTATCTATGACTTCCTGAATGTCATGCAACAACATACTACTCTAGGTACATATCTACCTTTCTAATGCTTAAGGTCCCTCTCCTTTATCTCATGACATATTCACAACTGACCAATTCATCTAGGGGTCATATATACATCTTACTTACACCACCGTACTCATTACAAATTAATCAAAGTAATTCTCTGCATACATCATGTCAAGCCTACTAGGTCAATTCTATAAATCTAGCATCGTAATCCTCATCTTATAGCTACTATACTTATGATTTTGTACATCTAGTTTTTGGGGTCATTCTGCTACTTATAGCCCATAACATCTCAATTCACACTAATTGTTGAGTGATTTTGCTACCAAAAGCTCATACAATCATACCCTTGGGCTAAGGCACAATTTGTAGTAAAGCATCTGGAAAGGGGGGGCATAGAGCACATTCTACTATAGGCTCAACTGCATGAGTGAAAAAGTATACATGCTTTGGAATCAATAGACTTAATGCATTAGTGGGCTCCTCTCAAGCCCTTAGGCAGTCTATTAACTTTCTGATGGCTCTATTTGAGAGTATCTCACTTACAGGAATCTGAACTTTACTGTTTCCACCACCTTAAAGATGAGGCATAATTAGAGGAATTGGGTTAGTGCACGAATCTCGATAAGTTTCTTAAGGAACAATTTTACTGCACAATATGAAGTATGAAAGAAGGGAAACATTTCCTAAATGCTCTGTAGCCTCCTAATTATAAGTGTGGTGCACAACACACCCATAAGTAAGACTCTACTAGACACAGCTTCACAGACACCCTAGGACACTTGAACTCTGTGCTTTGATACCAAGTTTGTCATGCCCCGAGCATACATCCTGGATGCGACACGAAGGTTAGAGTCACAAGTGACCCCAAGCTAACCCATGGCCTGGCATACTGAAGATATAGACTAAAAGATAATGCGAAAGCTAAAATATGCTGAGCTTTTGAAAGAAATGTTAAAACAAAATAAACGTTCATAAACAAAGATACAATAGCATTTGAAAACTGATACAAATAACTAACTGACTGTTTGACTGTCTATGAAGCCTCTACTAACACTGACTATGATTAGCCAAAACATGACCCTCGACTATCTTTAATCAATGTATAACAACTGAAATAACCACTATAACTACTAACTGACTGGAGTTCCTAGAAAAAGAAGAACTCGTTCCTTACTGGCTAGAAGCTGCGATCTGTCTGACCATGATCCTGGAAGCCTGCACTAAAACCTGCATCATCAAAAGGATGTAGCACAAGAAGGTATGCGATCAGTTCTTTGAATGTACTGAGCATGTGAGATAATGCACTAACTTTGAAATCATGAGAAAACATGTATACAGAAATCATGGCTGAAAACTGTACTAAGTATAACATCTGAAGTACATAAATCAAAACTGTAAAACCTAGGCCCTTTTTACTGAAGAGGGTGTAAGTCCCATTTCTGAACTGTAACTTTGAGATCATAATATTTTAAGATAAGTAAAATTGTTACTTGGGAAACCCATGAACTGAAAAGATGAATTATGTTTGTAAATCATGAAATAGTGCAACTGAGCTGAAAGTCATGAGTCATTTTAAAAGTCATGTTTAAAGCAAATCCTTAGGTTTGTTCCTTCTACTTAATAGGCTGAAAATACTGATATAGTGTACTAAATGCGAGGTGAAAGGTATAAGCTAATAGAATGACCAAGTATATAAACTTGCAACTGTATAATACTGAACTGAATAACTAAATACAAGGTCATACAATAATGAATAAGGACTGTGAGAGCTACTATTAACTGACATAACCCAAGCTGAGCTAACTATGGGGCCAACCTGAACCTTGGATGGAAGGGTGTTCATACCTTGCCAAGGGTACAAACAAATGTGATGTGGATCCACTAAATTAATGTCCACAAGGGACAAGGGTGTCCAGCCTAATATGACAGCTGACCCCTTTGATACCTACGGTGGCGCTGTAGTTCTGAGACTTAGAGACTAAAGGTCTCAGCCAAATCTGACAGTTGAGCCTTCATCCTTTTGTCCGCTTGGTGCTAAGCCTACTCCCAACTGAATATAAAGTAGTGAATGCAACAAAAATACTTGATAGCTCAATTATATTGATGTTCTAAGAATGAAAGACAATACTAAATCTGAAAGAATTCTGTTTTTTTGAAAAGTTGTAGACTGATAACTGGGTATTTTCATGCTTTAAAACTGAGTACTAATAAACTAGGTTGTATTCTGAAGAAAACTTAGTTCATGTAAAAATACTATAATTTCATGCTAAGTTCTTGAAAAGAAATATAACTCATACAGAAGATGTTGCAAATCCAGGCTAAGTTTGTTTATCAAAATTCCAGAGATTTAAGAAAATATCCATAAAACTTCTTGAAATATCACTTAAACATATATGTGGAACATATAGTATCATGAGTAATTCAGTTCTGTAAAGATATGCATAGTTGGGAAAAATCAGCCTATAATTTACTTCTTCTAAAATCTAGGGGTTTGAAATCTAATTGCAGGAATTCATGTAGAAAATTTTCTAACAAGAATAGTAGTCATGTAGGATCCTCAAGAGATCGAAATCATAGTAAAACACTTGTTTAGGTAAGAACCCTAGAATCATAACTTATAGAAATTGTAACTGAAAACTGAACTTTAGGCATGAGGGTGAAAGGAGATCCTCATTGAATACCCACATACCTTATGGATGATAATCCTGGAAGAGAAATCTAAAATTGAAGCTTGGAAGAGAAAGCCCTAGGTCTGAACTTTGGAGAAGAATGCTATTTTCTTCTTTGAAACAGACTTGAGAGAAAGAATGAGGAAAATTGATAGTTTGGAGGTATTTTACTTAATAAAATAAGCATCCAACTATTTATAGTCAGAGCTAAAAGAAGAAGGAATGGTCTGAAATACCCTTGGGAAATTAAATTGAAAATTGCTAAAATTCTCGGAATATCAAACCACAGATTGGTTGACGGACCGTGGTTCTGAATGATGGACCGTAAACTGAGTCGTGGTTCTGTCCTTGAGATGTATGGGTTCTCTAAAGGTGATTCCATAAGTTACAGGGTGGACCGTCGTTTGAAACGATGACCCATGAAGTCACTCATGGAAATCTAGAAGAAAGGCTAAAAATTGACAAACCACAGGTCATACTACGGACCGTGGTTTTGGTCTATGGGTCGTGGATCAACTCATCATTTTGAAGGTGAAAATTCTAAGTTGCAGGTCTATTTTCACGAGTCAAGTATGGACTGTGGTTCAGAACCATGGTTCGTCATCCTGTCCATGGTCACTAACAGTGTTGCAGTAAAATGCTCATAATTTCTTACTCTGGACTCAGATTAATGCGCAGTCAGTGGCATTGGAAAGAAGACTAAACACCTTTAGTTTTGTGGGTACTAGGCCACCTAACTCTTTATATTCTAGAAGTTGTGATCATTTGTAGATGACACTTGTTTAGTCTTTCATAAAAACATCTTTGGATGGGGTGCTTCCAACTTAACTTGCTTCTAGGAGTTTCTTGTGAACATGATTCACATCCAAAGCATTTACCACACTAGGAAAATTATCATTACACTCATGGGATGGTGCGGGTTTTAGCTTAGAATTTTTGGGGTGTTACAACTCTCGTGTGAGGTCTGTTTACAATCACCTAGGTTAAGCTCTAAATTCCCTGTGGGATCGACCTGGATACCTGTCGGGTATTATAAATGTGTTTTGCTCTAACAATCGTTGATACCTTATTTTAGGAGAGTACATTTGAGCATTATCAAAAATGGCACTGTTGCTGGGGAATTAAGTTGATTAGCCTTTTTTATTGTGAATTGTGATCACTTTGTAGAGTGTTTGTTCTTTTATTAGGTTTCTTGTTTTTATCCCTTGTGTAGGTATCCCATGAGAGAGATGGGCAAAAATTAGATTGTCAATAGAAGTCTTGATGGGTTTATAAACGAGGCCAATTAACCCGTGCCTCAAGTGGGAGTAGGTGCAATTCACCTACCCTCAACGGTTGGAAATACGGTGTTCCACGTTACGAGAATAATGCTCCATTTAATCCAAATAAAGGGTATGTTTGGAGGAGAAGCCCACGAAGATTCCAATAGGCATATTCGCAACTTTGTGGAGATATGTCAGCCATTTATCTTCCAAAATATCTCCCAAGAATCTATTTGACTTTGCATATTCCCCTTCTCTCTAACGGGGGAAGCCACAGATTGGTTGGAGGAATTACCGGATGGTTCAATCACCTATTGGGATGAGTTGGTAAATGCTTTCACTACGAGATTCTTCCCTCTATCATAGATGATGCAGTTGAGGGATGAAATTACCAACTTTTGCCAACTTCCCAATGATCCCTTGCATGAGGTATGGGTGAGATTCAAGAAGAAACTTGTGTTGTGTCCTAACCATGGATTGCTAAACAATGTATTGCTTAAAATCTTCTATAGATCCTTGAACTCAATGAATAATTCCATTGCCAACAATCTTAGAGGTGGTACCTTCATGGATCTACAATTTCCACTTGCCTGGCCTTTCTAGAGAGAATAACCAAGATTAACCATGCTTGGCACACAAGAGAGGCTGACATTCCTACATCGGGAGTTACCATATCTATCTTAACAAATGAGATAAGGAGGAAGGATGAAGAGAGGGATGAGACCATGGAGAAAATGATGACACAAATTGACCACTTGGCAAAACATATGGTGGGGGCTGGTGGTGCTAAAACCGTGAATGATGTGAGTACACTGGAGATCAAGGCCAGTGATGATGAGTTTATGACCATCGTGGATGGTAAAGTTTGTCATGTAATGGCGGGTTCTCATCCCAGGTATTATCGTTTGAGGGATGAGAATCAAGATTGGAAATAAAGATGGTGATAAATTTAATCACCGAAGCTCAAACCCATATGTACCTCCAAACAAATCGGATTCCTTATACCAACCCACCACAAGATATCTCGGTCACTCTAAGATAGAGGACATGTCATCCTTAGTGTTGAAGAAAGTAGACTTAATAAATATCAGGTTTGGTGAGCTTAAAAGCAAAGTTTCAACACTTGATCAACCGTGAGCTCTTATTTGGCCTCAATCAAGAATCTTGAGTCCCAAATGAATCGTCTATCCACTCAAATGAACCCAAGGATGAAGGGGACACTTCCTAGTTCTATCACGGCCAATCCTAAAAATGATGCTCATGTCATGCCATTTTTACTAGAAGTGGAAGAACAAGTGGTATAGTGAGAGATCCCATTGTGGAGCCGGTTGTTGTAGAAAAGAAACTTATTTCTACAATCGTCGATAAGTCGTGTGAAAAAGAAGATGTCAATACGAAAGTTAGGGTGAATCTTGGTACACCCAATGTTCTGGTGAATGTTTATATTGATGATGAGAAGGAGGAGGCTGAATCTCCTTCCCAATTTTCTATTGATGTTGAGGAGGACCCTCACATTATGCAAAGTGTGCCGACCAAACTACCCAAGGGACCTCCTCCATACCCTCAAAGGCTAAACAATAAGAAGGACGAGCACAAATTTATAAGTTTGTTGGCATGTTCAGCAAGCTTTTGATAAATATTCCTTTAGTTAAAGCCTTAATACAAATGCCGGGGTATGCCAAATTTATGAAAAAGTTGCTCAAGAAAAATAAGATTATCGATGTGGGCACCATTGAGATTTCACACAGTTGTAGCATTGTGATGACGATTAATGTCAAAATTGAATGATCCAAGTGCATTCACCATACCATGTACTATTGGGTTGTTTGTGTTTCGTAAAGCCTTATGTGATTTAAGGGCGAGCATCAGCTTGATGCCCTTAGCGATCTATAACAAGTTGGGATTGGGTATGCCCAAACCTACATCCATCTGTCTACTCATGGATGACCGGTCCATTAAACACCCAATGGGGATCCTCTTTGATGAATTGGTGAAGGTTGACAAGTTCATTCTCCCTGCAGACTTTGTGATCTTAGATTGTGAATTATATGTTGAGGTGCCCATCATCTTAAGGTGACCACTATTAGCCACAGGGAGAGCACTTGTAGATGTTGAACTTGGTGAACTTAAATTCCGCATTGGAAGTGAGGTAGTAACATTCAACATGTGTTAACCCACAAAGCCCTCGGATGAATTGAGGGTAATCCTGGTGATTGTTGTTGAGGGAAAGCTTGATCATGCCCTTGAGGAGTGTGAAATGGACTAGATGCCCAAGATTGAAGAGTTGCTAAGTCGGCAACATGTTGATGTTTTGAGGATGTTGAAGGAGAAATTCCCCTTCTTGGGATGGGGCCACACCAAGCGGATTGGTATGCTATCTGACAATGACTAAGGTTGAGGTACTATCATCGAGCCGCGACGTAAAATCAAGCGCTTCTTGGGAGGCAACCCAAGTGTTCTTACTTTATTGTTGGTTATCTTTTGTTGTTTTTGGTTTGTTTTAGGAATGAAGAACTGGAAAATTAGGGCAAAAAGGAGATGTACGGAGGAACATACAGTTCACACAAGCCATTGTACGTGTCACATGGCCCAAAGTAGGTCAAAAAGAACCTGGGAGAAAAATGTTGAAATTAGAGGTGATGTGCACTAGGTTGTGCAGTCCGCACGAGCCTAAGTACGTGTCACACCTCCATCGCATGATGAAATAGAAAGTTGGCCAAGTTTGGAGCATGGAAAGGTAAGGTACGAAATGACATGAGGTCCACACAAAGGCTTGTGTGAACTGCATATCATGGCGCACCATGGTAAATTTCAAATTTGAATTGACCTAACCCATTGACCGACACGACCCAGAGACTAACCCGCCAATTTTTCTTCTTATTTTCCCTTTTTATTCTGCCACCGTCTTCTTTCTCTCCATATTCTCTCCTATAACTTCTCAAATTCTCTCCCAAAACCTCCCACAAATCCCTCAAACTTCCCCAAACTTCTCTCCTCCTCTCACCCAATCTCCACGACGTGCCGTCATCGTTAGTTCTCCGGGCAAGGTTATTGGGTTACCGTTGTTGCTCTCCAAAATCTTTAATTTTTGCTTCTTCTCCTTTAATATTTACTTGTAGTAAGTTCCCCGATGTTAAATACAAGTTTTTATATTGATTGGGAACTCATATTGTGAAGCATGCTTATTAAAATTGCCATATTGATTTTGGGTGAGATCCAAAAAAATTGGGTCCCCAATTTTGAATTGTGTTATGTATTTTGCTTAGGATCAACTTGGTAGAATTTTATATTGTGATAATGCATGTTGATTGTAGTAGTTTTTAGCCTTGAGAATTTGTGTTTGGGGTGAAGTCTGAGTAACCCAATTGTGATTGATGCATGATTTAGCCCTATGATAGATTGAGTGACGTCATTCTTAAGGACAAATCATTGTTTTTCGTAAGTTTTGGTTTAAAATTGTTGTGAGAGGCTCAAATTTCCTACTATTGTGTGCCCATGTTCATTTTTGAATATTTTTTTGGGTATATGATCTTGTGCGCGGAGGGTGCATTTGTTGTTGAAGTTTTGTGCCTAAGTGTTGCAATTGAAGGCTTGATGTTTCCGATGATAGACGGGGTAACGTCCTTCTTAAGGGAAATCATTGAGTTCTTCTTTTGTTTTGATTGGTTATAATGAAATTCGAGGAAGTCTGAGTACTTGGATAAATTGTGGTCATGTTATGTTGTTCCCCCAAATGTTTAATAATTGTTGGTTTACTTCTTGGTTCCAAGTGCTCTATGCAAATCTTGCTCCACGAATCACATGTGTATTTCACAAGAACACAAGGAACCAAAAATTCAAATTGTGCTACTGTGTCTTTCACATGTGATGCATGGATCTTGATGTGTGAAATGCACAAGGCACCACACCTGCTGAAAAAGTGGTTCCAGCTCACTGTTTTGAGGTGTGAAGCAGGGTGCGATGCGCACCTTAGTGCATGCGAACCGCACCAACAATTGCACCTCAGTGGAATTTTATTTGAAGAATCTGATAGCTCATGTGACATCTGGTGCGATGCGCATAATGGCTTGTGTATTTTGCACATGGTCCGCATAAGCTATCAATTACCTTTTTCATTTTTCTACTCCTTTGCATTCCGTCCTTTTTAGTTTGTTAAATTCATTTTGATCTTTTCTTTCACATATGTCAAAAATAAAAAATAAATTGCTTTTGTTTTTAGACTCACAATCTCCATGTGTAGAACATGTCTTCTAGCAGGGGTAACGCTGAAAGGAGTTCGAGAAGGCCAACAGCTCCTTCCTTCTCCAATCCAACCTCAAAGGGAAAGAAGAAATCCACAGTATCTTCTCGTGCCCATATTTCAGAATAGGATAGGATTCGATTCGAGGTGGAAGGTATAAGGGCCATCAATAATCGTGATAGTGGCAGGTCCTTCAACATGGAGCAAGGCTTCAATTTGGATGCAGTGGGGAATAACCTGCCTAACATCCCCGAGCAGATTGCCAGATGATAGTGGCAACCATTTCAGGAGGTGCCTGGGAACTATTACAAGGAGATAGTTCGGGAGTTCTTTGCCTCATATCAAGCCACACAAGATGCTAAGGGCTATAAAGAGGGGCCAGAAACTTTCCCCATTTTGGAATCAGTAATAGTTCGAGGCAAGGAAATCTGAATCAAACCAAATGCAATTAATGTTGTCTATTGGAGCACCCCAATTGAGCCAGCAGTTAAACTCATGGCCAAGCTGACTGTCAAACACAAACCTCTTGAGTGGGTTGCTCCTATTATTGCTCCTAACTCACCTCTTTGGGCCACTATAGGGGGTGACATACCGGGACTGTCCCTTTACTTTGAGGCCCGCCTTTGGTATGAATTTTTCTCTCTCGCTTCCTACCTTCTCAGAATGACCAAAAGGTCACTCATGATGGGGCCATTTGATAGCCTCAATCATGGTGGGGGACCATATCAAGTTTGGTGAGATTATGGCCTTGGTGATCAAGAGGAAGGCTTATAGAGGCGGTGATGCATTCCCCTTCCTTGTTCTCATCAGCAAACTGTGTGCCAATGTGGGCATCCCTTTCTTCAGCTGTGATAGTCCTACTCCCACCACTGGTGTGCTGGATCTTTATAAGAAAACAGATAGGAATGCCCCCCGTTTCAAAAGGCGCAGGGTAGAAACATTGGTGGAAGTTGAGGTTGATGACTCAGATGATGAAACACATGTTTTACCTCTCTCTCGGGATTCTTCAGAGACATATACCCTCGCACCTACTGTACTTAGAGGACCTTTGACCAAAAGTGGCCTCCATGATATGGTGGACAAAACCTATGATCATGAGAGGCAGCTGAATGAATTGGGTACTAAGCTACCTGGTATGATACACATAGACGTCAAGAATGCCATGCAAAGGGTGGTGGAAAGTATCACCAAACTCTGCAAAGGGTGGGCACTATTGAGGGTGCAGTGAAGGATCTCAAGAAGGATGTGGCAAAAGAGAATGCAAAAGCTTTGTTTGAGGAAAAAAATTTGAGGAATTTTCCTCATCCCCATCGCACTCGTAGACCCATGGACTACTTATTTGCATCTTATCAGGATGATGAAGCTGAGCTACCTGGGGATGAATATGCAGGGCTAGAGGATGATGAGAACCCACTGTTCTAGCATACTCTCATGGACTCCACAGTTATAGCACACTCCCGAAAGGGTGGTGAAGGTCCTAGTCGAAATTCCAAAGTTGATGAAGTACCAGTTAATGATGATGAGGCATAGTCCTCTAGGGAGTTGCACCCTTTCTCTCCTTATTTGATCTTAAAGCATTGAGGGCAATGCTTCTTTTTATAGGGTGAGGTGGTGTTATATGATTTGATTATTGGTTGCACGTGTTGGGCTTAAGATATTTTATTTCCCTTGCCAGGCCTTGTTGACATTTTTAGTTTCCTTGCTTGATCTGATTTGGCCTTTGTCAGGCATGTTGGGTGATTGTGATGATATTTCCCTTGCCAGTCCTTTTTATTATTTTTTTAAGCTTAATTTTGCCCTCTTCGGGCTTAATTTTTAATTCTTGGTTATGTGCTGGGTTAGTCTTACACGATTCCATTATCTTGCTACCCGTGCCTTGCAAATGCGCTAAGGGCCTATGCCGAGGCTTGTATTTAAAATGATTCATGGGTGAACACTTTGGTTATCGCCTTGTTAATAGTAGTTTAGCGATAAACTCTAAGGGTTTTCTTAATACCACAGTTCTTTCCCAAGAAACAAAAATGTATTCTTTATTTTTCTTTTTCTTTTGTTTTTTTGTTGAACTGGGTTGGTATTTCCCTATGATAGACTGAGAGGCGACTTTCTTAAGGGAAAATTCCAAGTTTTAGTTTTAATTTGAGTCCGTAGTGTGCTTGTCTCGAAAGGGACCCACCGAAAAAAATTCTTTGCAAGACATTTTTGAAAAAAAAGGAAAGAGGGAAAATGAAACTTTGAGGAAAGCATTCTCTTGTCATAATTTGAACCCTCTCGCTTCAACTTGATCAATTCCCAAACGAGTGTGTAATGAACTCGGAATAGCTTTTCAAAAGTCATATATCACAATTAATCTTGAGACTAATGAAAGAAGTCTTGTGGCATGATGCCTCGTAAGGTGAGGCTTTACTTTGATTCTTGTGGATGCGTGTTGTCTAAAACTTGGCCAGAATATGATTCAAGGCGAAATTCTAGGTGTGACCGAGCTTGTAAAATGATCTTAGGCCCTTTTTTATAGTCACTCCACCCAAATGCCTCCCCTCGACATCGATCCTAGTGAACCCCTTTGAGCTTGTGACCGTTCCTTGGCACCTTGTTTAACACCTTGACCTTTTTGGAACCTCTATTTTGGCATCCGTCCTCCCTAATTGCTTGAAAATGAAAAGTAAGCTAAAATTCTAAGTTTGATGGGGAATGATAAGACAATATAGGCAAATGCCTAAGTTTGGGGTGTATGCGATCAATGAGGAGAATAAAAAGGATGCACTCCAAGTGCAAGGTAGCACCCTAAGTTTGAATTGAAAATTGCTCCAAAAAGTTCAATCAAATGAGCAAAATGAAAAGAAAGAATGGGTGCTACCAAATGAAGGTGATACAAGGAGTCTTGAATGATCATGATTGAAAAGGAGAAGCTTGGGTTGTGTGAGGGAGAAATAAGGTGAAGTCAAAATTTTGAAAATGTGAGCGGTGTTCAAAGTAATGAGAAAGAGCATTAGGGAGGTGTAGTCACTCAAGCCAAATGAAATCCTCACCTTACCCCTAGCCAACATCATAACCTGCAAGTCGTTAGTGATTTCGAGGTTGATCACCCTACATTAGTGGTGCTTGACATGAAGGGAAAGCCTATGGTTTGACATGTGTGCACTCGAACTTCCTTGAAAGAGTGAGAGTCTTCTTGGTTCTCTTATAATCCCTTTTATATTGTGAATTGCATGATTATGAATGGGATTCTCTCTTGTGGTGAGTGGCATCATGCACTAGAATTGAAACATGAAGTCTCTATTTCAGTTGAGAGGAATGAATGAAACAAGTTGTGTGGCGAATCTCGAGGCAAACCTTTATGGTCCATGCCAATGACTTGAGAAGTTTAATATCTTATTTTGGATGACAAATTCCCTTGATTTTTAAATGAGAAATGAAGCCCTTTTGAAAAAAGTTTTGAAATGATAAATTGCCTTGATAATGTGGTAGTTCAAATTGAGATGAGCATAATAGTTGAGTCTTTTGTTTGACTCTTTTTGTTTATTTTTTTCTTAGTTTTAATAATAGAGTAATCTTTGGTGTCTTGATTGAGTTTTAGAGCATAATTCATTCCTTATCTTGTGAGTATCTTGCTTGAGGACAAGCAATAGTTCAAGTTTGAGGGTTTGATAAGTCGGTAATCTACTAACTCATTTAGCCTTTATTCATGAATTATTGCTATGTTTTGATAAGATTTAGAGGTTCTTATGGACTTTGTTGGCATGAATGCAAGTACTTTTGTCCAAAGATGGAAAATAAGGAATTGGACCCAAAAAGAGTTAAAAAGGAGTTGAAGTGTGAAGGATTGAACAAGATGGAGATTCTGCCGAGAGGTTCAGACCTCGTGCGACATGCATAACACGAGGTGCGGGATGTACCTCCCACCGCACAAGGCTTATGCATTGGCTGATGACTCTGTTATGGGGTGCAATTATTGTGCGACGTGTACACCGCCTGGTGCGAACTGCACCTTACTTCTCATGAAGCTCCCAAGTCAGCTCAAGTCACTGGACCACTTAAGAGTGTTGTGCGATATGCACTTCATGATGTGCGATGCGCACTTCATGATGTGAGAACTGCACGTCGCATTTCACAACCCTCAAAGAACATTTTTATCCAATTTTGTATGGCATTTTTGGAATGTTTCTAAACCCAATTTAGGCATAATTCTAGATAGTTCTGAATAATTTTTGAATATTTTTCACCTTTTAAGCAAGTTTCTCTTCCAAGGCAAGAAAGAGAGTTTCAATCCATTCTCTCAATCTTCAACCTTGGGCTTGTAAATTTGAGCTTGGATATTGAATTCTTGCAATAATTAATGAAAAGAAATTTGAATTTTCCTATGGGTATACTTTCTTCTTCCTTTAGTATGAATGGCTAAGTTTCCTTGTCTAGGGATGTGTAGATGATGGGTACTTGATAAAAGGTTATAGGTCTTGCTTATTTGTGTTTATAATTGCTAATATGATATGGGTCTAGTGATTTCACCATGTTTTAACTCTAAAATTGATGGTTGCAAATATTGATTTACCTTACTTGGATTAATCCTTGCTTGAGAAAGAAGTTTATAATTTCGGATGTGAAATTGCTAGTGGGTACTTGAGATTCCACCTAGATTGAGGCTAGAAATAGCTCAAGTCGACGAAAACACTCATTTAAGGGTCTAGGCTAGAAAGAGTGTGACCTCCCCAAGCATATGTTAGTTGGTTATTTTCTTAAATAATGGTGTTTGAATAAAAACCATTGGATATATGTTTATTTGATCGAGAGATTATTAAACATGCCTAAGACCAATGCTACCTCTATCAATTAGTAGGAATTTATGCAATTAAGCAAGTACCTTGACCCGTATTTAAGACCCATTGGAAGCACGTCCCTAGTCGTCCTACCTCTATTGTTTACACCTTGCACTTTTATTTATTATTTTATTTGGAATTCAAATTGTGACGGATTCCCAATTCCCCTTTTTTACATTATTGTTGTTGGGCAAGCTACTCTTGTGTGAGGTCTGTTTACAATCACCTAGGCTAAGATCTAAATTCCCTATGGGATCGACCCCGAAACTTATCAGGTACCATAAATGTATTTAGCTCTAACGATCGTCGATAGCTCCTTTTAGGAGAGTACATTTGAGCATTATCAATTACTCAAAAATTTACTTATGAAGTAGTAGAACTTTAAAATTTACTCTTGAAATGGTAAAATTTTACATTACCCTTCAAGTAGTAAAACATTAAAATTTTCTCATAAAGCAGAAGAATTTGTAAGACTTATGAGAAATATTTTAAAGAAATCTCTTCTTGTATTTGAGAAAAATACTGAGATGTTGATAAACATCGTATACTAAGCACATTCAAATAATCATGTTTCGTTATCAGAAGTGAATGGAGAAATACCATAATCTTCCTCCTGAAGAGATAAAATATCAATGAATACGAATGTAATATTTTTAGTATAGAAGTAATTTCAACACATAATTGTCATACATAGATACATCTTAAATACTTTTATTAAGTATAATCTTAAGACAGAAGGAAACAAATCTTGTTAAATGATATCTATTGTATATTAATTTTTCTAAAGGAAATAGTAATGACTCTTTCGGTTATTTTTGCGTATACACTTTCCTTGTCTGTTATAGCTCTCCTGTAGTGGCCCCGAGTTGTTTATGACTTGCTGGGACCGGTGGTTCGGTGCCCTGGCCGTTCGATTGGTCTTTATGATCAATTCCCTGTCTTAGAAGCTGAGTATCAAAATCGTGCGTATTTGAAAATATTATTTTTTATTTAAAATTTGAATATGGTAAAAAACTATATTTTTATTGCCTTCCTAAAATATTTTAAAGGTCTATGAAAGATACTTTTGTTATGATATAATTGTGTATGTATTTATTTTATAAGGTTTTTATACATTATAATATTTTAACGGAGATAGTAAATTTAGTTATGTTGAAAATTATTATTATAATATAGTAGGTTTTATTGGAAATAATTTTCTATTGGTTATGGTATATTTAGAAAAGTATGTTTATTTTATCATAAATTTATGCAATACCCGAGTATATAAATAACGGGATAAGAATATTTTTTTGTTCCCTTGTAATTGCCACCTCCACTCCACGTGTAGGTGGAGGGAGTGGCCAACAAGTATTAGCTATGAGTGGTGGCATCATTTGGCCCATGTAGCATTAATTAGCAATTGTTTTTAAAATTTAGAAATGACATTATTAACATGGATGAACTTCAGCAAATCCTTGGATTTTTCATTTCCTCCTATTGGGTTTTGGTTAGTTATCAACATTGTGAGATGGGGTTGCACGCTGAAAGGAATTTCGTGGAAAAATATGTGTGCTACGATATCTTTCTTTTTATGGATAGAAAATTGATTATCTACGACAAGTTATTCAAGTCTTAGTTCAAGTTTGAGTTCGTTTCGGAGCTTCTCGGAGTGGTTCGAGCTTTGACATCATCGTCCCAGCAGCTTATCATCGGACGGACGACAGGTAGGTTATGGTTTATTTTCCCTAGACTCTGCATATATAGGATAAAATTATATTAATGGGCATCCTTGGGTTGGGTTTATTAGGTCGGTACCACAGACCTTGACCGTTTTATTCATGCCCGCCTACTTTTGTTCCTCCGATGCTTGTAGTACTTGCCGATAGGTTTTATTTACTTTTGTGGTCCTGTGAGGCCTTGTCAACTCTGGAACATAAAAAGTGAGATATTGGGAATGTTTGCGAGTCTCGGGCATAGAATTATCCTTCTAGGCTGGTTATGCTTGCTGAGTAGCTATGGGCCTGTGCAGGGTCGATAGGTTGATTGTGAGCTGTTGGGTAGCTATTGTGTTTGATCATACCATTTTCATGCATATAAAGACGTTTTATCCATGTTTTACTACGATTTGGACTTCGGGCCTACTGACACTATTTTCTAAACCTTGCATGGCCCCGGGGGCCCGTTTTTTATGGAAATAAATTGGAAATGGTTTGATTTAACTTGTGAATATTCTTGGGTAAAAGAAGGTAAAATTATGATTTATATCACCAGTTTTACGATTAACGCTAGACTCGGCAGGGCCGGGGTGCTAGTTGAGTTTTCTTGCTACTTGAGATAATTTTAGCCTCGGTCGGACCGAGCACCTGAGATGACTTTCTATTGTTTAGACCCGGTTACGCCCGGGCACCCTTGGAGGGGTTTTTGAGATATTTTCCTACTACTTTAGTCCTGGACAGGGTCTGGGCATGCATATTTGAGACTGGGTCTCTATCTTGAAACCGGACTTGCCTCCGGATGACATGTTTTGATACTGAGTTTTAGTATGGGGTCGGGGACCTCCATGGGCCTTGCCATCCAGGCTAAGGTCTTCGGGCTGCGTGTGTCAGAGGAAGGGTATACGGCGTAGTAGAGGTATACGGGCAGTGTCCTTCCATGGAACCTACCTGCTGGGCTGGATCGGCACCGGAGGAGGTACATACAGAGATACCATTTCACTTGAGATCTTCATGCATCATATCATTCATTGTTTGAGGCTCCACCCTTGTTTGTTGTTTGTTGATTGTACGCTCCGGTAGTATGGGATGCCAGAGGGTTTGTTTTCACTTATTTGTGTTCCTAGGTTGTATGGGCGGCCGGGGGACTGTAGGTAGACTCTTGCTATTTACTTACAGAATTGTTCCCTGTTACGGTTAAGTATGAAATATGTAACTGCTAGGCTGTTAGTTTCTGGATTTGAGATTTATATGATTAGCTTAGTTTGATTCATGTCTCTGAGCATGCCTATCATTACTATTTCCCTCTTCTTACACTTGAGGTTACCGGTATACCGTCCCTTTCATAAACTTATTATGTATACACTGTTATTGCAAGGACCCCAGGTGCGTTATTTCTTACTTTCACCTGTGCCTATGGTGTGTATATTCTGCTTACTGGCCTAACATGTGGTTCTGTTGATTTCCCTCTGGGCTAGTTCCTGTGTACCTTTCGTTGATTTCTTTGACTGCTTGCTTCTATTCTATCTGTTACTACGCTTTTTATCTTATATGTGCTCAGTCGGCCTATGATACCTATATACAGTTACGCTTTGATAAATAATATTCAAATGTTAATCACGAATCTCAAAGAGACGTTTAAAATAATGAATTTAGAACTCAATATATACTATTTATTTTATGATACCAATAGAGTTTAAATTTACTTTCATGATACCAAAAGTATCTAAATAATATTTGATAATACAAAGTAATGATCAAGGGCTCCTAAAGAGCTAAATTGTTGTCTACAAGTTATTTTCATGACAGCAGTAGTTTCTAATATGATATCTTGTTATAAAAAAAATTGAAGTCTCTCGAAGAGATTATATATGACCGAACTATTCATGCCAGATAGTAATATATGAAATTTTTATGATAAAAATATAATTTTTAATAAATTAGAAGTTTACTAGAAATAAAAGAGTTAGCATATTGGGATTACAAATGATTGGAAGATTAAATTTTTTGAAAATTATAGCGAGTAAGAAATATGTATACAAAAGATTGTTTGGCTTGTTGAATATCGTGATAAGATCATTTAGAGATAATGTTGATTTATAAGTGTTAGTGATAGAGATACTATTGGTTTATAAGTCTTAGTGTTAGAGTCAATGTTTATAAGTCCTTCTATTAGAGTCAATGTATAACTCTATTACTTAGTAGTTTCTCTTATATTAGGAGTGAGCATCTCGTACTACACAAGTTTTTTATGTGTATAAATACACTGCTATGTACTTGTAATCAATTATCAGTGATTGCAAAAGCCTTACGTTATTCTTAGCATCAGATTTCTCATGGTGTTAGAGCTTTACGATCTTTTTCGCTATTTTTTCTTTGATTGCTAAATTATGTCTACAGATAATAGCACCAGCCTTGAATACACTCTCAACCTCTTCACTACATCATCCCATTGCTTCAGTCTCCATAAAATTTAATTCTCCAAATTACCTAATATGAATGACTTAGATGATGTAACTCATCCAAGTCATGAGATTAGCCTATCTCATCAAGGATGAACAAAAAATAGTGGTCTCTAAAGAAGTCACTCCTAGAAGTGACAAAGCCATGGAAAAGCCAGTGATAAAAGTAGTGACAGTGATGATTAGAAAGAGAAGGATGTGCTACTAAGAAGTTGGATCTCTGGTATACTACCAGAAGACACCATTATCTCATTGTAGGATGCAACACTAGCAAAAAGATTTGGAAAACCTTGGAGGAATCTTATATTTAGGCCACCAAAGACAGAGCTGCAGTTAATGCAACAACTTTAAATGCAACAACTTTAAACCGTTATACTTGGAAATAAAACTATTGGTGAATACTTGAAAGAATTCAAAATCATATGTGATGGTTTAGCACCCATACAAAAGCCAGTAGTGTCACAATCCAAAAACTAGGATTGTGATGGCATCTACCCTAATTCAACCTTGGTAGGTAAGCAAACTCTCAACACAGTGAAAAGTAAATAAAAGCAGAGAGTAAAGAAAAAGGCATTGCAATAATGCCAGATCATACTCTAACTCAGCTAAACATATATAAGTTCAAACATACACTTGGTATATCCCCACAACCTCAGTGTCACGTTCACAAGAGCTTTTAAATGCAAGAAAAACTGAATAAGATTTGATACATCATTGTTCAAAGCATGAAAGAATTGTAAATCAAGGTAAAGAGGGAATCAAGTAAGTCTCTGGAGGTCGGATCTTACCACAGATTTTGAAAAGTGCTGACCAAGAACAAGAAATTAGGGACCTCACCAAAAAGTTGTACTAGGATCTGCATCAGAAAAGATACATAAAACATAGTGTGAGTACAACCACTAACACTCATCAGGCATCATAGGCCAACCGAGCTTAAATAGTTACTATATAGAATAAAAAGTGCAAAGAAAATAACCCTGCCAAAGAAAATTCCTAGTAGTTCAATAATACAATCAGTAAAAGCACTTCGAAGCATATCAAAGATAAAAAAAGTGAAGCACTACAATGCTATGTGATGAAATGAAATAGCCAATGCCTATGGATATACACTCATTCCACAGTGGTATGTTGTGAGGTGGGACCCATAGGAGACTCGCAAGTTCTATACTTTTCTCTCCTAGAATTATTTTCTGCCAATGGCCTCTCTTTCGAGACATAAAATACATGATAAATTATCCTCTCTTAGTATCCATGCCCGAACTCAAACTAGGACCAAAATTTATAATGACCCTTCCGGTTATATTTGTATTTTTACTTTCTTTGTACTATTAGAGTTTACCTGTAGCTGCCCCAAGTCATTTATGATTTACTGGGATTGGAGGTTCGATGTCTGGACCATTCATTAGGTATTTATGACTATTTCTCTATTTTATAGCTTTAACTAAGGAAATCATTGACTTTAGTCAATATTCTTAGCAATCATGCTCGGAATTGAATTCTGACAGTTCTATTAGCTCTAAAACATGGATTTCAGGACTATTGGAGTTAGAAGTTTGACTTTAGTCAAATCTCGATGATTGGAGTGTTATATTCAGAATCAGATAGTTCCATCAGCTCCAGAATGTCGAGTTTTGGTTAGGTACGTAGTTAGTTCAGGTCTCGGGTGAGCCAAGCTCATTTTGGGTGTTCTGTTGAAAATCGTAAATGTTGACTCAGGTAAACACTTCATCAAAACAACCTCATATGGAATTTTTGTCAATTTCGTTGAGTCTATAATATTGTTTCTGGTAGGAAAGCGTAGTTGTTTTGCACGGGCAGGGTCCCAGAGGAACCCTCTGTTCCCATCCGGTGACTTTGCATCTTGTAGGTGCAGGCCTCAGGCCTTAATCGCAACTGCAAGGAAGTCCACATGATTGCGATAGTCTGCCTCTTTGGGCATCATGACCATGAGGTACCCTTCACGTGATCGCGAGGAAGGTCTTATAGACCTGGCACCCATTGCTCTTCATGATCGCGAGGTTCTGTCTCGCGATAGAGATAAAAGCCCTGCCTTTTTGTTCTTCACAACTATATGGCTGGACTATCGCAATTGCAATAGTCTATCCAGTGTGGTCATCATGACTGCGTGGGGTCCTTCGCAATTGCGAAGAAGGACCCCTGCAGTATATATACCTTTCTCCTGTGTTTTCTTCTTTATTTAAACATTTTCCTCCATTTTCTCCCGTCGTCAATTGTAAGTTTTTCACCCCTTAATTTCGTTAATTTCTTAGTTGATTCTTAAATTGTTCTTGGGGTTTAGGCTATGTTTTAGGACCTTCCTTTACCTGAATTATGCTCAATGTTTGAGCATGTGTACCTAGCAGCATTGGGAATCTTGTGGTAATTTCCATTTTTAATTTTGGGTTACGAGGCTGACGGGCTCTTTTTGACTTGTATTTTGACTTAGCTAAATTATTAGCATTATGGATATAGTTAGCTTTGCCTTGATAAGTAGATTATGTTTTTGGTAATTTGATTGCTGTTTGGGGCTTATCAGAGCAGTTTGGGCTCAGACGATGACTTTTCAGCTACTTTTCATCGGACGTCAGGTAGGCTATGGCTACTGATCTTAGACTTGGCCTATATAGAATGTAATTATACTATTTATCTCATCCTTGGGTTGGGATTACTAGGTTTTCACCCCCCGACCTTGCACGCTTCCTTGTTATCCATTCTAATTTCTTTTGCTTTAGTATATTTAAGCTAGTACGGTAGTATTACCCTTTACAGCCTAGAGTGGCCTTTGCATATGCCTCTGGAACATAGTTAGTGGGATATTTGGGAAGTTTATATGAGTCCCAGACATTGATTCGCGACTGCTAGCTGGTTAATTGTGTTGTAGAGTGGATTGAGCATTTGCAAGGCTAGTAGATTAATATTGAGTTGTTGGTTGTATCTGAGCATATCATCGTCATGAAAAGAGATTTTTGTGCATTTGTTTTATTACTAATACAGGGCTACAAGCCTGACTATCATCGATTTTCTAATCTTGCATAGCCCAGAGGGCCCGTTTTTAGTTATTAATGGCTAAAAGGACTTAATACTAGTTTAATGGATCTTCTTGAAGTAAAAGGGATTAAATGTTGGTTTTTCACACTAGTACCTGAGATGATATTAAACTTGGCCGGGCCGAGCGCTAGACATGGTTTTATCACTATTTTTTCTTATTTTAGACCTGGGTAGACTCTAGGCATGCATGATGAGATCTTGAGAGTTTGTATGTAGTCGCGGAGACCTCTATGGATTTTGCCAATCTGGACTAGGGGCTACGGGCCGAGAGTGCCGGAGAAGGGGTATATATAGGAGTAGAGGTATACGGAGGAAGCCCTTCAATGGGTCCTACCTATTGGGCCTATGGGCACTGGAGGAGGTGAATACGGTACCACTAGCATTCCATATCATATCATTCATTTTAGCACAGTTCCACCCTTGTTTGCTGTTTGTTGAGTGACTCTCTGGTAGTATAGGATGCCGGTAGGGTTTGTCTTAATTGTATGTATTCCTTGGGTATATGGGCGCTCGTTGGGATTGTAGGTAGATTAGTTTTACTTATTCCTATTGTAGTCACCTGCTAGTTTACTTTTCAATCATCCTTACCTTGTGATATATAATAGTAATATATTTATGTTTAGTTGCCTTTTTTTCTCTCCCGTTAATTTAAGGTTACCAGTACACCACCCTGTTCGTTAAACTTTCCTTATTTACTTTTATTACAAGGACCCAGGTGCGTTTTCTACTCTTAAATCTTTGTTCTATGATACATCCACTGTGGCAAGATTAGTACACTTTTATTCTTTTATTCCTTCTATATGTTGCTAGCTTCCTTCTACTTCACTCTATTTTCTTTTGTAACACTTTTCTTCTTTTATCTTCTATCTACTGCTTTCATATTTTATATACGCCTTGTCGGCCTATGATGTCTATTGGTTACTCGTTGCTTATGCAATTGGTGCTCATACTACACTTCTATATCTTCTTGATGTAGATCCTAGTGTGGGCCATTGCCATTGACGTGGGGACTCTGTGCAGCTTCTGAGACATAAGGTGAGCTCCTAGCGACCGGGGCTTGGTTAAATCTCCTCTTTTGGCACAGTTGGTTCTTTTTTATATTCAGAGACAGTTGTATATTTTAGTTTTACACTCTCTTGTACTTTGTATTCTTAGTAGTGGCTCTTGTACTACCAGGTCCTGGGATGGTGTAGTTTCCAGTATATATTTATGTTACTTCCCTTTTTTGTGCCTTCTTTACCTTCTTCCGCTTATTACCCTTATTGTGCATGTTTCACATAGGTAGTGGCCCATTACTAACTGTTCCAGACTATAGGGATTAGTTCGCCTACAGGGGGGTTGTAGGTTCCATCATGACTTGAGCAATTGGGTCATGACATCTTGGTATTAGAGCCTAGGTTCACGGGTGTCATCAGTATAGGAGCCAATGTCTAGTAGAATTCTAAGGATTGGGGCAGAGACTTTTGTACCCTATCCTTGGGAGGCTACAGTGACATCTTAGGAATCATGAATCTTCTCTTGCTTCTATATCGTGTGTTTTATCCTAGATAGCTTCCTAGAATTTTATTTGTTCTAGTTCACTCTTTATAGATGGTTCATACGAGATCTTTGGCAGTGGACGAAGGCGAGCCTTCAGTACCAACACCTCATACTGCAGCCAGGGTCCAGGGTGGACATAGAGGTAGAGGTCAAGGATGTTCCCGAGCTACTACACATGTTAGAGCTCCTGAGGTTGAGTATGATCCTGAGCCAGTTCTGGACCAGCAGCCCATGGACTAGGGAACATCCCAGGTGCAACAAGGGCTAGTAGCGGCATTAATGTCAGCACCAGCCCCAGCTCCTTCACCAGATAATCAGAGTGTGCTTCTTCAGTTATTTAGCATGGTTGGGGGTCAGCCTTTTGATATGGCCTAGACATCCACTCAAGGGGTAGCCCTTTGTGTCCAGAGTTCAGGAGCGCAACCTGCTACTATAGCTCCTCTTGCAGAGGTCCTTTCTGTGCCTACAGTTGCTCAGCCTTTTACTTCTCAGCCAGTTATGTCAGAGTTGGAGCAGAAAGATTTGGGCTAGTTTCTGAGACAATCCCCACCGAGGTTCTCCAGTGCTTCCGGGAAGGATACCTATGATTTTATTTATACCTGGGAGGAAATGCTCCATCACCTTGATCAGTTGGATGCCCACGGAGTGGATTATACCACCTATCAACTGAACGGGCCAGCTAAGCATTGGTGGAGGGCCCAGGAAGCTTGCAGGTACCCTGAGTATCCTCAATTAACATGGAGGGAGTTCTACGAGGCCTTTATGGCCAAGTTCTTATTGTAGAGTGACCGTGAGCACCATAGGAAGCAGTTTACCCGATTGATGCAGGGGTATATGATAGTGTATAAGTACAAGACCAACTTTAACCAGTTGGCTCTATTTGGGGCTATGATTATTCCAACAGAGCCAAATCGGGTTCATTGATTTATTTGGGGGATAAGGACTGAGCTACGTTAGACTGCAGAGAACTAGTTGCTGGTGGGCAGCTATTTCAGGCGATAGCAGATCATGCCTAAACTATAGCGGATTTGCATCACCAGGACCCTAGGGCCAAAGATAAGAGACCACACTATTAGAGCAGTTATAGTGGTTCTAGTTGTGGCAATAGAGGTTTAGGGCAGTAGGGTAGAGGATATCAGCCACAACAATATTCGGGCCAGTCTAGCCATCCAGTTTAGGCATCACTTCAGGCTTCAGGTAGGTCTCGGTTTGATCATGGTTATAGTATCAGCATGGTTACAGTGGTCATCATGGGTTCAGTGGGCTGAGTTCAGGTCTGTCATCGAGGGGTACATCATCTGGGGCATCAGGCCAGGGTGGCTATACAGGTTTAGCCAATTCATCATGCCAGGGTGGTCCATCAGGGCCTTGCTATGAGTGTGGTATTCTTGGTCACTTTTCTAGAGATTACCCCCAGCGAGGTATATTTCAGCCAGCCTCTTAGTTGTCTCAGCCTCTGAGAGCAGTGCAGCCACCTGTTAGGGGTGGTGGTGTCCAGGATAGGAGTGTTGCCCAGCATAGTAGGTCAGGTGGTTAGGATGGTGGTCAGCCTGATGGAGGTCGACGTCAGTTTTATGCGGTCCCTAGTAGACCAGAGAGAGAGGACTCAGTTGCGGTGATCACATGTATGATCTCTATTTGCCGTCAGTCAACTTCAATTTTATTTGATCCTAGTTCTTTATGTTCATATGTTTCTGCCTACTTTGTTCCTTGCTTGGGGTTGGCTAGTGAGCCATTATCTGTTCCCTTTTCTATTGCTACCCCAATAGGCAATTTTTTAGTAGTGGATCAGATTATTAGATCATACTTGGTGTCTATTGGTGGTCTTGAGACTTGGGCTGATTTGATGATATTAGATATACTAGACTTTGATATGATTCTGGGCATGGATTGGTTATCCTCTCACCGAGTCATTATAGATTGTTATGCCAAGACCATTATGATATACGTGCTAGTGTATCCCCGATTATGTGGTAGGGATCATTTCTTGTCTTCAGGCAAGTAAGTTGATTTTGCACGAGTGTTTTGCTTATCTAGCATATTTTTGTAATGTTATCACTGATACTTCTTCTCCCGAGTTAGTCCCTGTGGTTAGAGAGTTTTTAGATGTGTTCCTGACCGACCTACCAGGCCTTCCACCTAAGTGTGATATAGACTTTTACATTGAGTTGGAGCCAGGTACCAGGCCTATTTCCATTACTTCATATTGTATGGCTCCAGCTGAGTTGATGGAGCTTAAGGATCAGTTTTAGGACATGCCAGCTAAGGGTTTTATCGAGCCGAGTGTGTTGCCTTGGGGTGCTCCAGTTCTGTTTGTGAAGAAGAAAGATGGCTCGATACAAATGTGTATTGATTATCGATAGTTGAATAAGGTGACTATAACGAACATGTATCCAATGCCGTGTATAGATGACATGTTTTATCATCTCTTGGGTGTAGAATTATTCTCTAAGATAGATATGAGGTCAGGCTACCACCAATTGAGGATTAGGGCAGAGGACATCCCTAAGATAGCATTCAGAACACGTTATAGCCATTATGAGTTCATGGTGATGTCTTTTGGGTTGACCAATGCCCTAGAAGCTTTAATGGACTTGATGCATAAGGTGCTTAAGTTATACCTGGATTCATTTGTGATAGTCTTTATTGATGATATACTGGTATACTCATGGGGTAGGGAGGAGCATGAGCAGCATTTAAGGATCGTGCTCCAAACTTTGAGAGATCATCAGCTTTATGCCAAGTTCTCAAAGTGCATGTTTTGGCTTGAGTCAGTAGCATTCCTAGGACACGTGGTTTCTAAGGATGGTATTAGAGTGGACCCATCAAAGATTGCAGCCATTCTTAATTTGCCGAGGCCTACTACTCCTACCAAGGTTTGCAGTTTTGTTGGGTTGGCAGGATATTACAGACGGTTCATTGATGAATTTTCTTCCATAGTAGCACCTTTGACTAGGCTGACTAGGAAGGATGTTCCATTTCAGTTATCTGATTAGTGCGAGGATAGCTTCCAGTGGCTTAAGGCCTTATTGACTTCAGCTCTTGTGTTGACATTGCCAGTTGAGGATCAGAGCTTCTCAGTGTATTATCATACTTCGTCAGTTGGTCTTGGTCTTGTGTTGATGCAGCAGGGTTGGGTGATAGCTTATGCCTTAAGTCAGCAGAAGGATCACGAGTACAACTACCCCACTCATAACTTGGAGTTGGCGGCGGTAATCTTCGCTCTCAAGATCTAGAGGCACTATCTATATGGAGTTCACTGTGAGATTTACATAGACCACCATAGTCTTCAGTACATCATGAGTTAGCAAGAGTTGAACTCTAAGTAGTGGAGATGGATTGAGTTACTGAAGGACTACGACATCACTGTTCTATACTATCCGGGAAAGGTAGACATGGTAGCAGATGCCTTGAGCCAGAAGGCAGTGAGTATGGGCAACTTGGCATCTCTTTTAGTTTTAGAGCGACCATTGGTCTTGGATATACAGTACTTGGCTAACTGTTTGGTTAGGCTTAATTTGTCAGATCCCAGTAAAGTCCTTGCTAGTGTTGAGATCTGTTCTACTCTAGTTGATCAGATTCAACAGCATCAATTTAAGGATAAGCATTTGTGTGATATTTGTGATCAGGTTATACAGGGTGAGGCCAGCAAGGCTACTTTAGATTATGATAGTATCTTTGGATTTGATGGTCGCCTTTTTGTTCAGAGAGTTGGGGACTTGATACAGTTGATTCTATGTGAGGCTCATTATTCCAAATATTCCATACATCCAAGAATAGCTAAGATGTATCGAGACGTGAGGCAGCTTTACTGGTGGAGTGGTATGAAGAGGGACATAGCGGAGTTTATATCACGGTGCTTGAACTGCCAACAGGTTAAGTTCTAGCACATGAGACCTGGTGGGTTGATGTAGAAACTTTCCGTTACTGAGTGGGAGTGGGAGGAGATCACTATAGACTTTATAGCATAGTTGCCATGCACTTCTCGAGGGTTTGACTCTATTTGGTTTATTACTAATAGGCTAACTAAGTCTGCACACTTCTTGCCAGTTCGATTCTTCCTATAGTTCAGAGAGGTTGGTTCAGATCTATCTCTGTGAAGTTGTTTGTTTGCATGGGGTTCGAGCTTCTATTATTTCAAACCACAGTACTCAGTTTTGGAGGACTATTTAGCAAGAGATGGGTACAAAGGTTCATCTCAGCACTGCATTTTACCCTCAGATAGATGGCCATTCCGAGAGGAGTATTTAGGTCCTGGAGGACATGCTATGGGTCTGTGTTCTTGATTTTGGGAGTTCATGGGATCAGTACGTGCCTTTGGAAGAGTTTGCTTATATATCACTTTAGTATTCGCATAACGTCTTTTGAGGCATTGTATAGTAGGCATTGCAGATCGCCAGTAGGTTGGTTTGATACTTTTGAGTCCTGGTCGCAGAGTACAGACCTACTTTATGATTTGTTAGACAGAGTTCGGGTGATTCAAGAGAGACTTCGGGTAGCCCAGAGTAGGCATAAGAGCTACATAGATCGTAGACTTCGTGCCTTAGAGTTCAGTGTTAGTGATCGGGTATTTCTTTGAGTGTCACCCATGAAAGGCGTGATGAGATTTGGTAGGCAGGGCAAGCTTATCCCCAGGTACATTGGGCCATTTGACATTCTTCAGAGGGTTGGTGATGTTGCGTATCTACTAGCTTTGCCTCCTATGTTCTCAGCTATTCACCCAGTCATCCATTTATCCATGTTGCAGTGTTATGTTTCGGATGAGTCACATATGTTATAGTGGGATGCAGTGCAGTTAGATGAGAGTTTGGATTTTGTTGAAGATCCAGTAGCCATTCTAGATAGAGATGTTAGGAGATTGAGGTCCATAGAGATTTATGTGGTTAAGGTTTAGTAGAGGTACCATTTGGTCGAGGAGGCTACCTAGGAGACCGAGAGAGAGAGATGTGAGCTTAGTATCTGCAGTTGTGTGAGCCTTCAGGTACTCCCTTTTCCTGACTTTCAAGAACGAAAGTCCTTTTTAGTAGTGGATGATGTAATAACCCTTCTGGTCATATTTGTGTTTTTGCTTTCTTTGTACTGTTAGAGCTTACCTGTAGTGGCCTCAAGTAATTTATGACTTGCTGGGAATGGAGATTTGGTTCCCGGGCCGTTTGTTAGGTCTTTATGACCATTTCCCCATTTTAGAGCTTTTACTTAGGAAATCATTGACTTTAGTCAACATTCTTAGCTAGCATGCTCAGATTTGAATTTCGACCGTTCCATTAGCTTTGAAACATGGATTTTGGTCTAGTTGGACCTTTAGTCAGGGCGTAGGAGCTTTTGGTATGGTTTTATCTCACTTTCTGAGATTTTAGGCTAGTTGGAGTTGGAAGTTTGACTTTGATCAGGTTTTGATGATCGGGGCATTGGATTTAAAATATGATGGTTCCATCAGCTCTGGAATGTCGAGTTTGGGTTAGGTAGGTGATTGGTTTGGGTCCTGAGTGACCCAGGCTAATTTTAGATGTTTGGTTGAAATTCATATGTGTTGACTCAGTAAACACTTTATTGAAACGATCTCATATAGAAGTTTTGTCGATTCTTTTATGTCCGGAATGCCATTTCTGGTAGGGTAGCATAGTTCATTTACGCTCACAGGGTCTCGGAGGAACTCCAAGGGCCCATTTAGTGACTTTGCAATTTGATAAAGTTGGTTGTTGTTGTTGCAGGTGCAGGCCTTAGGCCTTAATCGCGACTGTGAGGAAGGCCACGCGATTACAATGGTTTGCCTCTTTAGGCATTGCGACTGCGAGGTCCCCTTCACGCGATCGCGATGAAGGGCTTGTGGATCCGGCACCCGTTGCTCTTCATGATTGCGAGGTTCTTACTAGCGATAGTGATGAAGGCCCTACCCTTTTGTTTTTTTAGACTGCATGGCTGGACTGTCATGATCGTGATGGTCTAGCCAGCATGATCATCGCGACCGCTTTGGGTCCTTCACAATCGCGAAGGACTCATGATAGTATATATACCTTTCTCCTTCATTTTCTTCTTCATTCAAATGTTTTACTACATTTTCTTTAGATCTCTAAGCTCAATTTTCAGTATGGGGTCAACATAAGTTTTAGGGTGGTTTATCCCTTGTCCATGGTCGAGTTCTCATCGTCAATTGTAAGTTTTCCACCCCTTAATTCCATTAATTTCTTCATTGATTCTTAAATTGTTCTTGGGGTTTAGGGGATGTTTTAGGCCTTTCCCTTACCCAAATTACCCTTAATCTTTGAGCATGTGTACCTGGAAGTGGTGGGAACCTCGTGACAGTTTCCATTTTAAATTTAGAGTTGTGGGGGCCATGGGCCTATTTTTACCCGGATTTTAACCCAACTATATTATTAGCATTATGGGTATCTTTAGATTCACCTTGACGGGTAGATTATGTTTTTGGTAGTTTGAGTGTTGTTCGAGGCCTCTCAGAGCAGTTTTGGCTAAGACGATGACTTTCCAGCAGCTTTTCATCAAACTCCAAGTAGGCTATGGCTTACTAATCTTAGACTTGGTCTATATAGAATGTAATTGTACTATTTAGCTTATCTTTGGTTTAGGATTACTAGGTTGGCACCCCAGACCTTGTCCGCTTCCTTGTTGTCCGTTCTTATTTCGTTTGCTTCAGTATTTGAGCTAGTATGGTCGTATTACCCTTTACGGCCCGGAGTGGCTTTTGCATATGCCTCTGGACCATAGTTAGTGGGATATTTGGGAAGTGTCAGTAAGTCATGGACATTGATTCGCGATTGCTAGCTAATTATATGTGTTATAGAGAAGATTGAGCCTGTGTAGGGCCAATAGATTGATATTGAGTTATTAGTTGTATCTGAGCATATCATCATCATAAAAAGAGCTTTTTCAGAATTAGTTTTGTTAATACTACAGTGCTACAGGACTGACTATCACCGATTTTCTAACCTTTCATGCTTTAAGGGCCCATTTTTAGTTATTAATGGCTAAAAGGACTTAATACTGGTTTAATGGATTTTCTTGAAGTTAAAGGGATTAAATGTTGGTTTTTGACACTGGTACCTGAGATCATACTAGACTCGGTTGGGCTGAGCGCTAGACATGGTTTTATTACTAATTTTACAGATTTTCGATCCAGATAGACTCTGGGCACGCATGATGAGATCTTGAGAGTTGGTATACTGTCGCAGTGACCTCCATAGACCTTGTTGATTCAGACTAGGGGCTATAGGACGAGAGTGCTAGAAGAGGGGTATGTAGAGGAGTAGAGGTATATAAGAAGGCCATTCCATGAGTCCTACCTGATGTGCCTACGGGCGCTAGAGGAGATGCATACGGTACCACTTGCATTCCATTTCTTATCATTCATTTCTGCATGATTCCACCCTTGTTTGTTGTTTGCGGAGTGTACTCTCCAATAGTATGGGATGCCAGTAGGGTTTGTCTTCACTATTATGTATCCCTCGGGTGTATGGGCGCTCATCGAGATTGTAGGTAGATTAGTTTTACTTGCTCCTATTGTAGTCACCTGCTAGTTTACTTTTTTATCATTCTTACCTTGTGAGTTGTATTATTAGTATATTTATGTTTAGTTGCATTTCTTTATCTCCCTTTTATTTGAGGTTATCGGTACACTGGCCTGTTTGTTAAGCTTTCCTTATTTACTGTTATTGCAAGGAAACAGGTGTGTTCTCTACTCTTACATCTGTGTTCTGTGATACATCTTCTGTGGCCAGCTTAGTACACTTGTATTCTTTTATGCCTTCTATCTATTGCTAGTTTCCTTGACTTCACTCTATTTGCTTCTGTGACCCTTTTCTTCTCTTATCTACTATCTACTGCTTTTACATTTTATATATGACCAGTCAGCCTATGTTGTCTACTAGGTACCCTTTGCTTATGCAATTGGTACTCATACTACACTTTTGCGTCTTCCTGGTGTAGATCCTAGTGTGGGCCATTGTCATTGATGTGGGGACTTCATGCAGCTTCTGGGACATTCGAGACATAGGGTGAGCTCCTAGCATCTGGGGCTTGGCTATATCTTTTTTTTTGGCACAGTTGACTCTTTTGTGTATTTAGAGACAGTTGTATATTTTACTTTTGCACTCTCTTGTACTCTGTATTCTTAGTAGTGGCTCCTGTACTTATGATACCAGGTCATGGGATGGTGTAGTTTCTTGTATATATTTATGTTACTTCCCTTTTTGTCGTGCCTTCTTTACCTTCTTCTGCTTAGTACCTTTATTGTGCATGCTTCACATAGATAGTGACCCATTACTAACCATTTCGGATTACGAGAATCGGATCACCTACCGGAGGTTGTAGGTGCCATCATGACCTGAAAAATTGGGTCATGACAAAATTAATGTTTTCATCGAATAAAATAGGGTTTTATTTCCATATTAGATACCAATGATTCATGCGTATGATTATGTATGTATGAATATGATAATAAAAGTAATGCAAATACAACAGATATAAATACATGCATTTTCCAGCTCAAGTCACTGGCTACGAGCCTCAAAATCAATAAAGTTTCTCAAGCATATCAATAGGCTACACATTCTCTTTAATTACTTCTCATATCGTACCCATCATGGTATTTAACACCTCATGTATAATGATCCATGAAACAGTTCAAAAAATAGTTCCAAGTCTCAAGTCGATCATCAGCATAATCCCCCACATGGATATTACAATATCAATTCATCACAATAACTACTTTAACCCACTAATTTTACCACTCAATAAGATGTTTTAAATGATAAGTCCCCACCCAAGCTAATTTTGAAGAAGAGTGGGTCATAACCTACCTCGAAGCTCAACCACAAGCCACCAATGATCATAGAGCATCCTTTCCTTTCCGAATGGGCTCAAAATGCTCCTAATCTATTAAAAACACTCTCTATATGTGAATATGAGTCCATTGATAACCATATGACAATATAAAAGTTGTGGTCAAATTTGGGTCAAAAAGTCAACCTTTGGAATCTGGTGAGAAAATGAGAAAAGTCATATGAAACCCTTTTTACCTATAAGATAAGGAGCTTAGATATTAAATTTTATTGAAATACAGCTAAATTCAGACCTCAATTCAACATTTAACACTTTCCAAAGTTTTGGGGAAATATTTCCAAAAATCTATTTTAAAAATGTGATTAATCAATGAAATCATTGGGATTTTACCAAAATGAAGGTTAGAAACTTATCCCCTTCTGAAAACAAAGAAATCACAGCAAAATTTGCTTCAAACTAAGCCGTAAAACTCAAAATATGCTTAAAATAATAAGAATACAATTTTGGGAAAAGAGATATAAGGACTGCCAGGTATACCGCAAATGCATTAAATTCACCACAAAAGTTGTACCGCAAAAGCGACAAAAAAACACAAATGCATCATATTGACTGCAAATACGGTCAAATTAACCACTAAAGTAGCGTCCACCTTTCATAAAAATACCACAAAATCAGTCCTTCCACCATAAAAGCAGTACATCATTGCAAATGTGGTTATGATATTGCAAAAGCGACATCTAATACCTGCCACCTCTTTACCAAATGCGATCTTTTGAATGCAAATGCGGCACCAGACACCAGAAAATTCAAAAAACTTCCCAAACTTGGAATCGACCCTCGTAACTCATCTATAACCTCTCAAATATAAACTAATAGTGCAAACTAATTGTAAAATATATTTTGAACCTGTTGGAATTAACATAACACCATTTTGGGATTTTTTTGATAAAATTGTTGACCGAAGTCAACCCAAACTTAAAGAAACTCTAATATTCCAACCAAATGACCCAAAGACATCCAAAAGCATTAGTAAGCAAACCAAAACTCCAAACAAGCTAATCATTACCCTTAGGATCTAGTAAAACCATCAAAACTCAGAAATGACCATCCTAACTCTAAATATTGACTTTGATTAACTCTCTTAAGTTTTTAACTTTCAAAACTCAAAAACTCATCTAAAGACCCATTCAAAAGATTCAGGAGTTGAACCACCTATCTTTGCAAGTCATAAATACCATATTAAAGCTATAGGAAGGTTCAAACTGGGAAAAATAGTGAAAACATAAAAATAACCTAGAGGGTCATTACATCACCCACTACTCAAATACACATTCGTCTTTCAACGTAATGAGATAGAACATACGTAAAAGCTCAAATAGCTGAGGATATCTAGTCCATATGTCCAACTCAGCCTCCCAAGTAGCCTCTTCCACTGGATGATTCTTCTATTGTGTTTTCACAAAACCTATATCCTTGGACCTTAACTTGCAAATTTACCTATCTAAAATAGCTATAGGTTTGTTCTCAAAAGTCAAATTCTAGTCCAACTACACCGCATCTTATTGAATCACATGAGAACCATCCGAATGGTATTTCTTCAGCACAGGGTGAACATCTGAAAGACCCTGAGGTAAGGCTAACTCATAAGCCACCTTGCCATGAGCAATAAGAACCTCGTGACACCCTTCATGGGTGATACCTTGAATAAGACATTCTTTCAAACCATGAACTTCAAATCTCTAACCTTCTAATTTGAAGAACTCTTTTGTCTACTCTAAGCTGTTATAAGCCTCTCTTAGATTAACTTCACTTTTTCCATGGAATCTTTCAACATGTTTGTACCCTAAGTCCTAACCTCCGAGGAATAAAACCCATCCACTTGAGATCTACACCTTCTACCATATAAATTCTCAAACGATGCCATCTGAATACTAGAATAAAAGTTGTTATTATAAGCAAACTTGACTAAAGACAAGAACAAATCCTAATGGCCTCCAAAATCACTAACACAAGCCTGCAACATATCTTCAAGAATGTAAATAGTCCTCTTTGACTGACCATTAGTCTGCGGGTAAAATGTCATACTAAGCTCAACTCAGGTACCCAACTCCTTTTGTATCAAACCCCCGAAATGAGATGTGAACTGAGTACCTCTATTAGAAATAATGGAAATAATCACTCCATGCAGAAAAACTATCTCCTGGTTGTAAATTTGAACCAACCTCTCTGAATTATAAATAGTTGAACTAGAATGTACTGAGAAGATTTGATCAATCTATCAACAATGACCTATATAGCATTTAATTTTCTCAAGGTCTGTGATAAGCCTACCACAAAATCCATAGGGATCCACTCCCATGTTCACTCAGGTATAAACATCCTCTGAATCATTCCACCCGGTCTCTAATGCTCATAATTCACTTGTTCATAATTCAAAAACATATACACAAACTCCATGATATCATTCTTCATCCTACAACACCAATAGTGTTGCTTAAAGTCATGATACATCTTTGATGCTCAAGGATGAGTAAAATACTTGGAACTCTGAGCCTCCTCTATGATCAATCTGGTCAAGTCACCCACTCTAGGAACACAAACATGTCCCCTAATCCTCAAACCCCCTTCCAGATCCAGTGGAGCCTCTCTAGCTTTAACCTTCAATATTTTTTCTTGAATTAACCTCATCTTTTCATCCTTGAACTGATGAACCTTAATCTTTTCCGAATGCATAGACTGAGCCTCCATGCAAGTAAGACCCATTTTGGGCTTGAAAATATCAAATCTCACCAAATAGTTGGCCAAGGATTGAACATCCAAAGAAAAAGGATGCTCCTTTGCTAATAGCAATGCAAGACTACCCATACTCATTATCTTCCTACTCAAGGCATCCACTACCATATTTGTCTTACCTAGGTGATACAAAATTATTATATCATAGTCGATACACATTTGTATAGAATTGTTCATCTTCTTCACGAACAAGATAGGAGCACTGTAACACCCCAGAATTTGGACCCATATTAGACTTAGAAAAACTCAATATTTTTTTGCATTTTCCAGGTCCTCTAGGCACGTGCCACAGGCCGTAGGAGGTATGATAAGTTGTCAGCCCAGTTGTGGGAACTTTGTCAGCTTCCTAAGTCTCGACAAGATAGCCACATTCCATGGGAGGTCCCATAAGTCGTAGGAGGCCACCATGGGAAATTCCCAATCACTCAATCAGCCACACCCCAACCCGATGGTAAGGTGATGTACTGTGAAAGCCACTATGAGTCATCAGCCTCCACCATAGGAAATATCTAGTGGACCAGCCCAGCCAACTTTATTTCTGATGGCCCTTTGTGATGGGCCATGGAAGGTTCGACGGGCTGTCAGACAAGCCTATTCAGCGAGAAATTCTTGTAGTTTCTAATTTTAATTCAGGGGTATTTCAGTTTTTTCCCACTTATTAAAATCCTAAGTTATATTATTTTAGGCCTAATTAGAAGGGTATTATTCACCCTTAGGAAATTTCCTTCTCATTCTCATATTTCAACACCAGAAAATAAGAAAAGGATTCTTCTCTCATGCTTCAAGACCTGGGGTTCTTACCTAACTTTCTAGCCCCAAGTTTTAAGCTAAAAATGTCTTTAAGTTCATGTATGTGGGTATTTAGTAAGGGTTTTCTTTAACCCTTATGCCCAAAACCTCAATTTTTACTTTTAATTTATGAAATTATGAAATAAAGGTTCTTACCCAATTATGGAGTTTTCTTGAAAATTCAGTTTACTTATGTCTCTACATGATTTCTAATCCTTATGCATGAATTTATATGAGTTTATACAAGTATATCTTAAACCCATGATTTGAGAATGAATTTAGCATGATTTGATATTATTACATGTTTTCAAGCAAAATTGGCATGTTCAGATACTATGACCTAAAGTTTCAAGAATAATGTTTTCATGAACAGTATGACATCCAGATATGTCCATATGATTTATGAACAATTTTGACATCCACATATGTCACATGATATGTATGAGCTATATATAGTAGTATTTAGCACTAAGCTGATGAGAGTTTTAGATAACCCAAGTTTAGAACTACTTTGCTAGCATAGGATTTATTTGCCCAATTGGCTCATGATACTGGTTCCACTCTAAACATGGTCTAGTGCCTCGGTAAGGTATAAGACAGCTCTACACAGTAAGATACAAATGTTAGATTCCATGTAGCTCAAATGATCTATGTAGGTTACGAGAAACTCCCATGGAAATGGTTTTAAGTATTTGAATGTGTGTGACTCTTAGCTTTCAAGTTCAGATTTAGTACTTATGATTTACTCATATGAGCATGTAACACCTCAGAAATCAATCCAGCTATCCAAGTTAAAATCTCAGAAAAATTTCATGTTTCAAGAATGAAGGGTCCAAACCACAGACCGTGGTTCGAACCATGGGTCGTGGAATGAAACTGTGATTCCCTTATGATTGATTCAGTCTCTTGTCTAGAACTACCAGTTGGTTCTACGGACCATGGTTCAAATCATGGGTCTATCCTGTCCACTCGTGGAACTTAGATCAGAGGGTTGGCAAGTCCCTCTAAAATAATGACTCAATTCTACGACTCATCATCCAAATGAAAAATCGTAGTCCCAACTTGTGGTTTGACCAAGGACCAGCTAGGTCCCGAGGAACCATGACTGCAAATGACAATCTGCCATTCATTCTACGAGTCAGTCCTGTTGACCCGTAGAAGCATTTCTGTAGCCTGAAGTTCCTGTCAGGAACCATGAATGGAACCATGGGTCGTGATTCAAATGATGACCCGTAGAACCGACCAGTGATTCCTAAAGCCGACCCATTTGCTATCTTTTTCTCAATTAAATCCCAGGGGTATTTTAGTTATTACCCACCCTTTTAACTCCTAAATGATTTCATTTTGTCTATTTTCATAAAGGTTTTCACCCTCATTAGCCTAAGTCCCTTCTCATTTCCTCATTCATCTCCCAAAAAAGAAAAGAACTCTCTCAAACTCAAGGTCTGAAGCTCCAAGTCCAAGTTTACTAATCTTATCAATTTCAAGTGGGTTAACTCCAATCAAGGTATGTGAGTTTTTGACAATGGGTTCCGTTCACCCTTGTTCCCAAAACCCCCAATTCTCAAAGTGATTTATAAACTTGTGAAATTAGAGTTTTGATCTAAATTGGGGAAAACTTATTAAATCAGTTTCTATGCTTAAGTTCATGGCTTCTTATTGCTTAATTATGGTTTGACCATTATTCCCCCATTAGTTTTAATAGCCTAAGCATTAAAGTTGCTTTATAACATGATCCCATTAAATTGCATATTTTTAAGAGAAATTTGACATGATTAGATATCATGACCTTTCTTGTGTTTATGAAATTGCATGCTTAATTCTTCACGTATGAAATTAGAAAAGTAAAGCATGATTTGAATTATAGTTATGCTAAGTCCTTAAAAGTATAAATTTGAATTGCATGGCATCAGATATGTCTTATTGCTTTTCAAACAGTTTTGACATCAGATATGTCTTCGGTTATGATCAGTTTGGGCATCAGATATGCCCCAGTATTATATGAGCTATATGTATGTTTTGGGAGTAGTAATTAGCACCGAGATGGACGGGGTGAGAGTACCCTTAGTCCCAACACTACGTGCCCCCATAGGTTTATGAGTTTCCTCTGTTGGGCATCAGATTTAGTAATCACGCCACAGTCATGCCTTTATACCCTGGCAAGGTATACTGGGTCCTCCCGATAGGGCGTATACATCGGATTCTATGTAGCTCACGTGGTCTATTTAGATTAGAGTACCTCCCTCAGAAAAGGTTTATGCTTTAAAAATGTATTTGACTCTTATTGAGATTTCAGACTATTTGTTTATGATCATGTTTTCATCTTATGGTATTTTATAGAGTCATTTGCATCAAGTTATACCTTTAAAGTATGATTTCGATTATTAAAGCATACTTAGCATGTTTTGTCATGTTCATGCATATCTCATATACTCGGTACATTCCATAGTACTGACCATTCTTGCTCTGCATCCTTTTATGATGCAGATTTAGGTGCTCCTTCTCAGACCCGTGGCTAGAGCTCCCAGGCCACTCTCTATCAGCTGTTGGTGAGTCCTCTTAGGTCGAGGACTATTTATGTTCTTAGTCAGTGTTAGCTATTTTATTTTTCGCACTTTGAGTTAGCTAGGGTCTTGTCCTAGCAACTCTTTATGTCAAGAGTAGAGGCTTTTCAGAAATAGATAGCTTTTGACTCTCTTTCCAGATTTTGTATTCCTATTTGACTTGATTATCCATTTATGTGATTCTGGATTTATCTATTATGCTTTCGCTTATCTTTTGTTATGGTTGAGAATGCTATGACCAAGGGTTAGCTTGGGGCACGTGTGGTCTCAAGTCTCGTATTACGTCTAGGGGGTAACCTCGGAGCATGACAAACTTGGTATCAAAGACTCAGGTTCAAGAGTCCTAAGATGTCTGAAAGCTGCATCGAGTAGAGTCTCTTTCATGTGTGTGAAGCACGCAACATATATGAGAGGTAAGCTATGAGGTGTCTTAGAAAACTTCACTTCTTTCATGATCATATCGTGCGATAGATCTTAACTTTAATGTTCCTCTAATACTTACCTTGGACGTTTCAGATCATGCCTCGACGTACTATGCCTCATAAAGCCGTTTGAAATGCCGCTCCTCCAGTTTTGACCACCGAGGTAACAAATGAAGAGTTTAGGAATGCCATCCATTTGCTAGCCCAAACCTTGGCTACCCAGGCAAACTAGCCAGCTCCTATCCCATTCCACCCTCAAGGTGGGGTAGCGGCCCGAGTTCGTGATTTTGTCTGAATGAACCCACTTGAATTTTGGGGTTCGAAAGTAAGTGAGGACCCACTTAACTTTATTGATGAAGTGAAGAAGATATTTGATGTTATGCAAGTGGTTGGTGTTGATTGTGTGGAGCTCGCATCCTACCAACTCAAGGATGTAGTTCATATCTGGTTTACCCAATGGAAGGAGGATAGAGCTAGGGACATGCTCCCTATGACTTGGAGTGTTTCGAGAGGGCTTTCCTTGATCGGTTCTTTCCCCGAGAGTTGAGGCAAGCGAAGACGGAGGAGTTTGTGAACTTGAGACATGGGTCTATGACTGTTCAGGAGTACAGTTTGAAGTTCACTCAGTTGTCTAGGTATGCCCCTCCTATGGTAGCGGACCCGCATGACCAAATGAGTAAGTTTATCTATAGGGTTTCAAATATGGTGAAAAAGGAGTGTAGGTTTGCTATGTTGTTGAGTGATATGAACATTTCTAGACTCATGACCGATGATCACCAGATCGAGGGAGACAAGCTTAGGGAGATGGATAGGGAGAACAAGAGAACTAGATCCGAGGGTTCAGGTTTTGGCCATCAGAAGTCCGGAGGTAGACATCGTCTTTCTTTCAGAAGAGGTCATCAGAACCCGTGAATTCTTTGGCCAGTACTCCTTCTCAGGCCTCCAGGACCTGTCATGATTAGTCCGGTAGAGGTGAAGGCTCTTATTCTCAGGGTAGTGGTGCAAAGGGGCCTTCTATTCCCATTTGTGCCAAGTGTGAAAAGAATCACCCCGGTGAGTGTTTGGATAGTAGGGAGGGTTGTTTTGGTTGTGGTAAGACTGGACATTGTATCAGAGATTGCCCTTCAACTAAGAAGGGGCAGGGAGGTGGTAGGGCTCAGTTTGCTCAAGCAACCCCAGGAGGTCGACCAGCCCAGCAGGGCACAACTTCTAGTTTTGTGGTCAGCGCCAGAATCGTCTTCATACTATGTCCTCTCGTCAGGACTAGGAGGATTCCCCAGATGTTGTCACTAGTATGTTGAAAGTCTCTTTCGATGTGTATGCTTTGTTGGACCTCTGTGCCTCTTTATCTTTTATGACCCCTTATATAGCATGTAAATTCAAAGTATGTCCTGAATTGCTTTTAGAACCCTTTTGTGTTTCCACTCCTGTTGGTGAGTCAGTCTTAGACAAAAGGACCTACCGAAATTGCTCTATCTCAGTCCTTCATAGAGTCACTTCAGCGGATCTAGTAGAGTTGGAGATGATAGATTTTGATGTTATTCTTGGTATGGATTGGCTGCATGCTTGTTATGCTTCTGTTGATTGTCGTACTCGGGTTGTCAGTTTTATGTTTCCAAATGAACTCGTTTTAGAATGGCAAGGTAGTCCCCCTTCCTCAAAAGGTCATTTCATATCTTATCTTAAGGTTAGGAAGATGATTTCAAAGGGGTATGTTTATCACATAGTGCGGGTTATGGACACGGAGTCCAAAACCCCATCCCTTCAATCTGTTCCTGTTGTGAATGAGTTTTCAGAAGTGTTCTCTGAGGATTTTCCTGGAGTCCCTCCCGAGTGGGAGATCAACTTTGGGATAGATCTTCTTCCAGATATGAATCCCATATTTATTCCTCCCTATAGGATGGCTCCCACCAAACTTAAGGAATTGAAGGACCAGTTGAAGGATCTTCTTGATAAGGGTTTTATCAGGCCTAGCATTTTTCCATGGGGTGCCCCGGTCTTATTCGTGCCTCTCTTAGAATGTGTATTGATTACTGCCAATTGAACAAGGTCACAATCAAGAATAAGTATCCTATTTCTAGAATTTCTGACTTGTTCGATCAGCTTCAGGGTGCTTGTTTCTTCTCCAAGATCGACCTTAGGTCCGATTATCATCAGCTTTGGGTTTGGGAGTGTGATATCCCAAAGACAGGTTTCAAGACTTGGTATAGTCATTATGAGTTCGTTGTTATATCTTTTGGTCTAACGAATGCTCCTCCAGCTTTCATGGATTTGATGAATAGATTATTCAAGCAACACTTGGATTCGTTTGTTATTATTTTCATTGATGACATCCTTATATATTCTCGGAGTGAGAAGGAGCATGTAGACCACTTGAGGGTTGTGTTGAAAACTCTCAAGGATAGACAGTTGTTTGCTAAATTTAACAAGTGTGAGTTCTGGATGCAGTCTGTTGCCTTTCTAGGTCATATTGTGACTAGTGATGGTATTCGGGTTGACTCTCAAAAGATTAAGGCAGTAAAGAAATGGCCTAGACCCACTTCCCTGTCCGATATTAGGAGCTTCTTGGGTTTGGCTGGTTACTATAGGAGGTTTGTGGAAGGATTTTCTTCCATTGCTTCCCCTTTGACATGATTGACTCAGAAGAAGGTAAAATTTCAGTGATCTGACTTGTGTGAGAAGAACTTCTAGGAATTGAAGACTAGATTGACCACAGCTCCACTGTTAGCACTACCCGAGGGCCTAGATGATTTTGTTGTGTATTGTGATGATTATAGGATTGGTTTAGGTTGTGTGTTGAAGTATCATGGTAAGGTAATTGCTTATGCTTCAAGACAGCTTAAGACTCATGAGAAGAACTATCATACCCATGATCTTGAGTTGGCAGTCGTGGTCTTTGCTTTGAAGATTTGGAGGCATTACTTATATGGTGTGCATGTGGATGTATTCACCAATCATAAGAGCCTTCAGTATGTGTTCACTTAGAAGGAATTGAATTTGCAATAAAGGAGATGGCTTGAGCTCCTTACGGATTATGACATGAGTGTGCTTTACCATCCGGGTAAGGCCAATGTTGTGGCGGATGCACTTAGTAGATTGTTGATGGGTAGTGTGTCTTCAGTCGAACAAGGGAAGAAGGAATTGGTTAAGGAGGTTCATAGGCTAGCTGGGTTGGGAGTTCTCCTTATAGACTCAACAGAAGGTGGTGTTATTGTTCAGAATGGTTCCAAATCATCCTTGGTAGGAGAAGTGAAGGCAAAGCAAGACAGTGATCCCATTTTACTTCAGCTTAAGGGTGAAGTCCATCAACAAAGAGTTGAGGTGTTCTCCCAAGGGGGAGATGGTGTTCTTCATTATCGGGGTCGACTATGTGTGTTAGATGTAGATGGGTTGCGCCAGCATATTTTGACTGAGGCTCATAGTTCCTGATATTCCATCCACCCCGGTGCCACAAAGATGTACCGTGATCTACGGGGAGTCTTTTGGTGGAATGGTATGAAGAGGGACATAGCCGGTTTTATGGCTAAGTGTACCAACTGTCAGCAAGTGAAAGTAGAGCACCAGCTACTGGGTGGCATGATTCAGGATATTAACCTTCCCACTTGGAAGTGGAAAGTGATCAATATAGACTTCATTACAGGTTTGCCTCGTACACGAAGGAAACGTGATTCGATTTGGGTAATTATCGATCAGATTACTAAATCATCCCATTTCTTGGCTATTAAGACTACGTATTCAATAGACGACTATGCCAGACTCTACATCCGGGAGATATTTTGATTACATGGTGTTCCTTTATCCATTATTTCAGATAGGGGTACTCAGTTTACTTCTCAATTTTGGAGATTGATTTAGAGAGGTATTGGTACTCAGGTGAAGCTTGGCATAGATTTTCACCCTCAGACGGATGGCCAGGCAGAGTGTACTATTCAGACTTTGGAGGATATGTTGAGACCTTGTGTGATTGATTTCAAAGGTAATTGGGATGATCACTTAACTCTTATCGAGTTTTCCTACAACAACAGCTTTCACTCTAGAATCTAAATGGCTCCTTATGAGGCACTTTATGGTCGGAGATATACATCTCCTATTGGTTGGTTTTAGGTAGGTGAGGCAGCTTTGATTGGCCCATATTCAGTGCACGAGACCATGGAGAAGGTCCAGCTTAATAGGGAGAGGTTGAAGACCGCTCAGAGTCGACAGAAATCATACGCGGATGTGAGAAGAAGGGAATTAGAATTTGAAGTTGATGATTGGATTTTTCTAAAGGTGTCACCCATAAAGGGTGTGATGAGATTCGGGAAGAAAGGAAAGCTTAGTCCCCATTTTGTAGGTCCTTATCGGATTCTGAGGATGGTTGGTAAGGTTGCTTATGAGTTGGATTTGCCATCGAATTTGGAAGCGGTTCATCCAGTTTTCCATGTTTCCTTATTGAAGAAGTGTGTTGGTGATCCTACCTTGATTGTTCCTTTGGAGGATGTAGGTGTGAAGGATAATCTTACCTATGAGGAGGTCCCCGTAGAAATCCTTGATCATCAGATTCGGAGGTTGAGGAACAAAGAAGTCACTTCGATAAAAGTTCTTTGGAGAAATCAGCCATGAAAGCCAAGTACCCTCATCTATTGCCTTCCGATTCTGTTCCATCTTAAGGTAATAGTTTCATCCTTAGTATGTTCCTCCGATCCTATTCCACCAATTTCTCTCATGTTCCTAGCATGTAACCATGTTTTACGAAGTTAGTTTATCATGTTTTCAAGTTGAGAAGTTCAGTTTTCATGTTTACTCTTTGATTTTCATGTTCTGTTGCTGGTTGGGCTGTTATCTCTTCAGTTTTTCCTTGTTTAGTCTTCATTCGAGGACGAATGATCCCAAGGGGGAAATATTGTAACACCTCGAAAATCAAACCAGCTATCTAAGTTAAAATCTCAGTAACATTTTATGTTTCAGGAATGACGGGTCCAAACCATGGACTCTGGTTAGAACCAAGGGTCGTGGAATGGAACTGTGATTCCCTTCTGATTGATTCGGCCTCTGGTCTAGAACCACGAGTTAGTTCTACGGACCATGGTTCAAAACACGGGTCCGTCTTGTCCACTCATGGAACTCAGATCAGAGGGTTGGTAAGTCCCTCTGAAATAATGACTCAATTCTATGACTCGTCATCCAAATGACAAACCGTAGTCCTGACTCATGGTTTGACCAAGGACCAGCTAGGTCCCTAGGAACCATGACTCCAAATGATGATCCATCGTTCATTCTATGGGTCCGTCCTGTTGACCGTAGAAGTGTTTCTGCAGCCTGAAGTTCCTGTTAGGAACTACGAATGGAACCACGGGTCGTGATTCAAATGATGACCCATAGAACCGACCCATGATTCCTGAAGCCGACCCGTGATTCTTGAAGCCGACCCATTTTCCAGCTTTTTCTTAATTAAATTCCAGGGGTATTTTAGTCATTACTCACCCTTTTAACTCCTAAATGATGTCATTTTGGCTATTTCTAGAAAGGTTTTCACCCTCATTAGCCTAAGTCCCTTCTCATTTCCTCATTTATATCCCAAAAAGTAAAAGAACTCTCTCAAGCTCAAGGTCTCAAGCTCCAAGTCCAAGTCTCCTAATCTTATCAATTTCAAATGGTTTAACTCCAATCAAGGTATGTAGGTTTTCAACAATGGGTTCTTTCACTCTTGTGCCCAAAATCCCCAATTCTCAAAGTGATTTATGAACCTGTGAAATTAGGATTTTGATCTAAATTGGGGAAAACTTATTAAATCAGTTTCTATGCTTAAGTTCATGGCTTCTTATGCTTAATTATGGTTTGACAATAATTTCCCCATTGGTTTTAAAATCCCAAGCATTAAAGTTGCTTTCTAGCATGATCCCATTAAAATGCATATTTTCAAGAGAAATTTGACATGATTAGATATCATGACCTTTCTTATGTTTATGAATATGCATGCTTAATTCTTCAAGTATGAAATTAGAAAGGTAAAGCATGATTTGAATTATAGTTATTCTAAGTTTTTAAAAGTATGACTTTGAATTGCATGGCATCAGATATGTCTTATTGCTTTTCAAACAGTTTTGACATCAGATATGTCTTAAGTTATGATCAGTTTTAGCATCATATATGCCCCAATATTATATGAGCTATATGTACATTTTGGGAGTAGTACTTAGCATCGAGATGGATAGGGTGAGAGTACCCTTAGTCCCAGAACTACGTGCCTCCGTAGGTTTATGAGTCCCCTCTGTTTGGCATCAGATTTAGTGATCACACCACAGTCATGCCTTTATACCCTGGCAAGGTATATTGGGTCCTCTCGATGGGGCGTATACATCGGATTTCATGTAGCTCACATGGTCTATGCCAGTTAGAGTACCACCCTCAGAAACAGTTTATGCTTTAAAAATGTATTTGACTCTTATTCAGATTTCAGACTCTTTTTTTAGTCATGTTTTCAGCTTGTGGTATTTCATAGAGTCGTTTACATCCAGTTTTACCTTTAAACCATGATTTCGATTGTTAAAGCGTACTTAGCATGTTTGTCATGTTCATGCATATCTCATATACTTGGTACATTCCATAGTACTGACGCATATCTTGTGATGCATCCTTTGATAATTCAGATTCAGGTGCCCCATCTCAGACCCTTGGCTAGAGCTTCAGGCCACTCTCAGTCAGCTGTTGGTGAGTCCTCTTAGGTCGAGGACTAGTTATGTTCTTAGTCATTGTTAGTTATTTTATTTTTCGCACTTCAAGTTAGCTAGGGTCTTGTCCTAGAAACTCTTTATGTCATGAGTAGAGGCTTTTCAGACATAGACAACTTTTGAGTCTCTTTCTGGATTTTGTATTCCTATTTGACTTGATTATCCATATATGTGATTCCGGATTTATCTATTATGCTTCCTCTTATCTTTTATTATGCTTGAGAATGCTAGACCAAGGGTTAGCTTAGGGCACTTGTGGTCCCAAGTCCCGTGTTACATTAAGGGGGTAACCTCGGGGAGTGACAGAACATGTTTTCAGCTTATGATATTACTCTAGTCATTACATTACATATTTTACTACTATTGCATGATTTTTGTTTTAAGTATGTTTTCAGGTATGTTTTCCTATGATTCATGCATATCTCACATACTCAGTATATTCTATAGTACTGATTGCATACTTCTTCTGTTGCATCTTATCATGATGTAGATTCAGGCAATCGCTCTCAGACTCGTGGCTAGATATAGCAAGACCTCCAGCAGTATTTGGTGAGTCCTCATCATTTAAGGACTACTTATGAGCTTTAGTTAGTTTTTATGATTTCCATTCAGTACGTAGAGTTAGCTGGGGATCTTGTCCTAACAACTCATCTCATCAGTTTATAGAGGCTTTTCAAACATAGTTTACACAGGGTATCTATATTTCTATTTTAGACGTCATTATATATATATATATATATATTAGAGTTGCCTATTACTTCAGTTAATCTTCCTATTATTATTTATGTTACTTATATTTAAGTCATGCTAAGGTCAAGGGTTAGCTTGGGATCACTTGTGGTCTCAGGTCCCATGTTACGTCCAACGGAGTAGTCTCGGGGTAATTTTGTATTTGAGACAGTTTCAAGAGTCCTAAGATGTCTAAAAATGCATTAAGTAGAGTCTTTTTCATGGGTGTAAAGCACACCACACTTATGAGAGAGAGGCTATGAGAAATTTTAGGATAAACTCCACTTCTTTCATGTTCTTTATTGTGTGATAGAGTTAACTCTATTTCTCCCTTCTAATCCATTCTTTATGCATTTCAGATCATGCCTTCTCACAGATTCAATGCCCATAATATCAATCCTCCAGTTTTAAACCACGAGGTCACAAATGCTAAATTTAGGAATGCCATCCAAATATTGGCACAAGCTATAACTACTCAAGCGAATTAGCAGGCACATGTTCCTGCTAACTCAAATAATGGGGCAACTGCTGCCAGAGTTAGGGACTTCATCCATATGAACCCGCTAGAGTTTTTGGGGTCTAAGGTTGGTGAAAACCTAGAGAATTTTATTGATGAGGTAAAGAAGATTATGTAGGTGATGCAAGTGACTGGTATTGATAGTGTTCAGCTAGCCTCCTACCAGCTTAAGGATATGGCTCACATTTGGTATACTCAAGGGAGTATGATCTGAAGAGTTGAGAAAGACTAAGGCTGAAGAGTTCACATATTTGAGGCAATGATCAATGTTAGTCTAGGAGTATGGGCTAAAGTTCACTCAACTCTCCAGGTATTCTCTAGCTATAGTGGTCGAGCCAAGGGCCTAGATGAGTAAGTTTGTTTTTGATGTATCTCACTTGGTGAAGAAATAATCCAGGATGTCTATACTGTTAGGGTATATGGATATCTCCAGGCTCATAACCCATGCTTAGCATATTAAGGAGGATAAACTAAAGAAGAGGCAAAGGAGAATAAAAAGGTTAGAACAAAGGATTTGGGTTTCGGTCATCACAGGCCTAGAGGTAGACATCGGTCATCATTTCAGAAGAGATCATCAAGACCAGTACTATCATCATCTAGTGTTTTTTCCCAATACCCAAACCTAGGCACAGACAGTTAGGGCGACTGGATCTCATTCTCAGGGAAATGTTATGAAAGGGACTTCTTACCCTGTTTGCAACAAGTGTGGTAAGAATAACCCCGGAGAGTGTCACTATGGAATAGGTGGATGTTTTGGATGTGGACAGGTGTTTCATAGGATTAAGGATTGCCCCTCAGCCAGATAGAATAGTGGAGGCAGTAGGACTTAGGTTACTACTTTAGCAGCTCCAGCAAGTCGTACATCTCAGCAGGGTGCCACTTTTGGCACAAGTGGCAGTCAGCCTTAAAATTATCTCTACACTATGTCATCTCGCCAGAATTAGGAGGATTCACCTGATGTAGTCACCGGTATGTTAGAAGTCTTTTCTATTGATGTTTATTCTTTGCTAGACCTAGGGGCTTCATTGTCTTTTGTGACCCCATATGTTGCTTGCAAGTTTGGAGTTAGTCCTAAACAACTCCTAGAATCCTTCTATGTCTCTGCTCTAGTTGGTGAGTCAGTCCTAGCTAAGAGGGTATACAAATAGTGCCTAGTTTCAGTCCTCTATAGCGTCACCTCAGAAAACATAGTGGAATTAAACATGACAGATTTTGACATTATTCTTGGCATGGATTGGCTACACCCATGTTATGCCTTAGTCGACTGTAGAACCAGAGTTGTAAGATTTTAGTTTCCTAATAAACTTGTCTTAGAATGGTGGGATAGTCTTCCAACATCGAAAGGTCATTTCATATCTTATCTCAAAGCTCTGATAATGATCTCTAAAGGGTACATCTATTATATAGTTTGGGTTATAAATTCTGAATCTGAAACCCCATCTCTCTAGTCAGTTCTAGTAGTGAAAGGGTTCCTTAAAAAGTTTTTTGAGGATCTACCCAGAGTCCCTCCAAAGTGGGAGATTGACCTTTGGATAGACTATCTTCCAGATATGCAGCCTATATCTATGCCTTCTTATAGAATGGCTCCAGCAAAGCTTAAGAAACTGAAAGATCAATTGAAAGACTTTTTAAACAAAGGTTTCATTAGACCCAGCATCTCTTCATGGGTTTCTCCAATCCTCTTCATGCATAAGAAAGATGATTCTCTCAGAATTTGCATCGACTACCATCAATTGAACAAGATCACCATCAAAAATAAGTATCTCATCTCTAAGATTAATTACTTGTTTGACCAGCTTCAGGGTGCCAGTTATTTCTCCAAGATTTACCTCATATCTGGTTATCATCAGCTCAGAGTTAGAGAATGTGACATTCCAAGGATAGCCTTCAGAACTCGATATAGTAACTATGAATTTATAGTTATGTCTATTGGACTAATGAATGCTCCTGCAGCTTTTATGGACTTGATGAATATGGTGTTCAAATAGAACTTGGATATGTTTGTCATTGTCTTTATAGATGACATCTTTGTCTACTCTCGGAGTAAGGAAGAGCATGCAAACCATTTGAGGGTTGTGCTGCAAACTCTCAAAGATCGTCAGTTATTCACTAAGTTCAGCAAATGTGAGTTATGGTTGTAGTCAGTTGATTTTTTGGGTCATGTGGTATCCTATGAGGGCATTCGAGTAGATTTGCATAAAATCAAGGCAGTAAAGAACTGCACTAGACCAACTTCGTTGACAGACATTAGGAGCTTTTTGGGCTTAGCTGGGTACTACAGAAGGTTTGTTGAGGAGTTTTCATCATAGCTGCCCTATTGACCAGACTGACTCAGAAAAAGGTTAAGTTTCAATGGTCTGATAAGTGTGAAAGGAACTTCCAGGAATTGAGACTAGGTTGACGATAACCCCAGTTTTGACTCTACTAGAGGATTTAAATGGACTTGTTATGTATTATGATGAATCTAGAGCTAGCTTAGGTTGTGTTCTGATGCAGCATTGTAAGGTTATCTCATATTCTTCCAGATAGCTTAATATTCAAGAGAAAAACTACCCGACTCATGCTCTTGAGTTAGCAACAGTGGTATTTTTTTTATGATTTGGAGACACTACTTGTATGGTGTCCATATGGATGTGCTTACTGACCATAAGAACCTCCAGTATGTGTTCACTCATAAGGAATTGAATCTTTCACAGAGAAGGTGGCTTGAGCTTCTCAAGGACTATGACATGAATGTGCTTTAACATTGGGGTAAGGCCAATGTAGTCGTTGATGCACTTAGCAGGTTTTCCATGGGTAGTGTGTCAAATATTGAAGAAGGAAAGAAAGAGTTAGCTAAGGATGTTCATAGGCTTGCTTGTTTAGGGGTTCGCTTTACCGACTCAATGGATGGTGGTGTTATAGTTCAAAATGGGTTAGAATCTTCTTTGGTAGTTGAGGTGAAGGACAAATAAGACAGTGATCCTATCTTGCATCAGTTGAAGGGTACAGTCCATTAGTAGAGAGTAGAGGTTTTCTTCCAAGGGGGAGATAGTGTGCTTCTTTACTAGGGTCGTTTATGTGTTCTAAATGTGAATGAGTTGTGGCAGTGGATTTTGATAGAGTCTCACGGCTCTAGGTATTCTATTCATCTTGGTGCTACCAAGATGTACCATGACCTATGAAAATTCTATTAGTAGAATAGCATGAAAAGCGACATTGAAGATTTATGGCTAAGTGTCCCAACTACCAAAAAGTAAAGGTAGAACATCAGAGGTCAGGAGGTATGACTCAGGATATTGACATTCCTACTTGGAAGTGGGAAGTGATTAATATGAACTGTATTACAAGTTTACAGCGTACTCGCTGACAGCATGATTCCATTTGGGTGATAGTAGACAAAATGGCAAAGTCAGCCTACTTTTTAGCTGTCAAGACTACTGATTCAGCAGAGTATTATGCCTGACTCTACATTTGTGAGTTAGTCAAATTACACGTGGTTCCTTTGTCTATCATCTCAGATATGGATACTCAGTTTACATCCCAGTTTTGGAAGTCATTCCACAAAGGTCTTGGTACTCAAGTGAATCTCAACATAGCTTTTAATCCACAAACAGATGGCCAGGTAGGCGTACCATCCATACCTTAGAGTATATGTTGAGGGCTTGTATGATCAATTTCAAAGGTAATTGGGATGATCACTTACCTCTTATAGAGTTTGCCTATAATAACAGTTTTCATTCTAGCATTCAAATAGCTCCGTATGAGGCATTTTATAGGCAGAGGTGTAGATCACCTATAGGTTGGTGTGAGGTAGGTAAAGCAGTATTGATAGGTCCAGATTCAGTCCATGAGACTATGGAAAAGGTTTATCTTATTAAGTAGAGGTTGAAGACTTTGCAAAGTCGACAGAAATCCTATGCAGATGTGAGGAGAAGAGACTTAGAGTTTGAGGTTGATGATTGGGTGTTTCTGAAGGTTTCATCTAGGAAGGGTGTAAGGAGATTTGGTAAGAAGGGGATGGTTGATCCCCGGTATGTGGGTCCCTATAGAATTCTGAGAAGAGATTGTAATGTGGCTTATGAGTTAGAGTTGCCATCGGAGTTAGCAGCGGCTCACCCAGTCTTTCATATATCCTTGTTGAAAAAGTGTGTTAGTGATCCTCCCTCAGTGGTTCTATTAGGGAGTGTGGACATGAAGTATAGTCTCACTTATGAAGAGGTTCCAATTAAGATTCTTGATCGTCAGGTTCACAAGTTGAGGAATAATAAAGTCACTTCAGTGAAATTTCTTTGGAGGAACCAGTTAGTCGAGGGAGATACTTGGGAAACAGAAGCAGCTATGATGACCAAGTACCCTCACCTCTTCCCTCTTATTCTATATTCAACTCGAGGTAATAGTTTCCTCCTTAGTACATTCCTTCAGTTATGTTTCCCTAGTTATTATCATGCTTCTAGTATGCATTCATGTTTTATGGATTCAGTTCAACCTTGTCATAGTAGAAACTCAGTTGTTCTGCCAGTATTTCTGCTTTTAGTACACAATGGTAGGTATTGAAGCTCTTTTCCTCTAAACTCTAGCTTATTTAGTCTTCATTCGAGGAAAAATCATCCCAAGAGGGACATATTGTAAAACCTCTGAATTTGGACCCATGTTAGACTCAGACAAAATCAATAGTTTTCGTATTTTCTAGGTCCCACGAGCATGTGCCATGGGTTGTGAGAGGAATGATGGGTTGTTGGCCTGACCATGGGAACTTCGTCAACTTCCTCAGTCTTGACAGGCTGCCCACATGTCATGGGAAGTCCCACGAGCTATGGGATCTTGTCATGGGAAATGCCCAGTGGCTCAGTCAGCCACCCCCAGCCCGATGGAAAGGCGATGTGCCATGGGAGCCACCATGGGTTATCTGCCTCCGTTGTGGGAAACATCTAGTGGACCAGCCCAGTCAGCTCATTTTTACTATAGGCCATCGTATTTCTAATGGGTAGTCAAACTAGCCCATCTGGTGAGAAATTCTTGCAGTTTCTGATATTAATTCAGAGGCATTTTGGTCTTTTTCTAGTCTTTTAAATCCTATGCTATGTCATTTTAGACCTAATTCGAAGGGTATTATTCACCCTTAGGCAATTTCCTTCTCATTCTCACATATCCAACATCAGAAAACAAGAAAAGGATTCTTCTCTCAAGCTTCAAGACCTAGGCTACTTCCCTAATTCATCAGTCCAAACTTTTAAGCTAAGAAAGTCTTCAAGTTCATGTATCAGGGTATTCAATAAGGGTTTTCTTTTACCTTTATGCCCAAAACCTCAAGTTTTACTTTGATTTTATGAAATTATAAAACTAGGGTTCTTACCCAATAATGGAGTTTTCTTGAAAATTTAGTTTACTTATGTCTCTACAAGATTTCTAATCCTTATGCATGATTTTATATGAGTTTATACAAGTATCTCTTAAACCCATGATTTGAGAATGAATTTTGCATGATTTGATATTATTACATGTTTTCAAGCAAAATTGGCATGTTCAGATAACATGACCTCAAGTTTCAAGAATTATGTTTTCATGAATAGTATGACATCCAGATATGTCCACATGATTTATGAAATGTTTTGATATCTATATATGTCACATGATATGTATGAGCTATATATAGTATAATTTGGGAGCAGTATTTAGCACCAATATGACTAGGGTTCCAGATAACCCAAGTCCGGAACTACGTTGCTAGCATAGGATTTATTCGTCCAATGGGCTCATGATAGTGGTTCCACTCTAACCATGGTCTAGTTCCCCAATAAGGTACAAGACACCTCTGCCAACTAGTGTACAGAAGTTGGATTCCATGTATCTCACATGGTCTATGTCGATTACGAGAAACTCCCATAGAAATGGTTTTAAGTATTTGAATGTGTTTGACTCTCAACTTTCAAGTTCAGATTTACTACTTATGATTTATGCATATGAACATATTTTAAGCTTATGATATTACTCTATGTCATTACATTATAGATTTTACTACTATTGCATGATTTCAGTCTTAAGTATATTTTCAAGTATGTTTTACTACGATTCATGCATATCTCACATACTCATTACATTCCATAGTACTGATCGCATACTTATTGTATTGCATCTTATCATGATGTAGAGTCAGGCGCTCGCTCTCATACTCGTGGCTAGATACAACAGGACCTCTACTCGCATTTGGTGAGTCCTCATCATTTGAGGACTAATTACGAGCTTTACTTAGTTTTTATGATTCCCTTTCAGTACTTAGAGTTAGTTGGGGATCTTATCCCAGCAACATCATCTCATCAGTTTATAGAGGCTTTTCAGATATAGTTTAGACAATGTATCCAAATTTCTATTTTAGACTTCATGATATATATAGTCGAGTTGCTCATTACATCAGTTAAGCTTTTGCTCATTATTTATGTTGCTTATATTTAATACATGCTAAGGCCAAGGGTTAGCTTGGGATCACTTGTAGTCTCTGATTCCGTGTTACATGCAGAGGGTAGTTTCGGGGTGTGACAAGCACCTTATGGGAAAAATAGGTCTAATGAATCCTTTACCCAATAAATCTTGCAATATCTCCTTTAATTCCTTCAACTCAGTCGTAGCTATCTTATGATGTGGAATGGAAATGGGTTGAGTTTCCGGCTCTAAATCAATATCAAAATCAATGTTGTGGTATGGTAGAATACCTAGCATATATGAGGAAAGACCTCCACAAACTCACTCACTAGAAACACCATCTCAAGTGATGGAGTGTTGACACTAGTATTCTGAATGTCTACTAAGTAAACCAAACACCCCTTCTCTACCATCTTTATTGCCTTCAAAATTGAAATCTCCTTCTTTTGTGCATGGCTACTCGTACCCTTCCATACCAACTGGGGAATCCCAAGCATAACCAATGTAAGCATCTTGGAATGACAATCTACAATAGCATAATAAGGAGAAAAACTATCCATACCCAAAATTGTATCAGAATCCACTATTGCAAGAATAATAAGATCCACCCAAGTATCATACCCCAACAAGGTCATAACACTAGATCGATGCACTCAATCCACTACTAATGAATCACCTATAGGCATAGAAATACAAATAGAGACTGACAGGAATCACGCATCATATCTAGGTGCATAGAAAAAATAGGCAGACACATGTGAATAAGTAGATCCTACATCAAATAATACTAAAGTTGGCTGATGGAAAACTTAAATAGTACTTGTAATCACTACATCTGAAGCCTCAGCCTCTGGTCTTCATGGAAAGGCATAACACTAGCCATGCCTACCCTCAAATGGTGTGCCTTTTTATCCAGTTCCATAGCCTTCCTGACCACATCCTCCAACAACTTGAGAACCGCCTCTACCACTCTATGTACCTTCTCTGGCTAGTGGTGTTGGTGCTAGTTAGGCCTACATCTGAGAACCCTGTTATGCCTGATCCTGGCTGCACCTAGTAAACACTCTTGTGAAATAACTAACCTCTTCACAATTAAAGAATCTACGCTAATGAGATGGCCCAAATTAACTAAAGTGTTCGTCGTGACATAAAAACCAAGAATGAGAGCCCTTAGACATCTCTCCTAAACTGTGACTACCTTGAATGCTAAGCCTAGAATAACCACTATCTGAAATCTATAGTCCTACATTAATGTGCTTGCTAGGTAGATAATTATGCCCTTTACTTGAGAAGTCCTTACCTCGAAATGATAAACCAATGAAACTGCGATGTTTGTGAACCCTATTGTCATTGCCTTCATAGGCACGACAACGAATCAAATCAATACTCTTAGAATGATCAATAATCTACAGAAAAGTATCCATAATAATCACTAGATGCTTGGTAGCCCAATAAAGAGGAGTAATCAACCCTCATACAAACTTTCTAATCTGCTCCTCCTCCAGAGGCAAACTCATCAATGCATGACTAGCCAAGGCATAGAACCTAGAACCATAATCCATGATAGTCATGGTACCTTACTAAGGACCATAAACATGGTCCCTCATACTTTTTGCTATAAGGAATATACTTCCCTAAGAAGGCCATAGAAAATTGTGTCCAAGTCATTCGAGATGATCCAGCTGGTCTACAATCAAAATAAGACCTCCACCACTGCTTTGTCAGCCCTATCATATGAAACATGGTATATTCCACACCATGAGCCTCAAATAACCTGAGTTTATACAACCTCTCCTAATAATTGACCAAAAACTCATAAGCATCCTCATGAGCACCTGTGAATTGAGGAGGACCCATCCCAAAAAATCTGTCAAACATCTTTTGCTTCTTAACTATAATTATTGGCCTATCCATAACTTGTGGAGCAACAAGTAGGAATGGCAAAGCATGAATATGTGGAGCCACAATAGCAGTTAGCTGTGCTCTGAGAGTCTAAAAACCCTGAACATGTACCTGCTCTGGAGTTTGAATCCTAACTTTAGTCTGTGATCCATCAGGAGTGATAGGTAGAACTCTTGTCTGATTGATATCCACTAAGAAACTTAAGATACATACCATGGTTTCTTGTGGCGCTAGATTAGCTATGTGACCTTATGGCACTTGGACTGGCCCCAAACCAACTGACTAAAAAGTTGCATCCTCAATCTCAACCTCAGGCTCAGGGGATGCCACTCTAGCATGACTCTACTTCTACCATAAACTCTATCCATGTTGCTAACCCTAGATGGATCCCCAGCAGTGGATGTAGGCATATCACCTCTATTCATAACTAATCTCAGTCTCACCATTTGTGAGAGAATGAAATGCTAAGTTTAGAAATTCAAGAGATAACTAATTTTGCATGATGGAATCAAAGGATAGAGTTTTCCTAATAATGTTCCATAGCCTCCAGAAGATAGATACAGATGTTATCGTACCAATCCATGAGATTCTACTAGACATATGCTCTTATTCTCGTGAGACTGGTGAATCTAGTGCTCTGATACCAAATTATTACAATGCAAAAATTGGGGTTGTAACAGCACCTGCACCAACCCAACCTTGGTTAGTAAGACAATTCTCAACATATAAAAATTAAATAAAAGTGGAAAGCAAAAAAAATCCATTAAAATAATGCCAAATCATACTCCAACTCAACTAAGAGTATATAAGGTCAAACATACACTTTATATATCCCTACAACCCTAGTGTCATATGCACAAAAGCTTCTAAATACAAGGAAAATCGAATAGGATTCGATACATCGCTGTCAAAAACATAAAAGAATAGTAAATAAAGATAAAGAGGGAATTAAGTAAGCCTCCAGAAGCTGGAGCTTACTATAGATCCAAAAAGTATTGACAATGAACAAAAAATCAAGGACCTCACTAGAAAATCATACTAGGATCTACATAAGGAAAGATGCAAAAAAATGTCGGGTGAGTACAACCATTAGTACTAAGTAGGCATCATAGATTGATCGAGCTAAATAATTACTCTATCGGGTTAAGAGAGCTAAAAGAATAATCCTGCATGCAGAAAAGTCTTGGCAGTTCAATAATATAGTCAATAAAAGCTCTTTAAGGAATACAAAGATAAATGAATAATGCAATACAATGCTATGTGATAAAATGCAGTGGCTAACTCCTCCGGATATACACCCCTTCCATAGTGATATATTGTAAGGTGGGACTCATGGGGTACTCACAAGGTCCATATTTCCCTTGCCCAGAATCATTCCTACTAACAACCTCTTTATCAAGCCATAAATATAGATGAAAAATTATCCTCTTTTAGTATTCATGCCCAAAGTCGAACCAAGACCAAAATTAATGTCTTCTCTTTATAAAAGGGGGTTTTCTTTCCATATTCTATACCAATGATCCCTGCGTATAATTATGTATGTATGAATACAATAATGGAAAAATACAAATTCAACAGATATAGATACAGGCATTTCTCAGCTCAAGTCACTGACTCTAAGTTTCAAAATTAATAAAGTCTCTCAATAATGACTGTAGGCTACACTCTCTCTTTTATAACTTCTCCTATTATCGACATCATGGTATTTAACACCTCATGTCATGCCCCGAGGTTACCCCCTAGATGTAACATAGGACTTGGGACCACAAGGATCCCAAGCTAACCCTTGGTCATAGCATTCTCAAGCATAAAAAAATATAAGCGGAAGCATAATAGATAAATCTGTAATCACATACATAGGTAATCGAGTCAAATGGAAATATGAAATCCAGAAAGAGACTCGAACACTGTCTATGTCTGAGAAGCCTCTACATGACATAAGGAGTTGCTAGGACAAGATCCTAGGTAACTCTAACTACGGAAATGAAAAAATTAACATAAATTAATAACATAACTAGCCCTCGACCTAAGAGGACTCACCAACAGCTGACTGGTAAAGTGTCCTGGGGACTCTAGCCACGAATATGAGGAGGAACACCTGAATCTGCATCATCAAAGGATGCAGCGCAAAATATGCATCAGTACTATGGAATGTACTGAGTATGAGAGCGATGCATGAATTATGATAAAACAGTTTAAAAACATGCTTAAAGTGATTTATTACATAAAGAAAAGGACATGAACAAATAATAAGATAAGAAGCATAAGTCATGAATAAGGCTTAAGTTTCAAATATAAGATCATATAACTTCATAGCATAAAATAAGCATGTGGGAGTTTCTCTTAACGGACATTAAACCATGTTGAGCTACATGGAGTCCAGTTTCATTGCCCCATACCAAAAAAGGTCGTTCTAACCTGCCAAAGTTAGAATCATTTCATTTCATACCACGATCCTGTCATCATAAGCCTCAACACGGGTAACCTACGGTGGCACATAGTTCTGGGACTAAGGGTACTCTCACCTGGTCCAACTCGGTGCTAAATACTACTCCCAAAACATGTATATACATATAACATGAACTCACATACATGTGGCACATTAATTTCAAACTTGTTCATAACATTTTCATACCCCGGATCGTCATACTACTCATGAATTAGGGTTTTGAAATTGATTCATGAGCATTGATGGAACATTAGGTGTCTTATCTTCCATCATACTTCATAACATGGGAAAACTTGCATACTTCATGACTTGTAAAATTTGCATGACTCTAGTTCAATTTCATAAAACATATACTTTCATAGAACATAGGAATTACGCATGCATATGCTTGAAAATCCATAATGAACATGCTATAAAAATCCAATTGCTTAAATCAACTTCATGCATGTAGAATTTTCCATGGTTAAACTTCAATTCATGAAATAATAGTTAACATGTAAAAATCCATGTGAAATCATGCAATTTAGTAGTAATTTCATAAACAAATCATGAGAAGATAATATTTAGTAAAAATCCATAAGAATTGGATAAGAACCCTAATTTGAAAATCATGAAATCAAAACTTGAATTAGGGGTTTTGGGCACAAGGGTGAAATAAACCCATTGTTAAAGACCCATATACCTTGGAAGAAGATAACCCACTTCAATGGAAAAGAACTAGGAGTCTTGAACTTGAAGCTAGGAGACTTGAGCTTGAGAGAAATCTTCCTTTTTGGGAGAAGAATGAGGAACCTAGGAGAGACTTAGGATAATATGGGTAAAAACCCTACTACAAATAGTCAAAATGACTCCACCTAGTAGTTAAAAGGGTGGGAAATGACCAAAATACCCTTGGGAAATAATTAGGAAAATTATGAAAAAGACAGTCGATTCAGTGACCACGACTCCATCTACGGGTCATGGTCTGAATGACATATCATGCTTTGAAATGTAGAACCCAGGCTGGAAACATCATGCTGCAGATTTATTTCTACGGGTCAACAGGACGGACCCATAGAATGAATGACGGGTCGTAGACTCACTCGTGGAATTTGGGGAAGAAAAGCTGAATTTTGACAAACCACGGGTCCATATACAGACTGTGCTTTTGATCTACGGGCCGTTAACCAACCAGTGGTTTTAAAAAATGAAAGTTTCAGTGTTAAGTTCAGTAATTACGGTTCAAAGTACGGACCCGTCGTTCAAAATGATGATTCGTCATCCGATCCATCATCACTGATAGCACTGCAGTAAACTTCCCATAATCTTTTAATCCTGTCTCAGATTAATGCGCGGTTAGTGGTGTTGGAAATAAGACTCAAAAGCCTTTCATTTGGTGGGTACTAGGCCATATAACTCTTTATATTTTGGGAGGAATCATAGATTGAAGTTGACTCTAGTTTAGACTTACATAAAAACTTACTTTGGTGAGGTGCTTGCGACTTAACTTGATCATAGGAGTTTCTTATGAACATGAGTCGCATCCAAAGCACTCACCACACTAGAAAAATGATCATTACACTCATGGAAAAAGTTTCGAGTATTAGTTTAGGATTTTTGGGGTGTTACAATATCTCCTCCTTGGGATCATTCGTCCTCGAATGAAGACTAAGCAAGTGGACTCTAGAGAGAAAACAGCCCAACCATAAATGAAACATGAAAACTGAAGAATAAATATGAAACTGAACTTTTGAACTTAAAACATGGCTTAATCAACTTCGAAAATGTGAATACATGTGAGCATCGTGAGGGAAACTGACAGAATAGATTCGGAAGGACATACTAAGGATGGAACTACTACCTCAAGTTTAACCCGGGGGTCTGAAGGAAAAGGGTGAATGTACCTGGCCTTCATGGATGATTCTGCTTCTCAAGTAGCTCATTCAACTAAGTTGTAAAAGCTTAAGTACTATCACGGTAACCGACTTCTGATTGAAATAAAAACTGAGCTGGTTTCATGAGACACGTATGCATGCTGAAAGTGTAAGAACAACCAACAGGACTGGAACTGGATATCCAACATGATAACTGGTCTGGGATGAGAGTAGGAACTCAGCTAAAACTCATAAAGAACAAACATACTCTAGAAATCGCAGTTAACCAAAAGGGACACCAAACTGAGAGGAGTAGATATACGGGGAAAACTATTCTCTTCTAAATACCACTCCTACCATTTGAAACTAACAACCTCAACAGCACACATAAAGATACTAAGGTCTGAGTCTAACTAACCGATTCTCCATGTTAAAACCTATCTCGACTAGGTCTCTTGCATCTAGAACATCTTCTAAGGATAGTATTCCCTCTTATCACAACAACCAACTAACCTAGGGCTCCTAACCAAAGGGTCACTAGTTGCGCAAACAATTATCCACATGTATCCCATCACGATATTCAAGCTTATAACTATAGTCACTCTATGGTTTAGTAGCTTATCCTATTTAAGACTTCTATCCTCTTTCCTATCATAACTAGGAATCGCAAATTCAAGAACTTCTACAGAAGGACATGCTAAACTTCCTCATTTAACTATTTCGCATGAATAATCCTTACCTCATAATTCACCCACACCTAGAAGTCAAGGTGGAACAAGTACACTAACAAGGAAAAGGAATTTGCTACCTCCCAGCTAGGTTACTACAAGGCCTTCTTCCCTAACACTTACAACAACATAAACTAGAATCATTGAAAGGAAAGAGTAGGAGCAGGAGCATCACGAATGAAGGATTACATATTGATCTTAACTTACACTTAGCGTGATCAAGCCACTCAAGGTGAGGCTTTGGGAATTGAGCGCAGTAGGCATGAGTATTTCACATACTGGGCACGTAAGGCATGAATGGTGGGGATCACCACCCGTCGTCATCAAAGGCAAAGGTAAAAGGGCTTTAGATCAAGGAAATCATAAGCGCGAACCATTTGAAGAATCAGGTCTGAGCATATACATGACGTAACATGATTTGATTTTCCATTAAGGCATGTCTGAGGACTGAACTGAGTAAATAGGACTGAGCGTACTGAGAGACATGAGTTTACATAGATAACAAACCTCAGGGCATAAAGCTAGAATTTATAGAATTACAGGATAAGAGTAGAATCGTTGTCTGAAGCAATTACTTGTCATTCTAGAAGATGGATATGAGAGTGAATCCGAAAGGGGTGCATAATTTTGAAATAGGACCATGGCGCTGACACACAAGGTAAGCAAAAGGTATCGTAATGGTAGAAGTATACTTAGGACGCTAGGATGTAAGTAAGATTTTTCCTCCCCTCTTGACTTTGTTCTAACACCTACAAGCATCGCTACCTGAGCCTCTAAAATTTGACTGATTTTACATTCCACCATCTCCCCCTTAACTTCATACTACCCTCTTAAGTCTATGCACCTCTAACCAACCTCTCAAAGTAACTATGATCGTTTTACCCTAACAGAACATACACTACTCCAGAATCTAGCACGAATACACACTTCCTCCTATAGTATAAGACTCTCCTACTCCTAAAAGTCTAGGCCTCAACCCTCCTATCCCCACTTAGTTCTAGGTCAAGACAACTCACAACCAAACAAAAGTAGGGGTCCGGGGACTATGGATGCACAAAGGAAGAAAATCTAGTGATGTACCTGATTCAACTTCCGGAGGAATACTCTAATCCGACTGGCTAGGCAATGAAAGAAATTGGGTTTGGAGCTGAACATCACAGTTGCTCCACTTAGATGAAGGGCAATTCCTAATCCTATTGCCTAACTGACCACACCCAAAAGACCTCCATTTGCCAGAAAGACACTCACCTAGATGAAACTTACCACATTTACTACAATGAGGGTACCTCAAGGTCTTCGAAGCCTTATGGTGACAAGACTGAGAGTCGAGGGAAGGTATGCTAACTGGATATGGGGTTGGTCCAGATGACCTCTGCTGAGAAGATGATTGGTTCCATGATCTGATCTTCTTGTTTTTCCTCTTCCTCTTCTTTAGTTTCTCTTTCTCATTCAACTGAGTTGTCATGGCTTGAGCCAACATGCAGATAGCTTCATGAAATTCTGCATTCATAACCTCATGATCTGGAGTGGTTGGATTAGCACTTCTCGTGGTGTTTCTTCACGGATACATTATCTTAAATGCGTACTGAATGGATTAGAAGGTTAAGTAGAGTCAAACCCTATCGCACGATATTGAACAAAAAGAAGTGAATTTTTTCCTAAAATATCTCCTAGCCTCCCCCTCATAAGTGTGGCGCTCTTCACGTGAAAGAGATTCTACTCGATGCGACTTTCAGACATTCTAAGACTCTTGAACCTGAGACTCTGATACCAAGTTTTTCACACTTCGAGGTTACACCCTAGACGTAAGACAGGACTTGGGACCACAAGGATCCCAAGCTAACCCTTGGTCATAGCATTCTAAAGTATAACAAAAGATAAGTGAAAGCATAATAGATAAATATGGAATCACATACATAGTAATTAAGTCAAATGGAAATATAAAATCCAGAAAGAGACTCGAACACTGTCTATGTCTGAAAAGCCTCTACATGACATAAGGAATTGCTAGGACAAGACCCAAGCTAACTCGAAGTACAGAAATGAAAAAGCTAACATAAACTAAGAACATAACTAGCCCTCGACCTAAGAGGACTCACCAACAGCTGACTGGAAAAGTGTCCTAGGGACTCTAGCCACGAATCTAAGGAGGAACACATGAATCTGCATCATCAAAGGATGCAGCGCAAAATATGCGTCAGTACTATAGAATGTACTGAGTATGAGAGCGATGCATGAATAATGATAAAACAGTTTAGAAACATGCTTAAAGTTTAAAAACATGCTTAAAGTGATTTATTACATAAAGAAAAGGACATGAACAAATAATAAGATAAGAACCATAAGTCATGAAAAAGGCTTAAGTTTCAAATATAAGATCATATAACTTCATAGCGTAAAATAAGCATGTGGGAGTTTCGCTTAACCGACATTAAACCATGCTGAGCTACATGGAGTCCAGTGTCATTGCCCTACATCGAAAAAGGTCATCCTAACCTGCCAAAGTTAGAACCATTTCATTTCATACCAGGATCCTGTCATCATAAGCCCTAACACGGGTAACCTACGGTGGCATGTAGTTCTGGGACTAAGGGTACTCTCACCCGGTCCAATTCAGTGCTAAATACTACGCCCAAAATATATATATACATATAACATAAGCTCACATACATGTGGCACATCAATGCCAAACTTTTTCATACTTGTTCATAATATTCTCATACCTCGGATCGTCATACTACTCATGAATTAGGGTTTTGAAATCGATTCATGAGCATTGATGGAACATCGGGTGTCTTATCTTGCATCATACTTCATAACATGGGAAAACTTTCATACTTCATGACTTGTAAAATTTGTATGACTCTAGTTCAATTTCATAAAACATATACTTTCATAGAACATAGGAACTACGCATGCATATGCTTGAAAATCCATAATGAACATGCTATAAAAATCCAATTTGCTTAAATCAACTTCATGCATGTAGAAATTTCTATGGTTAAACTTCAATTCATGAAATAAGAGTTAACATGTAAAAACCCATGTGAAATCATGCAATTTAGTAGTAATTTCATAAACAAATCATGAGAAGATCATATTTAGCAAAAACTCATAAGAATTGGATAAGAACCCTAATTTGAAAATCATTAAATCAAAACTTGAATTAGGGGTTTTGGTCACAAGGGTGAAATAAACCCATTGTTAAATACCCACATACCTTGGAAGAAGATAACCCACTTCAATGGAAAAGAACTAGGAGGCTCGAACTTGAAGCTAGGAGACTTGAGCTTGAGAGAAACTTTGGAGAGAAATCTTCCTTTTGGGAGAAGAATGAGGAACTTAGGAGAGACTTAGGATAATATGGGTGAAAACCCTACTAGAAATATTCAAAACGACTCCACCTAGTAGTTAAAAGGGTGGAAAATGACCAAAATACCTCTGGGAAATAATTAAGAAATATCTGAAAAAGACGGTCAACTCAGTGACCACAACTCCATCTACGGGTCGTGGTCTGAATGATGGATCGTGCTTTGGAAATGTAGAACCCAGGCTGGAAACATCATGCTGCAGATTCATTTCTATGGGTCAATAGGACGGACCCGTAGAATCAATGATGGGTCGTAGACTCACTAGTGGAATTTGGGGAAGAAAAGCTGAATTTTGACAAATCACGGGTTCACTTACGGACCATGGTTTTGATCTACGGGCCGTCAACCAACCAGTGGTTTTAAAAAATGAAAGTTTCAGTGTTTAGTTCAGCAATCACGGTTCAAAGTACGGACCCGTCGTTCAAAACGACGGTTCGTCATCCGATCCGTCATCACTGACAGCACTGCAGTAAACTACCCATAACTTTTTACTCCTGTCTCAGATTAATGCGCGGTCAGTGGCGTTGGAAAGAAGACTCAAAAGCCTTTAATTTGGTGTATACTAGGCTACCTAACTCTTTATATTTTGAGAGGAATAATCGATTGAATTTGACTCTAGTTTAGACTTACATAAAAACTTACTTTGGTGAGGTGCTTGCGACTTAACTTGATAAAAGGAGTTTCTTATGAACATGACTCGCATCCAAAGCACTCACCATACTAGAAAAATAATCATTACACTCATAAAAAAAGGTTTGAGTATTAGTTTAGGATTTTTGGAGTGTTACACCTCATGTGTGATTTATCCATGAAATAGTTCAAATACACAATACAAGTTAATGGTTCCAAGTCTCAAGCTGTTCTTTGGCATAAGCCTCCACCCGGGCATCACAATAACTATTTTAATCCATTAATTCATCCATTCGATAATATGCTTTATACGATAAGTTTTCACCCAAGATAAGTTTAAAGAAGAGTAATTTATAACCTACATCAAAGTTGAACTGCAAGACACCAATATTCACACATCTGCATTTCCCTTCTGTATGGCCTCAGAACAATCTCAATATATCAAAAACATGCTCTATACATGAATAACATTGATACCCATATTGCGATTTAAAACTTCCAGTCAAATTTATGTGAAAAAGTAAACCATTAGAATCTGGCAACGAAATGGGAAAAATCTTATGAAATCTTTTTATGCATAAGATAAGGAGCTTAGATATAAATTTCATCAAAAAATGGAGCTAAAAATTGGATCTCAAATTAGCATTTAACACTTTTCAATGTTTTGGGGGGAAAAGTCCCAAAAAGTTCTTTAAAAATGCAATTAATTAATGAAATAGATAAAAACAAATCATTGGATTTTTATCAAAATGAAGGTTAGAAATTTACCTCCTTTTGAAGATGAACAAATCACATAAAAAATTGCTTCAATTCAAGCTCTAAAACTTAAAATATGCTTGGAATAATGAAAAGACGATTTGGGGAAAAGAGCATAGGGGCTGGTAGGTATACTGCAAATGCTGTAAATTAACCCCAAAAGTGGCACAAAATACATAAATGTGGTAGAAATGAAAAAATGCAGTATATTGACCGCAAAAGCGACATTCACCCTTCCCTAAAAATAACATAAAAGTTGTCCTTCCACTGCAAAAGTGGTAAAACACCATAAATGCGATAATGATATTACAAAAGTGGCATCTGAGACCTGCCACCTCTGTACCAAAAAAGTGGCCTTTTGACTGAAAATGCAGCACTAGACACCAACAAAATTCCAAAAACTTTCCAAATTTATAATTGACTCTAGAACTCATCGAAAACCTCTCAAAAAAATCAATAGTGCAAAACCAATTATAAAATACGTTATGGGCCTGATGGAATCAATAAAACACCATTTTGAAATCATTTTGATCAAATATAGGCCAAAGTCAACCCAAACATAAAGAAACTCTAATATTCCAACAAAATGACCCAAACACACTCAGCTAAAAATTACCCTTCGAATCTATTGAAACTATCAAAACTCAAAAATGACCTTCCTAACCCCAAATATTAACTTCGGTCAACTCTCTTAAGTATTCAACTTTCAAAACTCAAAAAATCATCCAAAGATCCATCCAAAGCTTTGCGAATTGAATTGTCTATCTCGTAAGTTATAAATAAAATACTAGACCTACGGGAAGAGTCAAACGGGAAAAATGGTGAAAAACACAAAAATGACCTTGAAAGTCATTACAAGTAGATGAGCACAATAAGATGATAAATTTTGCCAGAGGACTTAGCCCTAAGTATAAAACTTTCAGGACTGTCATGCTTGGCAAACCACCTTATCCAACATTGACCCAATTGGTTAATGCCTTCAGAGATTTTGATCTCAGGAAAGATGATAGAGAAGACTCATAACAAGTTAATCATAACTTAACTTTCATTGATCAAAGGTCAAATAACTATAAAGGTATATGAAACTCCTATTCAAAAAGGGAAAATATGAACTACAGTTCAAGAGACAGGGGTTATAGACTAGTTGGACAAAACACAAGTTAAATTACTTAGAGCATTGAATATTCCCCAAGGGGAAAGAAAGAATATGTTGCTTGTCAAATCTGTGGTAGGAACAACCACACTACACTTAAATGATTCTATAGATGAATTTTTTCATATCAAGTAGCAGAGGACTTTCCCTAAGACTTAAAATCAATTCACTCGAATGATCCTAACAGTGGAGACAATGTAGTTTATGGGGACTCTGGAGCAAGTACTCATATGACAAACTCTTTAGGTAATCTATCTAATCTAAAACTTTATAAAAACACTGATAAGTTAGTTATGGGAATTGGAAGTGAAGTTAATATCACAGATATTGGTAGTTAAAGTATGTCTTGTTCAAAACTGAATGAGGTTCTTTTTTTCCCTAAACTTAAAAAGATATTATTGTCAGTAAGTAAGCTAACTAAGAAGAATTAATATACAATCGACTTTGATGAATTCACTTTCGATGAGAGAACATGAAAGCAACTGGACAAGAGTCTATAAGAGGAGGTATCTATGCCTTAGAGGACAAGAATTTGCTAGCTTTAACAACAACACAGACAAGAAGGAGTATTTTTTGTTTTAGTAATGTTTGGAATGCCAGACTTGGGCATCCAAACTCTAAACTCTTATAAATTTTGGACAAAAATAAGTGTCTCAATATCACATGTTGAAATAAAAATCCTATTGTTTGTGTTAATTATCAAATGGGAGAATATTGTAAACTACCTTTTTGGCTTGAGAAATAATATTGAGAAAGAATCATTGCTAAAATTCCATTTTTATCTATGGGGTCCTGAATCTGTTGAGTCTTCATAACATATAAAATTCTATTTACTGTTTATAGATGACCATAGTAGATACACCTACCTATATCCATTGAGAAGAAAAACAGAATTCTCTGAAGTGTTTGTTAAGTTCCAAAAAATGGTTGGAAAATAATTTACTAAAAGCATTAAAGTATTTCAATGTGATTGAGGTGGTGAGTTGTCTAGCTCAAAATTCATTATTCACTTGAAAAATTGTGGTATTGTTAAACACATATTTTGTCCAAATACACTTGAGTTGAATCGTATTGTAAAAAGGAAACATAGGCATATGGTAGAGACTGATTTAATAATATTATTTAATGCCAAACTACCTTTGTTCTTATGGACAGAAGCTTTTATTATGACTATGTTTCAGATAAACAAGCTAGCATTTTCAATACTTAAGAAGGAAAAACCCTTCCACAGACTTATGGTACATACCCCTATAACAATTTAAAAGATTTTGACTGCAGGTGTTTTTCCTACATCAAAGAAGCTACAAGTTCTCCCAATAAACATACCCATATGTCTTCATTTGACATATTAGCCTTCACAAGGGATATGGATGTTACTATCCATTCACAAGAAGAATATTTATATCAACACATATTGTCTTTAATGAACTAACTCTTCCTTTTATGCAGGAAAACAACAATGATAATTATTATGCAGGATCAACATATCTTGCCACATTTTTTGAATTCTTCTCAGAATCAAAGTATGCAGTTGTTGCCTTGCCAAGCCAGAATCCTGACTCTCCTGATCTTATTCCTACTAATCTACTTGATACTTCAAAAAAAGTGTTGCTAGATGATACGATGCCTAGCTCATCACAAGTGTTATCAGATATTGATAATTCCAAGGGGAGTAATAAATACTATGGAACTCTTAACATTTGAAGAATCTCCATATCCAACCTCATATGAGGATCACTCTAATGAAGAAAAAAATGTTGACATGATGCAGCTGTAATATAAGGTATCAACATTATTAGCCTAGAGAATTCAAAATTGATGATCAAAAGGGACTACAACTTAAGGTTGACCAAGCCACATCCCAATTAAAGGCTCCAACTATTGTTCCTACAATAAAATATGTCATGGTGATAGGTAAAAAGCTAAAATTTATCACTTTCTCATACTTCATTATCTACAACTAGGACAAGTATTATACCCACTAAACCTAAGTCACTTAGAGAACTTAGTACTTTATTGGGTGGCAAGCACTACATAAAAATAAGATATGGATTCTAGTATCTAGAACTTCTAAATTAATCTAGTAAAGTCTAAGTGGTTATTTAAAACCAAAATAAATTTAGATGGTTCAATTGAGAGATATAAGGCAAGATTATTTGTAAAGGTCTGTTCACAACTTAAAGAAATAGTCGTTGAAAAAACTTTTCCTCTTGCTGTAAAACCATATGAGTTGTTTTATGTATTGCAGTTAGTCAACATTGGACTATTAGGAAGCTAGATGTTAAGAATGCATTTTTTCATGAACATCTTGTAAAAAAAGTGTACATAAGTCAACCATCAGGTTTTATTAATCCAAAATATCTAAGACATATATTTCAGTTGAAAAAGGCACTGCATGATCTCAAAAAGGCACCTAGAACGTGGTTTCACATTTTCAGGATGTACTTTCCTTATATTAGATTCAAATGCAACAGATTTATCTCATCTTTATTTACTCTTCATAATCCAGGAGGAACAATACTATTATTGTTGTATGTAGAAGACATAATTGCGACAGGTAGAAACTCAAAGAAAATGGTTGAATTTGTGAAGAAATTGAACACTGAATTTGCCATGAAGGACCTTAGACAACTAAGTTGTTCTTAGGTATTGAAGTAACCTAATTTTTTAGGTGGAATTCACTAGACTCAAAGAAAATATGCTAATGATTTCCTCAAGAAGGTGGACGTGGCTTATGCAAAGGCAGTTCATATTTCATTAGCTCAAAAAAACATGACTTGCAGGAAGCTATTGGAAATTCAGTTGATCCTTCGGTATAGTGAAGCATTATAGAAAGCTTGCAATATTTAACACTGGCCAGATTAGACATAGCTCATGTTGTTGAATCTTTCAAGTTATTTCATATAGAATCTAAAATTTGTGCATCTTCAGGATGTGATGAGAATACTAAGATATATAAAAGGAACCATTACTCAGGTCTATGTATTTTATTTGTCTTAATTCAGGTTATATGATTTCTCGGATGTTGACTGGTAAATATGTGCAATAACAAAAAGATCTATCACTAGCTACACCATTTATCTTGGTGCAAACCATGTGTTATGGTCCTCTCAAAAATAAAACATAATTGCTAGGTCAAGTGTTGAGGTTGAGTATAGATCCTTACCTGCAATATATAATGAACCATAAGATTGCCCATAGTATACTACTCCACTTATATAAGAACATCAAACATAAGATAAAGTAGGACTTTCATGGTTGTAATATAGGCTAAAGGGCGAGTATGAATTATTCTGGCCAGCAATAGTGACTATTATTACTAACAACTTTAATACATCATCCTCTTCATTAAGCACCTCCCTCAATCAATGAACTTCTTTTCCTACTTTTCTCACCCATAAACTTTTCTTATTTTACCATCCTTTTTAAAAAAGAATCACATCATTAGTAAGGACCACTCAAACACATATTATATAACTATATATATATATATATTCTTTCTTCTTTGTTTTTTTCTACTCCTCACAAACAACATATGAGTCATTAAATTGCACCCTTAGTCTTTTTTACAAGCTTTCACTTCAACTTTTTCCCTTTTTATTCACTCTCACTCATTTCAACTCTTATTTTTCAATTAAAGTCTTAGGAGTTTTGAATCAAATTAAAGGTCAACTGAAATAAAAGAATTAAGTTTCGTAGGTGGCTAAGGCTAAGGGCTGAAAGGAGCTAACTGGGATAATCAATTGTGGGTAGGTAAAGCAAAGGATAGAAATAAGGCTAATCAAAAAACGTCTATATCATCTCCTAAACTCAACATTCTTCATTTTATTTTGTAAATATACGGGGCGAGTTCTAGACATCAATATATAAACATGGACTATCAACAAATACCTAACACACATGACACATGCTCAACTCAAGAAGAATCCATGTAAGATTCTCAATCAATCAAACAAACAAGCATTTCAAATTTAAGCTAAAAATTACATAAGAGTCAAGTAAAAGAGCCTAGGTGTCTGAAAAAGACATACAGACATACAGATAATAGATAAAGTAGTCATTCACATTTTCATAGCATGCTTTCAATTTTAAAACACAACATGCATCTTTCAGTCAAGTGTAGAACCTAACTAGAGTACCTATCATTCAATTTATCCTAAAGACTCTCTAACTCCTAAAAATAAAACATAAACTACTCTAAAAATAAAAAAGCATAGTCGGTTCAAAATGCCTCCCTCAAAAAAGAATCGAAAAGAAAAATCAAGGGGCGGAGGAAGTATGCTCTACTAAAGAACTAAAAACTATAAAATAACAAAAACTATCTTAACTAAAAAAAAAATGGATTTTTAGACTTTTTCATTTTTTTCAATTTTTCTCAACTAAAGCCAACACTAAACACAAATAAAATAACTCTAAAATTCTATAGCCTACTTCACCCTTAACAAATATCAAAAGATATACCACCCTACACTTAAAGTCATGTTTTATCCTTAAAGCATTAAATAAAGTAAAAAAAATTGGTTAAGAATACTCTCTAAGGCCCTCTAGGGCGTAGCTAGCAGCATGTTTTCTTTAAGATTTTTATTAAGGAGTGGATGACCCCACACTTATGCTTCAACCATGCTCTTCAGCTTTCCAGTTTGGGTACTTAGACTTTTCTAAATCTGCACACACAAAAATAAAAATAAATGTGACACTAAAAATAAAATTAAAACTAAAAATAACGACTATCTATATTACAACTTGGGTTGTATCCAATGCAGCGACTGATTTACCATTGCGGCATGACCCAGCTCACAACTTTACCAAATTCTCTTAATCTCTGTATCCCCCTATGATTCAGTTTTCTTCTATTCTTTACTTTAGAAGGATCACCATAAGCATCCACACCTTTTCATGTCTTTACATCTCTTTCTGGGTCACAATTAGGCCATTTAAACACATGCTCTGGTTCTCTCAATAATTAGGCACTTTTTTTCTGCACCTCAAACCATTCGGTGATAGACATTAAATCATCAACCTTTTCATGCCCACACTCATCCACCCCACACTTATCATTGACCATCTTTATGATTATACACAAGTCTTTATAGTGTGAAGGTATGGAAAGTGACTTGTACACTTTGAACGTCATCTCCTCATCATATACCCTTATTTTAAGCTCATCCTTCTATACGACAATTACTACTCCACCAGTAGAAAGGAATGGGCTTCTCAATATAATTGATACCTACTTATTTGCATTAAAATTAAAAACAATAAAGTCAGGAAGAATTACAAGTTTACCTACCTTGATGAGCACATCCTCAATTATTACCTACAGTTATACACGGGACTAGTTCTGCTAACTATAGAATGATGGTGGTTGGGCATGGTTCCCCTAAACCAAGTGTCTGAAATAAAGATAAGGGCCTCAAGTTGATACTTTTTCCAAGATCACACAATGCATGTCCAACCTCACTTTTCCCAATCTGTATGGGAAATATAAAACTCTCGGGGTCTTTGAGCTTTTGAGGGAGCTTGATTAAGACCCGTGAACTGCACTCTTTGGTGAATGCAACTATCTTAACCCATTCACAAACTTTTCTACATCCACGTGCGGGGTTGGAATTGGAAAAGTAATTGAATCAAAGAATCAGATTCACTCTGACATCTGTCGAAGCCAACTATTTATGTCATCTCTTACCATCCGCGACGTCTTTCAAGTATTTTGCGTGTTTGGGTGTATCCCTCAAGGCATCAACTAAAGGAATATTAATATGAAGTTGTTTGAAGATATGAAGGAACATCTTAAAATTAGCATCAACTTTGCTCTTCTCAAACTTTTGGGGGAAAGGCGATAGAGGCATCTCAACTGTAACTTTGGGCTTCTCAACAACTTTTTTTTATTTTTCTCCTCTTCTTGCACAGGTTTTAGCTTTGGGATCAATGCTTACGAAAAAGGAGATGGATGCTTAAAGTTTTCCCAGTTAACTACCTTCCTCTTTGGAGGCTCTAAATCTAGCACATCTCTCCCACTTCTCAAAGTAATTGTCATGACCTGCTTGGAAATCTTAGTATCACTTGGTAAAGAACCTTGAGGCCTATCATAAAGTGTTATAGCAAATTGCCCCATTTAAACCTGTAATTCACTAATAGTCTTATTTGCTTCTTCATTGAAATGTGTTAATTATTGATGATCCTGCTGCGGTTAGGCTATGAACTTTTGTTGATGTGTCATGCACTATTTGAGTGTCTCATCCAATGAACTACTAACATGCGAGGCTTGTTGCAAAACTGTTAGTTACCACCCCAAGAGAAATTTGGGTGGTTTCTATAATTAGGGTCAAAAATGTTTCTTTGATATTTTTACCCCCTGTTTTGTTGCCTCATATAGAAGATAGACTCTGGATACAAGGGAAAGCCTGAGTAAGAATAGTTCTCACCACACTTGCCATAAAATAATGCAGTTGTCTGAACCTGTTGCACTTGTCGAATCTGGCCCATACTTGGAGCTATAAAATTCTGCTTCACCAAATTTACTAGTCGACTAATATCAGCTCGAATAATTAAGACCTCATCTAACTCATACTTGGTGGAATTTTTGTGTAGAATTGAATACTCTACTGGTCTCTATGTAGTCTAGGTGAATAGATATAAGGTTGATCGATTCCTCTATTTCTTCATAGCTCTGAAACAAGATTTGCCCTTAAGTTGTAGCATCTAACAAAGACTTTGATTCTGGCCTCAACTCTTCAATAAAATTATGTTGTATGATCTCCTTGGTCTACTCGTGGTGTGGATAGTCTCTCAAATATCCTTTGTATCTCTTCCATTCTTAGGGAAGGGATTCATCATCTTTCTGAACAAATCCGAGAATATTGCCTCTAAGCTCTTTTATTTTTCTAGATGAGAAAAACCTGTTGAGAATCTTTTTATACAAAGCATCCCATGACGTGATAGATCCTACAGGGGCATTTCATAACCATTTTTTTTGCCTCTCTAATTAGTGAGAAAGGGAATAGTATCAACTTTACGTACTTGTCTAAAATATTCTGGTAATGGAAGTTGTCACTCAATTCTATAAACTCTTGCAGGTGCTTATGTGAGTCTTCATGCGCTTTATCCTCATATTGATAAGTGTTCTGCACCAGTCGCACCATGCCCTCTTTAAGCATAAAATATCCTATAATTTATAGCTTGACTATTGCCTTGGAGGCATTCTCACAACTTGGCCTAGCAAAATTAAGCACAGGGATCCATCCCTGCACCCAACGTGATGTTGTACTTCATGCGAATTTAAGTGTCTTCGTCTCCTATATATTAAACCTTCTAACCATTCTTTAAATTTTAGGTTTAAAGAGAATCAAAGGACTGCTTGACTCCGAGTATTGGGTATAAACTACCTTAAAACCTGTAATGTAACAAAAATAACAACTAAAGGTAAAAATTTAATGAAATAATAAAAACTCAAAATAGTGTATCAATTTCTAACAAATTCTCGACAACGGCGTCAAAAACTTGTTGTGTCTAAATACACAAGTGTATGCAGTCGTAGAAGTAATATATGACTTGTAAGTTCAGATATCGATCCCTCGGGGATTTGATGAATTGATTAACTATATTGAATTCTTATAGTCGCTATTGAGGGAGAAACAAATAATAAAGAGTGATTTTGTGTTTTGGTTGTGACAAAAAGTAAAGTGGAGCAATTAGTAGATTATTAAGTTAAAATTCATATTAGAGAGATGGCATAGGGTTATGGTATTTTGACAATCTAGTTGGGTCTGCAAATCATGTGTTTAGTTAATTTCCTGACACTATTAAAAATAGCTCAAAAAGAGACGGATCGAAAAGCGACGGACAACGTCACTCCCAAAAAGCGGTGAAAAATGTGACGTTGTTCATCGCTTTCCTAAATTTTATTAATTTATAATTATTTTTCACAAAAGCGATGGACAGTGTCTCTTTATCCGTCATTTTCTTTTGTGGATTTTGCGTAAAAATTATTTAAAAATAAATAATATTTATTTTTTAATAAAACTGATGGACAACGGCAAAAAAATTTAAAAAAAAATTTAGAATAACGACGTTGTTCGTTGCTTTCTTTAAATTTTAATTTATATTAAACAAATAGAAAAGTGACGGACAGCGTCGCTTTTGTCCGTCGCTTTTCTGTCAATACGTGGTCAACTCATTTAAAAAAGTGAAGGCCAAAAGCGACGCTGTCCGTCACTTTTTTAAAAATATAGTGACCCAGATCGCGTCACTCCTCCATTTTTCTCTTCTCTCTTCTCTCTTCTCTCTTCTCTCTTCTCTTTTCTCTTCTCTCCCCACACCTCCACATCACCATGCCGTCGCTGCCATCGTTGTCGTCACTACCGCCGCTGCCTCCTTTTCCAGCCGCGACGCTGCATCCTTCCTCTTCCATCATTAATTTTTGGGTTAGGCTAATTTAAAATTTCAAGGTTAGATTTTTTTACTTTTTTTTCAATTACATTGCATTTATTTTAGGTTAATGTTAGATTAAGAATATTGTTAGTTGTTATGAAGATTAGAATTTGAATTAGTAGTATTTAAATGTCACGACCCAAAACTAGGCCTTGATAGCGTCTACATAACCCTCCAGTAGACAAGCCTAACCCAAATACGCGGAAGATAATAAATAGTAATTAAACTAAATAAAAGCGCAAGACATAAATGAAAAGACAGGGCCAATAACATATATACATACCATCGTACAAAATATACATAAGAAGGCCCTACAGTCACCAACGAGACAAAACAGACTCGAGAACCAACCCGGACTTGGTGTCACTAGTACAAGAGCGACTAAAGTAAGGAGTAGCTATACAACAGATGTTGTCTATCCAAAATACAACATATAGACAGAATGTACAAGATGGAAAGTATGTAAAGTCTCCAAAAGCACCGGGAGCTCACCGCGATCCGAACAACAACGGGTCTCGAACGACAGAAGATCTGCGAGGGTGGCTCGTACTAGGTGTTGCATCAGAAAAAGATGCAGAGTGTATTAGGAGTACCAAGGCAATGGATACTCAGTAGGCATCATAGGCCGATCGAGCGCAGAAAAATAATATATAAATAAAAGTTACAGGAAAGTAGGTAAAATTGAAGGGATCCACCTAAATCTAGTTATAAAGACGAGCATACATCAATAATCCAATAAGGTGAAGAACAAACAAGATCAATCCATATCCAGAGACAATCCACATGCCAAGACAAATGTAATACGATGCACGATGATGCATGCGTGAATGCAATATAATATAAACCTGAAATACCGCATCGGGCACCAGGAATACCGCATCGGACTATTCATATAGATATATGAAAGCAAAATACCCAAAATACCGCATCGGGCAATGCATATATATATAAATGAAAGTACAATACCTGGAATAATGCATCGGGGATCTAAAATACCATATCAGACTATAAATATATGCATAAAATAGTAGTTTCTCTTTTTCCTTCCAAAAACCATAGTATTACTCAAAATAATTTGTTTAAGTTCCAAAAAAAACCACCACAACCGTAGTAAAGCCTCGTTTCAAATAAAAATCCTTGAAAAATACTTTCATGTTGTACCAATGATATGTCATGAAATGTGAGTAGGAAATATCCACAAATAGAGAAAATCCACACACACCCACAGATAGAACATGGCAAAAATACCCTCCAAACTAAGAAAACTGACCTGGAATTCCGTCCAAATCCAAGCCATGGCCTCGGGCCCACAGATACACACAACGATAGAATAAAGCGGGTAAAATGGAAAGTAAAAGCAAAAACCACCGGGAATCTCTATTCTACCTCTAAAGCCTCCTAAAAGCATACTAAGGATTCTATACTAGTCAAACAGATAAAGAAAGCTCCTAGGCTAAGGATAGCATACAAATCTAGACTAAAAACCCGAAATGGCCAGTTAAAGTGATAACAGGATTTAAGCCTAAATTCTACCTAATATCCAACCTAACATTCTAGTAACTCATAAATATTTATAATCTAACTAAATTAAGTCTAGAAGGTAAACCGTAACCTACCTCGGGGCCGAACTGCAAATCATGAACCGTCACTCATGTGCCTTCCCCTTTCGAACAGCCTCAGAAAGTTGTCATGCTATCAAGAACATAATCTAGGTGTCAAGACAAGAAGAACAACACCCATATTGCTATACGAAAAATCAGGCTGGAAATCAGGTTGGAGAAATGACCCTCGGGGCCCGCGCAATGAAAAAGAAAACAAAAATCACAACTATTCTCGCGGTGGATTAAGGAACCCATTCCAAAAGTTTGGGCAAGAATGGAGCTCGATTCGGGGCCCAAAACAGCCCCGAAGTGCTACTAATTTATGGAACTAAAACTGGAAAAACTCAGAATTAAAGGCGGGAACCTACCTCGACAAGAGGAATACGTCACGGAGGTGAGTTGCACTAATTTTTGAGCATGCATCCCCAGGAATGAGATTTCCACAAGGATCACCCCAACCTTAAGAATTAACAACAAGGGAGTTTTAGCGAGAGAATTACGAGAATAAACACGGAAGGAGGAGAGGGGTGTCGAGGGAACTTGTCGGGTGAAGAATATTAAAGCAAGGGAGATGGAAATTGGAGCTTGGGAGCTTCAACAATGGAGTTTTCAGAAAAGTGAAGGAGAAAATGAAGTTTGAAGTTTTAAATAGCTGCCAGGGGTCCTTAATCGCGATCGCGATAGAACCCCCCGCATTCGCGGAGAACAGCTGGCCCAACCATCGTGATCGCGATGGTCCAGGCCACGTTCGTGAAGAGGAAGGTTGAGCTGGGACCCAGCCAGCTTCATCGCGAACGCGATGAGAAACCTTCACGATCGCGATGGTCAAGAAACTAGACCATCGTGAATGCGATGGAAGCTCCGTGGTCGCGAAGACCAAAATGGTCTGCAACTTAATGCAGCAACTAGCAATAACACTAAGGACAAAAATCTTCCGACGGACCCTCGGGATTCATCCGGAACTCCGTGAACACAAACTAGCCCAGCTACCCTACCAGAAATGGCATTTCGAACTCAATGGAATCTACGAAACCCCAAACAGAGATCATTTTAACAAAAAGTGAGCCCCGCGCCCAAAACTAACTCAGAACTCAAAACCCAAAAACAAGTCTGCAATCCCTGAGACCCGAACCAAATGTCCCCCTAGCCCAAAGTCAACATTCTAGAGCTAACGACGCTGACAGAATTTCCATCCGAGGTCGTCTTCTCCAAATGTTGACCAAAATCAACCTTACCAGCCTAATTGACTTGAAAACTCACAAAGCAACACAAAACCAAACCAAAAGCACTCAGACCCAGACTAATGGTCCCACTAGACCAAAATCCCCATTCTGGAGCCAACGGAACTGTCAGAATTTGATTCTGAGCACGTTTGCCAAGAAAATTGACCAAAGTCAAAGATTTATAAACTTTAAATGCTAAACCAGGGAAATGGTCATAACGACCTAATGAACAGCCTGGGCACCAAACCATCAGTCCTGGTAAGTCATAAATGACCAGTAGCCACTAAGGGAAAGCTTGAAACGCAGAAAAAGCACGAAAAATGGAAAATGACCCGGCTGGTCTACAAGCAACATATGACCTCCACCACTGTTTTGCTGGGCCATCCAACTGAAACGCGGTGAAATATGCTCCATGTGACTCAACTAACTCTAATTTATGTAACCTCTCCTGGAAGTTAGTAAAAAATTCATGCGCATCATCCCTAGAAGCACCTGAAAATCTCGGAGGACCCAATCTCAAGAACCTACCAAGCATCTTTTGCTCCTCAGAAGACATAACTGGCACGGTTGGAAGAGGGGGAGCAACTGCAGGGACCGGTAGTACCTTAAATCTGGGAGCCACAGCAGCAGGTTGTGCTCCTGAACCCTATCCTACCGCCTGAGCAGAAGTCTGAGCCTCACCTCAAACCTAAGAACTAATCGGAGTGCTCGGCGAAGCTACTGGTGGAGTCATACCCTCGAAGAACCCCAACAATCGAACCAAGGTGTCCTGTAATACTGGAGTAGCCATAAAACCTATCAAATATTGGGATAGTCCCACATGCTCTAGCTCATACTGAACCTCATCCACCCTAACATCAGGCTCTGGTGATGGTAGTATAGCTCAGGCCCGAGCTGGCACCGCAGCTCGTGCCCTACCTCGACCTCTAGGTCGACCTCTACCCCATCCTCTAGCTGGGGCACTAACTGCAGGCGCAGGGGCCTCATCCTTACCCGCTGCAGATCTCGTCCGAACCATCGGAGAAAGAGAGAAACAAAGATACTCAAAAGTTGATCTAGTCAATAACGCACAACAAGCAATCAAATAATATGACATATTTCCTAGAAATTTCCTATAGCCTCTCGTAGATTAGATATGGACGTCATCGTACCAATCCATGAGACTCTACTAGACACTTAGCTTTTGTACTGGTGACCCCGGTGAACCAAGTGCTTTGATACCACTCTATCACGACCCAAAATTGGGCCATGATGGAGTCTACATTACCTTCCAGTAGACAAGCCTAACCCAAATACGCGGAAGAAAATAAATAGTAATTAAACTAAATAAAAGTGCAAGAGATAAATGAAAAGAAAGGGCCAATAGCATATATAGATACTGTCGTACAAAATATACATAAGAAGTCCCTAAAGTGACCAATAAGACAAAACAAACTCGAGAACCAACCCGGACCTGGTGTCACTTATACAAGAGCGACTAAAGTAAGGAGTAGCTATACAATAGATATTGTCTATCCAAAATACAAAATAGAAAAAATGTACAAGATGGAAAGCATGTAAAGTCTCCAAAAGCACCGAGAGCTCACTGCGATCCAAACAGCAACGGGTCTCGAACGACAGAAGATCAGCGAGGGTGGCTCATACTAGGTATTGCATCAGAAAAAGATGCAGAGTGTAGTATGAGTACCAAGGCAATAGGTACTCAGTAGGCATCATAGGCAGACCGAGCACAGAAAGATAATATATATAAATAAGAGGTACAGGAAAGTAGCTAAAATTATAGGGATCCACCTAAATCTAGTTATAAAGCCGAACATACATCAATAATCCAATAAGGTGAAGAACAAACAAGATCAAACCAAATCCAGAGACAATCCACATGCAAAGATATATGTAATGTGATGCACGATGATGCATGCGTGAATGCAATATAATATAAACCCGAAATACCGCATCAGACGCCCGAAATACCGCATCGGACTATGCATATAGATATGTGAAATGAAAATACCCGGAATAACGCATCGGGCTATGCATATATATATAAATGAAAGTAAAATACCTGGAATAATATATCGGGGGTTCGTAATACCGCATCGGACTATAAATATATGCATAAAATAGTAGTTTCTCCTTTTCCTTCAAAATTCCATAGTAATACTCAAAATAATTTGTTTAAGTTACAAAAAAACCACCACAACCATAGTAAAGCCTCGTTTCAAACTAAAATCCTTGAAAAATACTTCCATGTTGTACAAATGATATGTCATGAAATGTGAGTAGGTAATATCCACAAACAGAGAAAAACCACACACACCCACAGGCAGAATAGGACAGAAATACCCTCCAAACCAAGAGAACTGACCTGGAATTCTGTCCAAATCCAAGCCATGGCCTCGGGCCCACAGATACACACAACGATAGAATAAAGCGGGTGAAATGGAAAGTAAAAGCAAAAACCACCGGGAATCTCTGTTCTACCTCCAAAGCCTCATAAAAGCATACTAAGGATTCTATACTAGTCAAACAGATAAAGCAAGCTCTTAGGCTAAGGATAGCATACAGTTTTATACTAAAAACCCAAAATGACCAATTAAAATGATAATAGGATTTAAGCCTAAATTCTACCTAATATCCAACCTAACGTTCCATTAACTCATAAATATATATGATCTAACTAAACTCAATCTAGAAGGTAAATCGTAACCTACCTCGAGGCTGAACTGCAAGTCACGAACCGTCACTCATGTGCCTTCTCCTTTCAAACAGTCCCAGAAAGTTGTCACGCTATCAAGAACATGATCTAGGTGTCAAGATGAGAAGAATAACACCTATATTGCTATACGGAAAATTGGGCCAGAAATCGGCTCGGAAAAAAATGACCCTCGGGGACCTCACAACAAAACCAAAAACAAAAATCACAACTATGCTCGTTGTGGGTTAAAAACCATGCCCAAAGTTTTGGAATGAATGAAGCTCGATTAAGGGCCCAAAATAGCCCCGAAGTGCTACTAATTCACAGAATTAAAACGGGAAAAACTCAGAATTAAAGGCGGGAACCTACCTCGACAAAAGGAATACGTCACGGAGGTAAGTTGCACGAATTTTCGAGCATGCATCCCCAGGAATCAGATTCCCACAAGGATCACCCCAACCTTAAGAATTAACAACAATGGAGTTGAAAATAATCCGCCACCTCCATCACTTTCAGGACATCAGATTTGGGAGAGAGTTATTCAGTTGCCTAAAATTATAGATTTGGGAGAGAGCTCTAGACTTCCTGGATATGGTGTTAAACATAATTAGACCAAATAAAGCATATTTTGGAAGTTACCATATTTGAAGGATAATCTTCTACGACATAATCTTGATGTGATGCACATTAAAAAAATTATTTTGATAATTTGTTCAGCACAGTAATAGATGTAAAGGGCAAGACAAAAGACAATACAAAAGCTAGAATGTACTTAAATGAATATTGTAGGAGAAAGGAGTTGTGGTTGGAGGAAACGAGAAATTGTAAAGTAGTTAAGCCCAAGGCAAGTTTTTCATTCACATTGGATGAGAAACGAGAAATTTATGAGTTGGTGAAGAATTTGAGGATGCTCGAGGGCTATGCTTCAAATTTGGGAAAGAGGACAGATATGGATGAAGGAAAATTGAATGGTATGAAAAGCCATGATTATCATGTTTTCATGAAAACTTTGATTCCTATCGCATTTAGCCACCTACCCGACAAGATATGAATACCAATCACATAGATAAGTTTGTTCTTCAAAGATTTTTGTTCTAACACTTTGTTGGAGAGTAGCTTGGAAAGGATGCAGCAAAATATTCCTGTCATCACCACTAAGTTGGAGAAGATCTTTCCATGTGGCTTTTTTGATGTGATAGAGCATCTTCCAGTTCACTTTATAGAAGAGGCACTCCTTGGGGACCAGTTCAAACAAGGTGGATGTATCCATTCGAGAGGTAATGTCCCTTTATTATTTTTGTTATTCTTTCTTAAACGTATTATATTAATTATAGATAGCATGCAATTATATAGTACAACTGGCAAGTGCAAACAAACTATTAAGCAAAGGGGAAAGATCGAAGGATCAATTTGTGAAGATTATCTTGCAAGAAAAACTGCTCATTTTTGTTCTTACTACTTTGTGAATGAAGTGCTATGTAACAGAAATAGGGTCAATTGCAATGAGTAAGGTGATGGTGATCCTATGTTTGAACCAATTTCAATTTTCAATCAACCTGGGCGAGGATCTAAAAAATGTCAAAGGCGAGGTTTCACTAGTGATGAAAAGCAATCAGTTGTGACACATATTTTGCTCAATTGTCCTGAGATTTAACCATACCTTAAGTAAGTCTTGTTGAATTGTGTTATCTAATTACATAAATTTAAATACTAAGTGTTAAACTAATGAAATATCTCAATGTACACTTAACAGTAAGTTCGTAAGTATATGGGGTAATAATGCCAAATATACAAACTTTTTTTATTGGCTGAAAAAATATGTAAGTGTGTGATAACGCTCAAATCGTACTCTCCAAGTGGGAGGTCACGACGATCGTCAGAGCAAAACAAAATTTATAATTCCCAATGGATGTCGGGGTCATACCCAAGGGAACAGTGTAGTCGCGATTGAGCTAATATAGAGTCCAAGCACTTATTGAAGTTCAATTAACAGGAAGGGGGAAAGACATCTAAAAGGGGGGATTTATGAACTACAACTAAAGATAAAAGAAAATCAAATTAAAGATAGATTGATCAATGGCTTTCCTTGCTTTCGCCAAGCAAGGACAACAAGGGAGAATTGGGAATGGTAATTCAATTCATAAGACTTGCACCCGGTTGACACCTAGGTAGACTTGGCTAAAGATATGCCTAACTGTCTCTCGAGCAATCGAGCATATATCTCGTGTATTTTCTCTCAAACTGACACGAGTAAGTAATAAAGCATTCAAATAACTTGGGTGAGTTGGGTTATCTCTAACCCCAACTCTTAGATAGGAGTTTCCGACAACTAAGCTATGTCTAGCCTTGATCTAGAGTGAAAACCCAAATCCCCACTAATGAATCTTCCCGAATTCGAGAATTTTTCTCTCGAGCAAAAACCTAAATTACCAAGCTAAGTCAATGTTTGCAACCATTGACTATAAATTCAAGAATGGAGGATTCAATAGACCCAAATAATCAAACAAGAGCAAAATCTATATATGAATTTAATAACCCAACAAGTATTATCTCTAATACAAACCCAAAATGTCAAGTCAACAATACACCAATAAAATAGCAATTAAGAACAAGAGTTGAAGAATGGAAATTACAGATTTTATAATAAAGAGCATCAAAATCTTCACTCCTATGGTGTTGGTTGATGAACTTGTTCTCCAAGCTTCCCAAAAGTTCCAAAGATTAGCCAAAGATGTGTTTCAAGATGGCTTGGAAGTGTTTTATGTGGATTGGGTTTCCAAAATTTTGAAAAGATGGCTTTGGCCTTGGCTGACCCCGACATCTGCATTTGCGACATTTTGACTGGATGAAGACTTCCGCAATTGCGGTCCTCCGGCCGCATTGCGGTGGTGGACTGGTCAGTTGACCTCTGTATTTGCGATTATTTGGCCACATTTGCAGTAGCTGACTGGTCTGTTGACTTCTGCATTTGCGGTCCTTTGACCATATTTGCGGTATCTAAGGCTCATTTATCCCTTCAACTCACTTTTATCTTCTTTTGTCCCAATTGCTTCAAAATCTCCACATGAATAAAAATTATATCAAAATAAGCTATAAGTGGTCTCATATCACCATTAGAGGACGCAAAATCCTACGAAAAAGAGATGTGAATAAGTGGTAATTTCACCACTTTTTAACACCCCCAACTTAATCTCTTGCTTGTCCTCAAGCAAATCATAACTCAATTTGAAGAGACTCCCCCACAAAGCACAAGGACCATCCAATCATTTTCTCATTCCACTTTTCATTTCAGCACAAGGAACATGATTTAGATTGGTACTAATAATTAGTCAATCACAAGTGAATACTCAACACAATAATCCCCTCATTTTCACAAACAATTCAAAAGTTGCAAAGGACTTATAAATATGACCAAGTGACAATAACCAATCCTCAAGAAATGACTTATCACCACTAGCACTAATCATGCTCATTTGATTTCTTTTCGGGAAGTAACAACATCACCGCTATCTAAATTTGCATGCCCTCACAACAAAGAAGGTCCCAAAAAAACACTATTCACAATGATAAAACGAGGGACAAATGCACAACGCTCTCACTCACAAAGAACCTCAAGTACAAACAAGTATCAAACCATAAGCTTGCCCTTATTTTCATTCACCACTAGCTCAAAAGCGATCGGTTGGAGATCTTAAAGGACTTTTCTAAGCTTGTAATGTAGGCTAGGAGAAGGGTAGGATAGCATTTTGGATTAGAGTGACTACCTCCTCCTTGAACACTACATAACATTTTTAATTTAGAACCGAAGCCATTTCTTTCATTTTCATTTCACATGAGGGACCATTTCACAATATATTATGCCAATTGTATATGGTGCTTTGAGAACACGTGTTGAGTTGAGTTCGGATTTCCTATCTACAACCTAATGGACACTCCGAGTGAATTATCAAATACTCAGGAACTTGTTAAGAATGTATACCGTTGACTCTGTAGTCACTGGGAACGGTTAGTGCTTTCACCAAAGCTTGCACAAAATGAAAGCTACTAGCTAGTCTTGTGTGAAGATCGTGTTGTTCGCGGATTGGTATGGATATTAATGTTGTTCACTGGTTGAGTGGTTTGAATTCGAGGAAATGAAGCTAATGGATTTAGAATTAGAACAACCTGTTGATTCCCCAGATTGTCGGAATCTCTAGTTCGATCAGGACCAGGAGTCCCATTCATTCATTTATGGGAAAGACTCTCTGTTCTCATACGTAACAGGCCTTAGATAAGGTTGAATTGACACAAAAATGTCTTACGATGGCTCAAAGCAGGCAAAAATCATGTTTAGACAAGAGGAAATCATGATTTAGTGTTATGGTTGGTGATCACGTATTTCAGAAGATTTCATGAGACTCGCAAAGATGAGTAAGCTAATACATAGGGGTGGCAAAATTAGCCCAAACTCATATGACCCTCTCAACCCGTTCAAGTTTTAATGGGTTTGGGCTAGAGTGATTTTGATGATGGGTTGATTTGGCTAGCCCAAGTTGATCCTTCATAAATCAAAAGCCCAAATAAACTATCATAATGCTCAATTTTGACCCATGAAAATGCTTAATTTTAGCTTCTAAAATTCAATTCTAGATTAAGATTTTTGCATAAAAATAATTATTTAATTTTTTTATTATCATAAACTGCTAAATATATAAGTTACTATAATCATTATTATTGATAGAATATTATTATTACTTACTTTTTGTAGAGGAAAAACAAATCGCTTTCTATTTAGATTTCTTTTATTTGTTTCCCTCTATTTTATCTGTTATTGTATAGACATGTGTTTATCTTTTTCATTTTTGTATATCAATCTTACAAATGGCTGGTAACTATGGCTCCATGACTTATTGCTTATGATTTCTTGTTTGTTCTGTGTACGTGCTTTTATAAAATTGTTTATTTTTACATATTTAACATAATAAATACATCATTTTTTACATATATTTTTTTCACCAATGAAATACTATTCATATAGGTATTTTTTCTGTTCTTTCTAGTTTTGGATAAGGGTTTAAATTTTGAATATGGAAAAAATTATGGTCAAGAGATTGACTCTTAGAGATGCGAATTCAAAAATTCAAATCTTAATGCAAGTACCAAATATTGTGTGAAAAATAAAACAAAAGTGTGAATATTTATTTTAAATTTGAAACATTGCAAGCAACAACAAAAAAAATTACAAAAGGAATTGTAAAATTTGAATGGTCTTCATTATTTTATTGGTTTCTTTTTTATTAGATGTAATCATGAAATGTAAATTTAAGAATTATAAAAATAATGGGTCAATTTGAGTGAGTTGGGTTATGACCCGTTATTTAGTCTATTTTAATACAACCCATCTTACTCCATCTCAATTTTGGGTAAGGCTGGGCAATGAACCATTTATTGTTTCAACTCATCTTGACCCGCTCAAATTCAACCTAAATGACCCATTTGCCCCTCTCTGATACATGTATGTTCAGATCTCACTGTATCTTGATAATATTCATCTCATTGATGAAATCATTTTCGTAACTATGTTTTGCAATAAATATTTGTATTCAACCTACTCAAAATCTGTTTTCAAACTAGAAATAAATTTACATTGCTAATTAAACAAAGTCTTTCACACGCAATCCTGAAAAAGTTTGGCAAATAAACAGATAATACCATATAGAGAAGAAAAGATGAAGTAAAGTTTGCTAACCAATTCCACACAAAGAAAACGTACATATTAAATTCCTAATTAGAAAAATATTACCGCCTACGTACGCAGGTATACAAACTTATTCTTAGCTCCGTTTGACCATAAATTTTGAAGTTAAAAGTTAAAATTTGGAGATTTGAGTTTTTGAAGTAGTGATTTTTGAAATTGTGTTTGGACATGCATTTTATTTGGAAAAGAATTGAAGTTTTGTGAGTGGAAGTCTCAGAAAACCCAAAAACTGGCTCCTTGAAAATATTTGAAAATCTAATCAAATTCTACGGTCAAACAAATATGTAATGATAAATTTATATCTATATTTGAAAATTTGATCAAATTCCACGGTCAAACAAATGTTTAATGATAAATTTATATCTATATTTGAAAATTTGATCGAATTTCACGGTCAAACAAATATTTAATAATAAATTTGTATTTATATTTGAAAATCTGATTAAATTTCACGGTCAAATAAATATTTAATGATAAATTTATATTTATATGTAGGAAGACGCTAGCTTATATAAAGGGATCATTTCTCACTTTTCGTTCCACCACATTCTTCAAGTTCTAGCCTTTGCTTGCAATGGGGCATCAGATTTTCTTGTTTGCTTGTACCATAGCTCTTCTAGCTTCTTCCTCATTGGTTTCAGCTGAAGTTGTTAAACATTCTTTTCATGTACGTATTTGTTATATATCTTCTTTATATCCTATGCAAAACATAAATATAGCTTTTCAATTTAACCCTTTTTGTCTTCACAAAACATAATTATACACTATATTGTTTCACAAAAATGCACACTGCAATTCATTTTTTCCATATGTACCCTATTCAATTCTTTTCATCGATCTATGGCAAACTTTTGGCTTTGTTTAATCCGGTCTTATCTGTACATACATCAATTCTTTCAGGTAATAAGTAACAGATTAGCTACAAAATAGAATTTGAAAATAGGAACGATATGATTAAATCCGATTGTCCTAAAAAATCTCCACTAATTAATTTATATGTTATCTACTAATCAAATTTGATCAAATATGATTGAGTTAACATCTCCATTTTGAAAATAAGTTGCTACTGCCTTAGACGATTTGATATGATAAAATAATATATTTTTATCATATTTCCATTGACATACTTTAAAATAATAAATTTATGAAGTTTTAAGGTCATCAGCGACGTAAAACTTAATTTGCAATCTTTTAAATTTATATTGAACTCTTAAAACCTTATTATGGTTGCAATTACTTTAGATGTTGTGATATTGATAATATCGTACTATTTTATCACATCCTTTTGGCACTTTTAAAATTAAATAATAAAGTTTTAATATATCCTTGAAAATGTAAAACTTGATATAAATTATAAAATCTTACACTTAAATATATAGTATAATTATATGCAGTATTTCGTATAAGAGACAAAACTAGAATTTTGATAAATTATTTATACATATTAAATATAATTTTTTACACAAATATAGAGTCTTGTCCAAAGTTAATAAATTTTGCGGAACCCGCAAATAACTGTGGCTCCACAATTTGTATTTGTGTATTCTTCATGATTCTTTTGCCTTCAATCATAATCATATTTTCGTGTAATTTGTTAAAATTTCTAGTATCTTGTTGTTATTTGAACATGCAATGAATTTAAGAACACTTTGAAAGAGAAGATGATCTAGTATTCTCATTGATTGTTCTGATCTGTATAGGCTGTGTATTGAGCCTTTTATACACGTGTAGTTAGTCAAGGTAATTAACCAACTTAATAAACTCCTAACAACCTACTTATAACTAATCCTTCTTAACTATATAAAAAGACTAATTTACCCTTTAACACTCCCTCTCAAGTTTGGTGTTGGAAACTATTTAAAACACCTAACTTAGACAGTAGATAGTGGTGCTGAACTTTAATCAATCCTTTGGTGAGAAGATCAGCTGGTTGGTCTTGAGTTGAGAGATACTTGATGGAGATGAGTCTTTTTGCACCTTTTCCTTGATGAAGTGTAGGTTGATCTCAATGTGCTTAGTCTTTTATGATATACAGGATTGGCAGCAATCTGAATAGCTGCTTTGCTATCACTGTATAGGTCTATAGGTAGTTGAACATCCACTTCTACTTTCTTGAGTAATCCTTGAATCCATATTAGCTCATAAACAGTAATTGCAATACTCCTATACTCTGCCTCTGCAGAACTTCTTGAGATAGTGGTCTGTTTTTTGAATTTTCAATAAATTAATGAGCTTCCAAATCTGATAAGAAACCCAGTGACTTAATGGGCATGATGCCCTATCAGCATTACAATAAGCAGTAATAGTATTTGTGGCTTCATTAGCTAGAAGTACCCCTTGTCCTGAGGAATCCTTAACATATTTCACAATCCTGATTGCAGCTTCCATATGAGATCTTTTTGGACTTTGTAAGAATTGACTTAGGCATTGAACTCCATAAGATATGTATGGTCTTGTTATGGTTAGTTACAAAAGTTTTCCTATTAATCTCTGATAGGAAGTTGGATCAATTAAAGGATCTTTCTCAGCTTCTCTTGATTCATTATTTTCTTTTATCCCTTCATCATAATGTTTGCTGGTAAGCTTGACATTTTTATCAATTGGAGTAGTAACAGGTTTTGCTGCAGCTAGTCCAACTTCTGATATAAGCTCTAGTGAATATTTTTTTTGATGCATGTTGATTCCCTTTTTTGATCTTGCAAACTCAATCCCAAGAAAATATTTAAGTTCTTCCAGATCCTTCATTTTGAATGCTTGTGAAAGATACTTCTTTATTTCTTCTATTAGTCTCAAGTTGCTTCCAGTGTCCCCAATACTTAATAGAAATTTGTCCTTGGAACTTGATAGCCCTTGTTACCTCAAGAACATGCCTATGTTTCCTCTAAGCAATGCCATTTTGCTGAGGGGTATAAGGACATGTTCTGTGAGAGATTATACCAAGAGACTTAAACAAACCATCACACACAGAGTTGACAAATTATGTACCATTGACAGACCTTACTGTCTTAACAACTTTTGCAAATTGACATTTAACATAATTGAAGAAATACTGCAAACACACACATACATCAGACTTGTGTTTTAGCAAAAAAATCTATTTCATCCTTAAGAAGTCATCTACTATAGTTAAGAAGAATTTGTTACCATCAAAAGTAGTTATATTATAAGAACCCCATAGATCAATATGAATCAGTTCAAAAGTAGTTACAGTAGTAGTAGTACTAGCAGGAAAAGAATTTCTTGTTTGTTTTGCACAGGAACAAATGATACATTTATCTATCTCAGTAGTTATTTCTTGTATACTAAGAGGAAAGATTTTCTATAGAACAACTGAATATGTGTGTCCTAATCTCTTGTGTCATATATCAATTCTAATATCTAAGTTTCCACTATTAGCAGCCAAGCATACAACCTTATTCCTTTCTAGAGCTTGTTTAAGCAGCCAATAAAGACCATTTTCTTCCTTACCATTCTCCTTCACCCTCCTACTGAAGAGTTCCTGAAATAAATAGAAGTCAGGGAAAAAAGTAGCATAGCACCTCAATTCCCTGGTTACTTTTGAAACTGGCTACAAATTATGTTTGAATTAAGGAACATGCAACACATTTGATATAGTATTTTTGGAAGATAATGAACTAGTTCTAGTGTGTGAGTTACATGAAACACATCACCATTAGAAAGAAATACTCTTTTAGGAACACTACTTTTAACTATAGAAGACTTATTTAGTAATCTAATATCAGATGTCATATGGTCTGTTGCACCTGTATCTATGATCTAGTTTTTACTTTTATCAATAGTTTTCAAAATAGTACTATATTGATCTTTAATTAATGCAGTACTATGTGATTCTTCAGCAGTTAATGACATGGCAGTGCTTTCTTGATTAGCAAAAGGTAAATCATTAATTAAAATACCTACTATATTTGCTGAGGGGGTATTAGAGAGAGTGATATTGCTCAACATCTTCACAATTTGACCGTATTGTTCCTAAGTGAATGTGTTACCCATCTGCATAGCAGAGCCTCCTCCAGGTTGATTTTTGAAGTGTTGACTTGAGTTATTTCTACCACCTGACTCATTCATTGTTTGATTCCAATTCTCAGCTCCAACATTAGTATTTTGCCCATATTGAAATTGAGAGTACTGGTTGTAGTGGGGAGGTTGCACGAGTTGAGATCCTGAGCTTGAGGAAGCACCATTGTTATCTGTCAACACATTGTAGGCAATGTTGGTTCCCCTAGTCCTTTTTTAAAACTTAAAAGTCAGCTGGATAGCCTGTAATTTTTCAGCATTGATCTTTAATGTGCCCCTTAATCTTGGAGAATTCACATTGTAGATTATAGTTCTTCTTGAACTTTTGATTTCCTCCTCCTTTGGTATACATTGCCACAAATTCAAAATTGCTCACATTTGCTGTAGTGTTACTTTCAGATCCTGAATTAACCACAATCTTTTGGCTTTCATCTCTCATTATCATAGCAAATGCCCGATTAATAGAGAGTAAAGAACTCATTAGCAATATCTGACTCCTAGCTTGTAGGTAGGTATCATTTAGTCCCATCAAGAATTGAAACAATTTCTATTTTTGCAAAAATTGCGCATAGTCTCTAGATTTGTCACAACTGCATCCGGGAGAGAGAGAGCCAAGGCCTCAAATTCCTCCCACAAATCCTTCATTCTTGAGTAATACACAGCCACAAAAGATGTTCCTTGACTCAATGTTGCTATTTCTTTCTGTAGACTGAAGATCCTTGAACCATTAATTCTATCAAACCTTTCTTTAAGATCTTCCCACATACTTTGTGCACTAGTAGCAAACACAATTTCTCCAAGAAGCGCTTTGGCCACAGAATTCATGAGCCAAGAAAGTACGATAGTGTTAACTCTCTTCCATTGATATCTTAGATTTTCTGGAAAATTTTCTTTCTTGTATGTACCATCTACAATCCCTAACTTGTTTCTACCAAGTAAGGCTAACCTCATTGATCGATACCAGTAAGTGTAATTTTAAATTCCAGTTAATTGAAATGAGATTATAGACACTCCACTCACATAAGTAGATTGCAAATAAAGAGGGTGATTATGATCCATATCAGATCCCTGTGTCTGATTCATGGTTGGAATTGTTGTTTGATTCTGATTTAGTCCCTTCATTGTCTGAGCATTGTGTTCTCCACTCGTTCCCATTTTTTTTCAAGAACTGCAGAACTTTGATTTACCCAGAAATTGAATCCGATCTAATTCTTTTGCGGAATGAAATTGATCAATATCAGCTCAATTACTCTAAGTTGTAAGCTCTGATACCATGTTGTTATTTGAATATGCGATGAATTCAAGAACACTTTGGAAGAGAAGCTGATAGTAGAGAGGAAATAAGAGAGAAATGATCTAGTATTCTCATTGATTGTTCTGATCTGTATAGGCTGTGTATCGAGCCTTATACACGTGTAGTTAGTCAAGGTATATTAACCAACTCAACAAACTCCTAACAACCTACTTATAACTAATCCTTCTTAACTATATGAAAAGGCTAATTTACCCTTTAATATATCTTGAGGGTGAAAATGATAAAATTAGTCATTAAATAAGGATGGCAATGAAATGGTGCGAAATGAATCTTAGTCTATGCGGGTGCGGGCGATGTGGGGGGAGGGGGTTGAATTTTTTTTAAAAGAATTTAGTGTGGGGCGAATTGCAGGTTTCCATTTTTCACCCTTCAGAATCGATACTTTTGGAAGAAAAACCTAATGAGATTTGTTCTATTTATTTGTTTTATTTGATGTTTAATTTGTTCCGCTTGGTTTCTGATTTTTTTCTTTTTAATAATTCAACAGTCAGACGTCTTCCCTAAGTTACTTTTGTCCGTTTATTAAATTATTATTTATTCCTAAGTCTAGTTACTTTAATTAGTGCAAATATAAGTTCTCTCAAAACAGTTAACACATTTATTTTATTTTTTTGACAATGATGTGCAGCTTCCCCCCCCTCCCCTCCCCCCCTCCCCCCCAATTATATAGTACTAATAAATAAATATACAAAGATAACTCATATTTCTCGAAGTCAGATAGCATATCTATTTGCTCCTTTTTTTTAATATGTAGTATAATGTTTCTAGGAGATGACTTTTACCATTTGAAGGGAGAACTGCAAAATAATTTCATTATTAATATTTTATAGCATATATTACGCGTAAAAAGAAAATGCATGCAACAAGACATCACGCAATATATCTTTTTATCTTAGAGAATATGCTAACTGTCATTAATTTTATAATGAGTTTGATTTATTGTATGTGTATACTACTTAGTGGAAAAATGATCTTTTTTTGTTTTATGAATTTCATTTTTTTAATATCAAACTTAGTTAAAAAGTAAAAAAGTAAAAAAGTTTAAAAAAGTTATGCCGATCGATTTATGCGGGATAAATTTACGTGGAGCGGGGGCGGGATGGGTGGGTTGAAAACAAAAAAAATTGTTATGCAAAGCAAAATGAATTAGAGTCTTTGTCGATTTATGCGGATTTCTAAAAATTCCAAATACCTTTTTACTTAGCATATTTTGATCCATTTAACCCACTCATTTGGCGAAACTTGCTTAGAGCGAAAGATTTTGACTAGTAGAAGGGTCAATGAAAAAATAAATTTCCTCTAATTGTGAATTTTTATATCAACAATTGGATCATTCGGTTTGCGAAAGAGGAAGAAAACACTTCTCTTTTCATAAGTTTATGCGAAAAATTTAAAACTTTTGATAAAAAATAAATAAATAAAAAAATCCAAAATTTGAAAATATAAAAAAATAAAAAAGATTGTAAATCTCACATTCACAATAGGTAAAGATGGAGGTGAGAGAATCCAAATTTCCCAAATCTTCTATAAAGGAAAATAAATATAAATACTACTCTCTCTATTTCAATTTGTCATATTCAAGAACACGATGAAATAATATTTTAATATATTTACATATTTTTAATTTAAGATCATAAATTTTTTACAATATTTTTTACTTTCTTAAACTCTATTGAAACAACGAAGTAATATTTGTGGAAGTGGCAGACAGAGGAGGAAGCCGATAGGATCCACAGCGTCAACAGGATATTGAAAGGCTCTCTTGACGTCAAATTTCACCCCCACCTCCTCCTTGTTTTCTCCCCCTCCTCTCTCTCTTCTTTCTTTTATCTTTTCATTTTCCATTCTTAAAATCCCCATCCCGCCGCTATTTAAAGGCTCCTCCTCTTCCCCACCACCATAATCAAGAATTCTGAATTCCTTGGCAGACACACACACACACAAAAGTAAAAAAGAAAAGAACAAAACACTTTTTTTTTGTATCAAATATATAAGAAAAGAAGATTTTCTTTTTCCAGATACCCAATTCAGCAAGGAAGATGTTAGCGTGTTTAGTTGAACGATTCGTCGCAGAGAATGACACAGATTCAATACCTGAACCTGAAAAAACCGACGACGGTGTATTGAAAGACTTGAACATTGAAGGAAGCATTGATTATGGACTCACGGCAAGCAGCTTAGGCAGTAAAGATTTCGGCGGCATATATGCAGTGAAGCCGTTAGCTGTTATACATCCAGCCGGAGCTGATGATATTGCGAGGGTGATTAGGCAAGCGTTACAGTCACCAACATTAACGGTAGCGGCGAGGGGTAACGGTCATTCCATTAACGGCCAAGCTATGGCCTACCATGGACTCGTTATCGACATGAAATCAATGGGTGATAATAACAGAATCGACGTCAACGTCACCTCCATGTACGCCGATGTGGGTGGCGGAGCATTATGGGCTGACGTCTTGAAACACTGCGTTTTGGAACACGGCTTGGCTCCTAAGTCGTGGACGGATTATCTTGATTTAACTGTCGGAGGTACTCTGTCTAATGCCGGCGTTAGTGGTCAAGCTTTCCGTTGTGGGCCCCAAACGTCAACAGTAACGGAATTGGAAGTTGTTACCGGCAACGGAGAAAAAACCGTCTGCTCAAACTCTCAAAATTCTGAACTCTTCTTCTCCGTTCTTGGTGGACTTGGCCAATTTGGTATTATCACCAAAGCTCGGGTTTTGCTTCAACCCGCCCCTGATATGGTTAGTGTCTTTATTTATTTACTTTAAATTTCTCATTTTAACACGTTCACGAAAGGTGATTATTAATTATGGATTTGTTTTCGTGTATTAGGTGAGGTGGATAAGAGTGGTCTACAGTGAGTTCGACGAGTTCACTCGTGATGCTGAGTTACTGATAATGAGTCGGGAATCGTTCGATTATGTGGAAGGTTTCGTGGTCGTGAACAGTGACGACCCGGTAATTGGGTGGCCGTCGGTGCCATTGGATTCAAATCAGTCATTTGACCCGTCCTATTTACCCACAAAGACAGGCCCGGTTCTCTATTGCCTTGAAGTCGCCTTGCATTATAACAACCATGACGATCCCTCCACTGTAAATATGGTAAATCTGTCAATTTCAAAACTTTTTCTTTTTACCCCTCTTTTTACTTTTGCTTTTAGCATTGCCTGCCCCATTGTGTGGATGGAAGGGAAAGTGGGAATGTTTTATTATGTACCTCATTTTAAAGTTTTTAACTTTATACTCTAATAATATAATGTAAGTTTTTATTAGATTGTAAAATTACAATTATTGATCGAGGTGATTTGGGTGGGACAACTACACAAATGCCCTTTAAAAGAAGTGACTTTGCATTTTTGCCCCTCATAAAAATGATTTTACAAAAATAGCCTTCCTTGTTTTTTATGTATAGAGCAACTACCTTTTTGTCCCTCTACACCTCAAATATTTTTAAATAACTCTCAATGCTCATTTGACTCTCAACTTTTATATATACTTTTTCTCTTTTTCTCTTTTTTCTTTTCTTTTTTTTTATTTCTATTTTTTCTTTTTTCTTTTTTTTATTTCTATTTTTCGTTTTTTTTTTTTTTTTTTTTTTTTTCTTTTTTTCTCGACCTTTATTTTTCTTTTATTTTCTGTTTTATTCTTTCTTCTACGTTTTTTCTTTTTTCTCAATCTTTATTTGTTTTCTTTTTTCCTCTCAATTCTATTTTTTTCTCCTTTTATTTTTTCTTTTTTTTATTTTTTTTATTTTTCTCAACCTTTATTTTTTGTTGTCTTTTTTTTCTTCGTTTTTTTCTTTTTTTCTCAATATTTATTTTTTTCTCTCAACTTCTATTTTTTTATTTTTTCTTTGGTTTTTAATTTTTCTTTTTCTATTTTTTAATCAATTTTTTTGACCTCTATTTTTTTTATGAGATGTTCTATAATTCTTGCTTTAGAGGCAAGACTTAGCCCAAAAACTTCCAAACAACAAATTACGCCCATGAGCAAGACTTGACACTAGTATATTGTGTCTTGATTTATGAAATATTTTATAACACTTGCCTCAGAGGCAAGACTTAGCCCAAGGACCTCTCAAAAAATACAAGTTACGCTCCATGGGCAAGAGTTCACACTACTTCATTATGTCTAAAATTATGAGATACCCTATAACTCTTGCCTTAGAGGCAAGACTTAGCTCAAGGATTTTCAAACAACAAGTTATGCCCCACGAGCAAGACTTGACACTACCTCATTGTGTCTTGATTTATGAGACATTCTATAACTCTTGCCTTAGAGACAGGACTTAGCCCAAGGACTTTCAAACAACAAGTTACGCCCCATGGGCAAGAGTTGACACTATCATATTGTGCTTGATTTATGGGATGCTCTATAACGCTTGCCTAAGAGGCAAGACTTAGTCCAAAGACTTCCAAATAACAAATTACGCCCATGGGCAAGAGTTGACACTACCACATTGTGTCTTGATTTATGCGATGCTCTATAACTCTTGCCTTAGAGGCAAAACTTAGCTCAAAGACTTTCAAACAACAAATTACGCCTCATTGGCAAGAGTTGACACTAGCACATTATGTCTTGATCATGAGATGCTCTATAACGTTTGCCTTAGAGGCAAAACTTAGCCCAAGGGCCTCCCAAAAAACAAGTTATGCCCCATGGGCAAGAGTTAACACTACTTCATTGTGTCTTAATTTATGAGATGCTCTATAACTCTTGCCTTAGAGGTAAGACTTAGCTCAAGAATTTTTCAAACAACAAGTTATGCTCCACGAGCAAGGCTTGACACTACCTCATTGTGTCTTGATTTATGAGATATTCTATAACATTTGTCTTAGAGGCAAGACTTGTTCCAAAGGACTTCCAAACAACAAAGCACGCTCTTAAGTTTACTTCGATTTCAAAGAAAGAACATCTTCTTTGCGGATTATGCAACTTTTTTTGTTCATTAGCAAAAAATAATAGAGGTTAAGGAAGAAGAACAAAAGAGAAAAATAAAAGAGAAAAGAAAAAAATAAAGATTAAAAAAAAGCGAAAAAAATAAAAGTTGAGAAAAAATAGAAAAAAAAAGTTGAGAAAAAAAAAGAAAAAAAGAGAAAAAAAAAAAGAATAAAAAAAAATAAAGGTTGAGAAAAAAAAGAAGCAAAAAAAAAAGTTAAGAGAAAAAAAGAAAAAAAAAGAAATAAAGGGTTGAGAAAAAAGAAAACGAGAATTAAAAAAAATTGAGAAAAGAAAAAAAAAGAAAAAGATAAAAAATTAAAAAGATAAAAGAAAAAAGAAAAATGAAAATTAAGAGTTGAGAGACAAATGAACATGGAGAGTTATGGTGTAGAGGGGCAAAAATGTATATGTTCTGTACATAAAAAGAAAAAAAAGGTATTTTTTAAAGACTTTTTTATTAGGGGTATAAATTGAATACCACTCATTTTCGAGGACACTCCATTTAATTTCTTCGATTTGGGTAGGATAAATGGGCCATAAGGAAGGATTTTTGACTATGTTTTGACCTAGGTGGTTGCTAAGGGAGGGGGGGCCCATACAGATGTTGACCATAGAATCAGGGATTGGGTCCCAGAAGAAACAGGGGAACATAAGATTAAGCTAACACGGTGAAAAGGTCAAAAAGATGCTTCGTTTCCACAATTACATTCCCTAGAATAAATTCCTCTTTATTGAAATGTATGTAAATTAGTATAGTAATTCGAGAACCCAAAAATAAAAGATGAAAATTTCTTTCAAATTTACGCAAAAGAAATTTACACGTGTGCAAAAAGCGGCGGAAATGGGGTTTGGGGAGCAGTTGGTAGTATGCAAGACGACGACGTTTGAAAAGTGACCATACACTCTGTCAAATTTACGTTAATTGTTTGTAATCTTCCCATGGATTTTCTGACACCATAGAACCAACCAGCTTGTTAGAAAGTGCCCACACCATCGAGCTTTAATTACGAAATTGACACCGTACTTTTCACTGTCTACTGTCCTAGTCATTGATGACAAAAATATAAAGCCTGAGGCTAAAACAGTAAATCTCATTAGTTGTTTGTCTTTTTGCTGATCAGACCCAGATTTTTATGACGTTCTGCGGTCCCCCTTAATTCTTTCTCTTCAATAATTTGCCAAAAGGACGCCATCATTTTGCAGATTCTCCTAATATGATGTCTATAGAATGACCAAAATACTATTGTTTATACGGAAAAGGGCAAAAATATTTCTGAACTATCTGAAAAGGTTTAAATATACCTTTTATTAATTTATTGGGTTAAAAATATCCCTCAATTTTTTTTTGGCTCACTTTTACCCTTAAAACTAACAGCCATCTTCTTTTCTTTTTTTTAATTATTATTATTACGTGACTCTTTCTTATTGGACAAAATTAAAACCCAACCCATCAGAAATTTTCCTGCCGCCCCGACCCAATTTCACTACCCATGACCCAAACTCATTTAGAAAAAACCAACAAAGGACATAAAACATACGATCATCGTTCTGACTGTGAACACTATACAAATAAATTCTTTCTGACTCTGAAAATCCAATTCATGCAAGCCATGAAAACCAGAAAACAAAAGAAAAAAGCTTGTTCAGCGGTACATCTTTTAGATTATTTTAAGGGGCGCACCATGCATATCAAAGTTCAGCCACAACAATTAGAAATCAAAGTTCTGTTTTGCTTAATTTTTTTGTCTTTATACAGTGGTTAACCAAGGGAGGAACATAATAACGAAGCTCTTATTTTTTATTTCATACACATCCATTTTCATATCTTCAATACAACAAAATCAAAGTTCTAGAGAGGTAGACCCCAAAGACAAATAACAACAGAAAATAAAATAATGCAGAAAGTGCACTTGCTTTTAATAATACTACGGAATCAATTCTTTCTGTTGCTGAGAATCCTATTCAAGTAAGTCGTGAAGGCCAAACATCACCTGAGAATCCCACGATCGATGTATGTTTTATGTCGATGAGTTTTTCTAAATGGGTTTGGGTCATGGGTAGTGAAATTGGGTCGGGGCGGTAGGAAAAATTCTAATGGGTAGGGTTTTAGTTTTGTCCAATAAGAAAGCGCCACGTAATAAATAATAATTAAAAAAATAAAAAAATAAAGGTTGTTAGTTTTAAGGGTAAAAGTGAGCCAAAAAGATAGACTGAGGGGTATTTTTAGCCCAATAGATTAACGAAGGGTATATTTGAACTTTTTCAGATAGTTCAAGGGTATTTTTGGCCCTTTTCCGTTGTTTATAAAGTTTTGATATTAGTCTTTTAAAAAAATTTCTTGCATTGTGATCTTAATAAATGTTGGCCTTTTAATTTTCATGGTAGCTGGTTGAGAAATTGCTAAGGCAGTTGAGATTTGTGGAGCACTTAAGGTTTGAGATCGACTTGCCTTACATGGAATTTTTATTACGAGTAAAGCACGTAGAACAAGCGGCTAGAGCTAGTGGTATATGGGATACGCCTCATCCATGGCTTAACATGTTCGTTTCCAAGAGAGATATTGCCGCATTCAATCGGATTGTGTTCCAAAACATCTTAAAAGGTGGTGTCAATGGCCCTATGTTGATCTATCCTCTCCTGCGTAGCAAGTAAGTATATATTTTATGTTCTTGTGTTTGCTATTTAAAGTTGAAACGATTGTTTAAGAAAAGTCAACTTTTGATTGACCCCATTGGATTGCTTATTACTCCATTCGTTTCCTTTTAATTGTTATAGTTCCCTTTTAAAAATTAAACAATATAAATTTTGGCCAACACTTTAAGATATAGTTTTCTATCATATTGCTATTAGTACTTTTCATATATTTTTTGAATATTTAAATTTTAATTATAAAATATTAATTTAATTTAATTTAATTTAATTTTAAAAATTAGTCAAATTAACTATTGAAAAGTGAAACATGAAAACTAAAAAGAAGCGAAGGAATCTATTGGCCGTCTTCAATTACCCATAATTCCTTTGCTACAAGACCACAACTTGTGCTAAGAAAACCTAACCCTAATAGTTCTTTTTTTTTTAGGCAACAACCTAACTTATTGGTCTGAAAAAAATTTCTTTGCTGGCACAAGTTTCATTGGCTCTGCGACTGCCATGTGTAAGCCTAAGCGGACCAGATAGTGACGTGTTCTGGGACCTAAGTTAGGCATCACACGTGGCAACCTCATGGCCTAGGTACCCAATGGTGACGTGCTGTGTTTCGTTATATATAATAAAGTAATAATTTAATTCCATTGTTTTATTTTATATGACTCACTAAAAATTCGGTGGTTGAGATTTCTGAGGAAGGTTAGGTCATCACTCTTTTCTACACTTTAAGTGGGTCCCATGTTTTCAAAAATCTTCACTGCCCCTCAAGCTCTATAATTTTAACCTCTATGGGACCAGCAGTAGCATACCATTGTACTACGTGCTGTGTTGCTTGTACTTGATCAGTGCGTCTATATTTACTCTTAATGCTGCGGTGGCATAGAATATGGTTTCCCGCTCTTTTGTTGAGGTATAACCAAACGTAATAAGAGAGTACTTTGGGACAAAGATACGGTGGAACCCACATTTTGTTACTTTGGTTCCATAATAATAGTACTACTCCTATATTTATTAACGTAGATTAGTATTTCTTTTTCCAATAAAATTTACTGCTAATATTTAACTTTTTTTTAAGATAAGCATCAATCTGCTAACGGCCAACGGGTTATATTTGTCATTCAAGTTAGTGTTCAACTGAAGAGTCTAGTTAAGGGGAGGATATTTTTGTCATAATGAATCAATCTTTATGTAGAAAAGGAGATCTGGAGTACCGCAGCTCTCAGGGTCAGTTTTTAGCCAATATAAGTGACGACAAGGATATTAAAATTCGACAACCCGATTAACAGTGACACCTGCTTGTCTTCTTTCCTCTCCTCAACTACTATTTCAGTTGGACCAAACTATCCTTGTTGTTTCTTTTGTCATTGCTTTTACTTGTTGACGTAGCTATATCATGAGTATAAAATCGATTGAGCTTTGCAAAACATAGTCCTCTAAAAGATTTATATAAATAGCACGAACCAATTTCAGGTTGCGGCATACATTAGTTGATTGATTGATTGATTCAAATAATTGGTAGTACGGAGCTGCTGCGTTGTATTACAAATTGTTGTCTCTTGGCCACTAAAAATGTTCCATTAGGTAGTTTATTAGTTTCAAGATAATATAATTTCATTTTTTCCTTCAATAGTTTCTTATTGTTTTCTCTTTCTTTTTTTTTGGTTTCTGAAATTAGGTGGGATAATCGATCGTCAGTGGCATTACCCCAAAATGAGATCTTTTACTTAGTGGCTTTGCTAAGGTTTAGTCACGCACATCCAAAAGAGTCTGAAATAAAACAGATGGTGGCACAGAACAAGGAAGTTGTACAGACTTGTATCAAGAATGGATTTGATTTCAAGTTGTACCTTCCGCATTACGAGTCCATAGTTGAATGGAAGAGGCACTTCGGTGATCAATGGGGAAGATTTGTCGAGAGAAAGAGCCAGTTTGATCCAAAGGTTGTCCTTGCACCTGGCCAAAAAATATTTACTAGAAACCACCAACTCTAATAAATATATTACTTGTGGTAGGTCAATTGGTTTCTCCATTTGGGGTCATTTTCCTTTTCATTGGATACTGCAATTGTTAAGAAGCAACTCTAAAAGAATGTAAATGAAATGGTTGAAGCTATGTTCCTCATCTCTGTTTTCTTCTTTTGTTTTTCAACTTCACATTATGTCGAAGTGCATAAATACCACTCCTTGGGTCGCTATTTAACTAATTTCCGATGTATAAATGTTTTTACAAGTTCACCCCTTTTTGGAATAATTCAGGTATACGTGATTGAGGTTGATATTTTGCGCTTGAAGTGTATGTAAAAAATGTCTTAAATCTAGTTATGTATCTGAATTTGTTTTGCCAAAAACCTTTTTTGTGTTGTAAAACTAAACTAAAAGAGTAACAATATGAAGTAAGAAATAGACCATAAATCAATGAGACTTGAACCAAAAAATCTTATCATCATGGTGTATCGAGACTTTAACCCGATGTCTTACCCTCTTGGTGCGATAGGACTTGAATCCATCGACTTACCCTCAATCATTGACATAATAGGCCAAAGTGTAACATGACTCACCTTTGAGCCTTCAAAAATATTATCATTTTTGTGATCATATACATAAGTAAATTAAGTTTCAAGAATATATATAAAATATGACCATGTTGTCACAAATTTAAATGAAGTTCTAAATTTTGTTTAAAGACACTTAAATCCTCATAAATTTTCTCTTTCAATATATAATCTCAATTATCATACTAAGAAATCTCTTTTTCCACTAATATGCAATTATGTAAACAAAACCTTCTCTACCATCGACTCAATATGCGAACAAATTGATATGCATAAAATATTCTTACCAAAAGTACCTACCACCGGTTCTTAATGAAGAAGGAGCAATTCGTGCTGATAATGTGTTGTAAAACTAAACTAAAAGAGTAACAATATGAAGTAAGAAATAGACAAGAAATGAAGGAGACAAAAGAAGAGAGTATTTCTTATTCTTTCAAGTATCAAGTGTATCAAGTATGCATCATTATGCCTCTATTTATAGTGCTCATAGAGGCATCCTAAAGGTTGTCATAAACATGACATTAACTATGGAGGTTATGGGGAGAGGGAGTTACACTCATAATAGTGTGTGGAGTAGTGAAGGATTAACTATACACTAATGGAGTTATAGTGTGGACATCCACAATACAAGATGACAACATTGTGTTCACACAATTGTTTACAACATTTTGTTCTTTGAATTTCAATAATTCAACACCCAAATCTTCTCTAAATAAGCTCGAATTTGAAACATAAGTTTCAGATATCATAAAGAACAAACTCCAATCATCAATTTATCAAAAGAACAACAAATATAACAACCCATTTATCATCTTTCTATATTTTTTTCATGTATGTCTGGTGACGAAAACATATTTTAAAATTGACTTAAATTTCAGGCTTGTGCGATTGAATTTTTTTTTACTAAAAGATAATAATTTATTTTTTAAATTTTAACACTCAAATCTATTCTAAATAAGCTGAACTTTAAAAAATAAATTTCAGGTACCATAAAAAATAAAATTCAATCATCAATTTGTCAAATAACAACAAATCTAATCTAACAAACTCATTTAGCACTTTTTTCATTTATGATTGCGCTCAATCATGCATGATCGAAACACATGTTAAAATTAGCTAAAGTTTCAGGCCTAAGTACCCGGCTGAAAAATTCTCTAAGATGAGAGTTGATAAAATCTCAGGCTAGGGTGAACTTTAACGAAAATTTGATGATATGTGCTTAGGTGACAATTCTTGATTTGTGGTGCAATATTTGATGTTGCGGTGTCTAATTACGGAGAGTCGAGTGGTGTAGAATCCCGTAGAAAATTTTGAGACGGAAATCGGGTTCATAGAATTCCGATTATGATAGTGGCCAAGTCGAGGTTAATCCATGATGTCTAGAATTTAAAGTTTGTTGTGAAATGAGGAGTTTAGGGGCGAGTTTTGAGGTTCTATTTTTTGCAGTCTGCCATAATGGATGGACTTTTTCCGTAGAGAGTCTGCTATATCGGTGTCACGACCCGATTTCTCAAGTCATGATGGCACCTACAATCCCCCAGTAGGCGAACCAATTCCCGTAGCCCAGAACGGTTAGTAATGGGCTACTACCTAACCAAGACGCACCAGTAAGCAGAAATAAGCGAAAGCAAAACTCGAATATAAATACATAAAGGAAACTACACCAACCCCAAGACTTGGTATCAATAGTACAGAAGCTTTTAATAGGATACAAGTGCTAGTAGTAACAAAATACAACATAAATTGCCTCCGAAAGTACAAGGAGCAACAGTACAACAGATGAGATGTAGACAAGCCCCGACCGTCAGGCGCTCACCCTAGTCTCAAAGATACAAAAGTTGCACGAGTCTCCAACGTGATCAACGGCGAAAGCTCAGCTAATATCTGCACAAAAAAGTGTAGAAGTATAGTATGAGCACCAAAACCACGGGTACTCAGTAGGTATCATAGGCCGAGTGAGCGCATATAAGATATAAAAGCAGTAAGTAACAGATAGCAAGAAAGCAGTCACTGAGGCAATAAGCAAGGCACAAGGAGCTAGCACAGATCATCCATAACCAAGAGCTTCAAGTAACACATGCTAGCACAGAGATACAATCACACAGAATCACTGGTGAAGGAAAGAAGAACGCACCTGGAGTCCTTGTACAACGATATAAGTAAGTAGAGAGAGAGTTGAGAAAATGGCGGTATATCGGTAACCTCAAGTAAAAGGAAAAGACGGAGAGCAGTCTAACATACTCAAAATGGAATCAACAAGTATAAGGAAATCATAACACCGATCCAATCACATGATAGCATAACCAGGGAATCACCTCACAAGTACCACCCTAGGATGAAATAACTAAACCACAATAACCGAGAGATACCACTCAGCTTCCCACAAGAATAGAACCAGAGTCTTACACTCTGCTCAGAAGGCCACACAAAAGTGCCTCAATAAGATAGGACTCCCTAGCCCTCACAATAATCAGATATCCCACAACTGAACATCATTAATCCTTCACTAACCGAGTGCCAAGACAAGCTTTAAATAAAGACAGGAGTAAATATAGTCTACCTACAGTCCCAACGGCCGCCCATACAACCGAGGAACAAAATCAAGTGAAAGAAAACCCTCTAGCATCCCATACTACCGGAGCGTACACTGAACACACAACAAATAAGGGTGGAATCCAATGCATGATATGATATGATATGAAATAGAACCTCTGTATGTACCTCCTCCGGTGCCAATCGGGCCCAGCAGGCAGGTTCCATGGAAGGACTCAGCCTGTATACCTCTACTCCACCGTATACCCTTCCCTCCGGCGCACGCATCCCGAAGCCCCAGGCCCGGAGCGGCAAGGTCCATGGAGGTCCCCGACCCCATACTAAAACTCAGTATCAAGACATGTCATCCAGAAGCAAGTCCGGGATCAAGATAGAGACCCAGTATCAAGTATGCATGCCCAGACCCCGTCTAGGACTAAAGTAGTAGAAAATGCCTCAAAAACCCCTCCAAGGGTGCCCGGGCGTAACCGGGTCTAAAACTGTAGTAAATCAAGACTAGTGCTCCACCCCGCAGAGACTAGTATCAGTAATAAAATTAAGTCTGGTGCTCTACCCCGCAGAGACTAGTATCAGTAATAAAATCAAGTCTGGTGCTCTGCCCCGCAGAGACTAGTACTAGTAATAAAATCAGTGCAAAAACATCCAAAAATCCCTTTTCTATCAACAATAGTACCAAAAAGGGGCCCCCAGGGCCATGCAAATTTAGGAAAACTGTCAGTAGTGGCTCACAGCCAAAAATGTAGTAAAACATGCAGGGGAAAACCTTTTTCATGGATGATATGCTCGCACACAAATATAAAAGTAGCCCAACGGCTCACAACAATTCCTATCAGCCCTGCACAGGCCCAATAGCTACGCAGCAGACATAACCAGCCTAAAAGGATAATCTCTATGTCCGGGACTCGTGGACATTCCCAAATAGCCCACCATCTATGTTCCAGAGTCAATACAAGGCCACACAGGACCACAAAGGTAATATACATTACTACGCGAATATTACAAACAACGTATGAAATAGACGGACGAAAGGCGGACAAGGTCTGGGGTACCAACCTATAACAACCCATCCAAGGATGCTAATTAATGCAGTTATAGCCTATATACGCAGAGTCTAGATAGGGAAAAACCATAACCTACCTGTCATCCGATGACTAGCTGCGGGAATGGCATCGTCCAGACTCGAACAACTCCAGGAAGCTCTGAATCACACAAAACAAATACTTTCAACTGAAGTCCCAAAGGCGTCTCTATGAAGCCTGACCAACCAAGGTAATGGAACAATTGCTAGAATCGACAAGGCTGCAAGAACGAGCCATAGCCAATTGATAAGGTGTTAATGTCACACTCGCAACCAGCCAACTCCAAATCATAAAAATGAGGCCAATAACAATAACAAATGGCAGCTAAATCCAACAACAATACGTTAACCACATCTCCAAGGAGCGACGAGCTCCCGAGGCACTATTTCAAGGCATACTTCACGTTTGTCCAATCCAATCACTATCGTATGTGATCCCAAAAAGAATAGCACAATATCCCAATCCCTCCAGCACCTTACCATAACCAGAACACCACAACAATAACCAAACATAACAAGATAAAGGGGCTGTCCAAAGCCACAAATCTAAAATACCACTTTGGAGCTCAGAAATCCATAAAACAATACTAGAACATATAATAACGAAGGAGGGTCGTAGTGGAGAGATTTCCTTGACAAAAATATTCAATATCCCAAGATTAAAAACTTGCCTCCTTGAAGGAACAACAAACAGATCCAAAATCAACAAGGAACTACTACAAGATATCTGCAACAACAACTTTTCATAACTAGAAGCTTAAAATCTTGATCCAACAAATAGATAAGTATACGGGATCCATACCTCACCAAAATAACTCCATAGCTACTGCCAAATACTCAAAAAACACCTGCTAGCTCGCTGCATCCACACCCACGAAGATACGCCATGAAATCGACGGGACAAACTACACCAAAATGACGAGCTCGCGACGTAGAGTAACTTCCGTTAAACTTCCGAATTGAAAGGATCAAAGTCCATGGATTATTTATGAACTCTCCCTCTGATTTTCTAAGAATTTTGGGTGATAAAATGAGTTAAAACGAAGGAGAAATAAGCTTTTATAAGCTGAACCGACTTAGGATGTAGGCCCCACCTTGACGTGTCTGCTTGCGCAGTTTTACAAAAATGTGAATATCTCTCTTTTCTGAAGTCACATGTATGAACGGTTTAATGAATTAGAAACTAGACTCGTAGACCTTCGATTTGGTATATTGGGGGCCCACTAACTCTTTATAGATAGGGAGAAACACCCCAAGACATTTAACCCAAATTTGAAGAGAATTCCTTAAGGAATTTACAATAACTTTTTTCGACTTTTGTTTCGCAACTTGCTTGACTTCTAAACTCATCATACGACCATTTTGCGAATATAATACCTCATAACACATCCTTCATAGTATATTAGACTCTATTAGTCTTACCCCAAAGGCACGGGTTTCTTTAAACCTTCCAAACGGGCGAGGTGTTACACGAGGCATTTCTTTAACTCGAACTTTCGAGTAAGGAATTCCTTTGACCTAGAACCTTGGTTTAATTCTTTGATATTACTAAGAATGTTGTCGGAAGTCAACGATTTCTAAAGTTGAAGCTCTAAAATGATGGACGGCCATACAAACCAAACAAACGGCCCGGGCACCGAACTACCGGTCCCGACAAGCCATAAATGACTTGGGCCGCTACAAGTAAGCTCTAATGGTACAAGAAAGGCGAAAATGTGTAAATGACCGGAAGGGTCATTACAATCGGTATAGTTTCCATTGTAGAGGTCCTGATGAACCATCAGGGACCGTCGTAGCAAGCCGAGTTCTGCCATATCAGTCCATCGTACCAAGAAATGGGCCACCACAGCCAGTAACGGGGAAGTTTACCTGACTTAAGTGCATTTTTCAGAGGTTTACTTTTCATAACTCCAAGGCTTTGTTCTAAAATCAATTTGTGGTGATTTTTTCTCTTGAATAGGCAATTTTTCTCCGTTAAGGTGAGTAGTTTCTTGCCTTTATCATTGTTTAATTTCTTATTGATCATAGAATCATAGAAATGAAAAATTACGGTAGAATATTTGAGATGGAGCCCTAAAAGCATGAAAGGTGGGACAACCCTATGGATGAGCGTAATTTCACCTAGAATTGATCCTAGAATATTATTTTATGATTCCTAGAATGAAATTGATAGTTCTAAACCTGATTAGGACTAATGTGGAATCTTGAGTTCCATAAAAGTATGACCTTTAAGTATAAAAAAGGCTAAAAAGGGAAGAATTGATAAGAAACCTCTTGAATGTTGATCATATGAATATTGTGGAACTAGTTGGTGATTAATTAACCCTTGGGAAGCGTTACAGACCTTGAATAAGGGTAGAATAAGTGGATTAAATTTTTATGGCATGAAATGAAGAGTAAATGATTAATTACTCTTATATTTGTTGTTTATAGACTTTAAACGCTTAGAAGCATTAAAAAAGGACAAGGCTATTACTAAGTAGTTTGTGGTTGAGAATTTGACAGTCGAGGTAGATTACAGTTAAATTGGAGTTGAGGCTTATTTTAGTGCATTTATGTGGTTGGATTATATGACTTGTGATTGGTCTTCAGACATGTTTGAATGATGATTGTTTTTATGTTGTTCTTGAATGAATAAGCCGCGTGTACATGAAATTGAATAAAAAACTTGAAATAATTAGTGTACGTATAATTAGTGCACTGATATGTATCCTACGAAATAGACTTGGAACCATAGATTCACTTGAGTTTGGGGTCGGGTACCACGAGCTGGTACGGTTATTATTGTTGACTATTGTTAGTTGGAGTGGGTACCATGAGACAGTATGTATTTGATATTATTCTCTTGTTATGGATCAGGTACCACGATCCAGTACAATACATGGACTCTGGTGCGTCTCCTGCAGGCCATGACTAGTTGGGCAGAAATAAACCCTTTAGCATGTGTGTACACACTTTTTTTTTAATTGATTTCCCTATCGTTAGATGTGGTGAATTGAAACTGTAAACTGAGATGAGATTAATGATATTGAGTACTTTGGGAAGGTTAGGTAGATAAAGATTCCATGTGATGTGACTGTTGAAAGTGCTTATTCTTACATTATTGTGGTAATATGAGGTGACTTATGTGAATTATTATAAATATTGATGACTTGACTTGAGATGATTATCTGCTGACTAAAATATATGCTAAGTGTTGAAGTGCCTTTTACTTGTTATTTGATTTGACTGTATAGTTGTTCTAAACTGAGTCGGCTTATGATACCTACTAGTACATAGTCATTTATAATGATACTATCCTGTACTTCTTTTATTGAGTGCAGATCGTATTTCAGGGGCTCAGACGCGACCTCACCTTCAGTTAGACTGTAGACTACGATCCAAGGGTAAGCACTATATCTCAGGCTACCGTGGATCCTCTCTTGGTCATTGTCATTCCTCCGGATGATGAACTTATATTTTTTTATTATTATCAATTTTGGATATCTTAGACATTGGTTACTTGTTATAATTCTTGTACGATAACTTTCAGTTCTTTGGAAATGTAATAGTTAGTCAAATTATTCCACACTTTATTTATATCAGCTTCCAACTATTATTGGTGTTTAAAGATGGAGTTTAATTATCTTTTAATTTTTTTTATTAAGTATGAGTGTTAAGGTTCGGGTTAGATGGTTCTCCTCTAGGAGAGTTAGTATGGGTGTCACTCACGATCATTTGGGTAATGACAAAGTTGGTATCAGAGCCCAGATTCATCGATCTTATTGTACAAAAATGTGTCTAGTAGAGTCTTGTAGAATGGTACAGAGATGTTCATACTTTTCTTGAGAGGCTATAGGATATTAGGAAAACTCAACTTCTTATTTCCTTCGTGCTATTACTTGATTCCAATTGGTATATATTGATCCAAATTAGTATCTAGATCTTTCACTCTTATTCTCATAAATGATGAGATCACATGCTTTATAATCAAGAGTAGTGGCTCCCAAACCAGTCATTGAGCCTGCGATCTATGGCAGGGGTCAGGCAAGAGGAGGATGAAGTAGGGGAAGGATGACAGCACCCACCAGGGGTAGAGATTGGGCCGCAACAAAGGCTCAAGAAAAATTAGTGTCTCCTCCCCACCACGAGGATCTTTCCAAAGTTATAGAGGATGAAGCAGTACCAGTTTAGATGATGAGGCAACACTAGTTCAAGAAGGTGCAGCTCTGGCTCAGATGTATTCATCCATGATTCAACAGGTCCTGAGTTTTTTGAGTAGGCTGGCAGGGACTGGAACCACACTTGTAGTTCCCATTGTACAACATCTGAGGGTGCAGCATGTTGTTACTGTACCTCCTTGGATGGATGCGACTTTTGAGACATGTATTTTTTCATGACCAGTGATAAGTCTTATAATGACCGGTGGTGGGCATGATCATTTCTGCAAGTTTATCAAAATGAATCCTCCAGTCTTTAATGGGTTAGAATCTAAAGATACATATGAATTCATTATTGATTGCCATGAGCGACTGCACAAGATGTGTATAGTTGAAAGGTATGGGGTTGAGTTCGTGACTTTTCAGCTATAAGGTGATGCAAGAATATGGTAGAGAGCTTTGGTGGAGTGTAGGCCTATAGAGGAACTCCTAATGACTTGGTTATTTAGTTTTATCAAATATTCCTAAAGAAGTATGTTCCGTGTACTATGCGAGATAGGGAGAGATAAGTTTGCTAATATTGAGCAGTGTAATCTATCAGTTGTATCCTATGAGGCTCGGTTTCATTCATTTGGCTGGTATTCTACACAGTTGATCAATACTGAAGAGAAATGGATTCGCTGTTTCATCAAAGGGTTGAACACAAGGCTACATATTTCAGCTCTGCAGGTAGCATCCTGCGGCAGGTCTTTTCAAAAGGTGGTTGAATTTGTTAAAAATATTGAAGGTGTGAAGCAATAGGGTTATGCGAAGATAGCTTCAAAGAAGCACCGAACAGAGGAGAGGGTGGTTTTAGTGGTCAGCATTCTAAGGGTTAGAGTTCATAGGGGTACCCTGCATTTCCTATTCAGTCTTTGATGCAGGTGTTTGTTGAGGGTTCGTCAGGGACTAGCCAACCTTCATCAGAGTTTGGCGATTATCTCACTTTATCTGCTCCACTACAGTGAACTACCTTGGAACTGCTTGCTATGAGTGTAGTGAGGTTGGTCATATTAGGAGGAATTATCATCGTTATCGATAGACATGTCAACAAAAGGCTTCTAGAGCTCCGGTATATAGAGGAGGTAACAAGTATAATAGAGATCGTCTGCAGGACGGGCGGGGTGGTCACATACCTGGCAGTGGTGGAACCCAGCCCAATCAGGGTGGTGGTAGTGGCAGAGGTGGTAATCATCCAAACAAAGATGATGCACAAGCAGGTGGTAAGAACCATTTCTACACATTTCTAGGTAGACCCGAGGTAGAGGCGTTGAATGCATTGATCACAGGTATTATTCTTGTCTATAACCGCATGGCTTCCGTTTTGTTTGATCCTGGTTCTACTTTCTCATATGTGTCTCCTAGTTTTGTTGAAGGATTAGACATGATTTATGAGTTGCTTGATTTTCCTGTTCATATGTCTACCCCAGTGGGCAATTCTATGATGGTTGATAGAGTTTTTTGTGCTTGTCTGATTATATTTGTGGGGAGAAAAACTTTGGCTGATTTAGTGATTTTTGACATCATCCTAGGGATGAGTTGATTGTGTCTGCACCATGCTATAGTAGACTGTCATTCTAAGACAGTGGTTATGACTATGCCTGGGTTGGATAGACTAGAGCGGGAGGGTAACTATAGTCCTGCCCTATGAAACTTGTAGTGTTCCTTCATGCTTCGAGTTTGATAGGAAGGGGGTGTTTGGCATTCTTAGCTCATCTCCGAGACAGTAGTTCAGAGGTCCCAATTATTGAGTTAGTTTATATGGTATGTGAGCTTCATGAGGTTTTTCTTGTTGATTTGCTTGGTATGCCACCAGATCAAGATATTGACTTTTATATCGATTTAAAGCCGAATACACCCCCCATTTCTGTTTCCCCTTTATAGGATAATTGTCATGCCCCAAACCATGGGAGGCATGACCGACACACGGAGCCCCAAAAGGCCGAGGGTTCCAAAATAGAGTGTATCTCTATTGAACCTACTGGGGGTCTGAGACCGACAAGGTCTCTAAGAATAGCAATTTGAAACACTAAAAGCTCAATAGTAGGTAAGCAACTCAAGGCCGACAAGGCTATTATCATAGTAGATAGCTAATAACAAGGCCGACAAGGCCATACCCAACATTGATGTACATATACACGTCTACAAGCCTCTAGGAGTAAGTAAAATATCTCATATCCAGGACAGGGCCCTGGACTACCCATAAGCTGTACATATACATAACCTGGTCAAAATATAAGCTAGACCTCTGACTCGTCAGCTCCAGGAAGAATGGAGCTTACCAAAATGGCTGAACTCTGCAACTCCTACTGAAGAGGTCTATCTGGGTTTCTGTCTGGACCTGCAGGCATGAATGCAGCGCCCCCAGGCAATGGGGACGTCAGTACGACAATAATGTACTGGCATGTAAGGTAGAAGCATAAAAGCAAGTCGCAAGTAGTAAATCTGAACAAGATATAATATGAAACTTGTAAACTGTAATTGGTAAGGCTCGTTAAGCTCTTTCTCCTTTATTATTTTTAGAATACAACACATGCATTAACTCACACCACAACTCACTCTTTATAACCCACGCTGAACCAGAATAGTGCCTCGGTGCACCCTATATATAATAGCCTCAATATGGCAGTAGCGCCTCGGCGCACACTATGTATATAATGGCCTCAATATGGCAGTAGCACCTCGGTGCACACTATGTATATAATGGCCTCAATATGGCAGTAGCACCTTGGTGCACACTATGTCTATAATAGCCTCAATATGGCAGTAGCACCTCGGTGCACACTAACACGCAAACCACGCATAATAAGTGTATTACTAGATTGATCTTTAAAGCTATTCTTGTTATTTATGAAGGTTCATTTAGATAACTTCTTTAGCCTTGGCTTACTAGGTGTTGGACTCAATATACCAAACACATATAAATAGGGATTTGACTTTCTAACTTTCCTTGTATACTTTATAAAGCTTGATTAGGGATCACACTACAAAGAAGAAACTTGACAAAAGGATAACTTACGTTTCATGCAAAAAGAATCAGATTTTTATAAGAAGGCGACTTGAATCACCATAATGTATAACTTAGTTCCTTAAGACTTTTTGAGTTACCAAATCAGCTCTCTTACAACAGAATACTCAAATTCCTTCTTTCGGAGATTTAGAGTTCTATTTCTAGATTCATGCCGATAAGGAATAAAGAAGCCTTAACATACCTCGTTCCTTCCGAAGATTGTGCTTACCAGAACTTGGGCTTTCCTTTATTAAGTTAATCTACAACACAAGGGTATAATGAAGCTAATATTAGCTCTTAAACCTGATGCAACCTTTCCAAAATAGTAGCTAAACATTTCCCGGGCAGATTTACGTATTTTGCATTAATTAAAGGTGTATCGTCACCCCTTTCTCCCCTGTCCAATACACATCACACACACACACCAACCTACTGCCTCCAATAATACAAAAAACATCAAACAGCCCCTACACAACTCACCATGACGAAATACAATAGCAACACATTGAACCCACGGCTTCCGATCGCCATCCCGTGAGTTCTTAACAACAATTCAACAACAATTGTCTATCCAAACTTCAATCCAAAAATATGATTATGGGCAGAGTACTTACCACACTTGAAGGTGTGCTTTATTCTCTTTTTATTGATGCCTTGAAAATCTTAAGTACCCCTTAAGCTTGAATAAATCTTGATCTTCTTAGAACCCTAAAGATAGAGAAGGGCTGCCAAAAGGAAAGGAGATAAGAGAGAATTTTTCTAGCTTTTTGTGATCAATATTGATCAACAAAAGGTCTATATAAAGGGAGCTTTTTGGCCGACTTTTTTGAGTATATTTGGGGCAAAATGGGTCAAGAAACTTGGGCCAAAATTACCCTTTGCTTGGGCCTCAAAAGGGTTAAGTTTTGTGGCTGATTTTGGGCTTCTCTTAGGTCAAAATGTGGTCAATATTGGTGGCTACCTTTTGTAGTTGTTTGGGCCAGATTTCGTTGTGCTTTGATGGGCGAACTTTAAGATTCATTTTGGCTACCATTAGGTCTAATAATCCATGGTGTTGCTGCCATAATCGGCCCTCAAAACTTAGTTCATTAGCGTACGTAGGTGATGCACCTACTTGTCACCTAAGAGCTTAGATAAGTCGCGCAAGTACCTCACTTGTTTTATCTCATTTTCAAAACCCTCATCCTTATAATTTAACTTAACACTTATATACATTTGACCATTTCAAATTCTAGGCCAAAGTACCCCTTCACAATCTCGAGCTCAAATACCTTCGTCGATATTTACTTAGTCACATAGGTTTTGAAAGGTACGAGGTGTTACATCCTTCCCCCCTTAGAATCATTCATCCTCGAATGAGGGTAATGCATATAGAGCTCTAGTCCCTTAGGATTTTTTTGAAATTTTGGCAGAGTTTCCTTTATAATTGGGACTATCCAAAAACCTGAAACTCAGCAAAAGTCCAGCACGATGCCTCACAGGGCGATACAACTATATACAATTAAATGTAATCATTTTCACATGTTCAAACCTGATCATATTTGCATAGTAGGAAGAGTATCAAGAACATAAGAATATGACTTACCTCTATACTATCTTCAAGTCATAAATAACTGGGGATGCTTTTTCCTCATTTTTTCCTCGGCTTCCCACGTCATTTCCTCGATATTATTATTTCTCCACAACACCTTTACTGAGGCTACTTCTTTGGTTCTGAGCATTCTAACTTGACGATCTAGGATAGAAATTTGTACTTCCTTATAGGATAAGTCTTCAGAAATTTGAACATCTTTGATAGGCATAATACGTGAAGGATCTCCTATGCACCTTCGTAGCATTGATACATGAAATACAGGATGGACTGTCTCCAATTCTGTGGGTAAATCTAGCTCATATGCCACTTTTCCTACCCTCCGAATGATCCTGTATGGTCCAATATATCTTGGACTAAGCTTTCCCTTTTTTCCAAATCGCATAACGCCTTTCATGGGCGAAACCTTTAGGAAAACCCAATCACTAATATTAAATTCCAAATCCTGACGTCGCACATCTGCATATGATTTCTGCCTACTCTAGGCTGTTAGTAATCTTTCTCGGATTAGCTTCACCTTCTCCATTGACTGATTAACTAGGTCTGGCCCTAATAATCCCGCTTCTCAAATTTCAAACCATCCAATCAATGATCTACACTTTTGTCCATATAAAGCCTCATAAGGAGACATTTGAATGCTTGCATGGAAGCTATTATTATAGGCAAACTCAATTAGTTGCAAATGGTCATTCCAACTCCCTTTAAAATCTAGTACACAAGCTCTTAGCATATCTTCGAGTGTTTGAATAGTGCGTTCAACTTGTCCATCTGTCTGTGGATGAAAATCTGTACTGAGACTTATTTGAGTACCTAAGCCTCTCTGGAAAGACCTCCAGAAATTTGCTGTAAACTGAGCACCCCTATCTGAAATAATGAAAATTGGGACACCATAAAGTCGAACTATTTCACTAATATACAACTTGGCATAATCTTCAGCAGTATAAGTTGTCCTGACTGGCAAAAAGTGAGCTGATTTTGTAAGTCTATCTACAATCACCCATATGGAATCATACTTTCGATAAGGAGGCATGACCGACACCCGGAGCCCCAAAAGGCCGAGGGTGCCAAAATAGAGTGCATCTCTATTGAACCTGCTGGGGGTCTGAGACCGACAAGGTCTCTGAGAATAGAAATTTGAAACACTAAAAGCTCAATAGTAGGTAAGCAACTCAAGGCCGACAAGGCTATTATCATAGTAGATAGATAATAACAAGGCCGACAAGGCTATACCCAACATTGATGTACATATACACGTCTACAAGCCTCTAGGAGTAAGTAAAATATCTCATATCCAGGACAGGGCCCTGGACTACCCATAAGCTGTACATATACATAACCTGGTCAAAATATAAGCTAGACCTCTGACTCGTCAGCTCCAGGAAGAATGGAGCTTACCAAAATGGCTGAACTCCGCAACTCCTACTGAAGAGGTCTATCTGGGTTTCTGTCTGGACCTGCATGCATGAATGCAGCGCCCCCAGGCAATGGGGACATCAGTACGACAATAATGTACTGGCATGTAAGGTAGAAGCATAAAAGCAAGTCGCAAGTAGTAAATCTGAACAAGATATAATATGAAACTTGTAAACTGTAATTGGTAAGGCTCGTTAAGCTCTTTCTCCTTTATTATTTTTTAGAATACAACACATGCATTAACTCACACCACAACTCACTCTTTATAACCCACGCTGAACCAGAATAGCCGCCTCGGTGCACCCTATATATAATAGCCTCAATATGGCAGTAGCGCCTCGGCGCACACTATGTATATAATGGCCTCAATATGGCAGTAGCACCTCGGTGCACACTATGTATATAATGGCCTCAATATGGCAGTAGCACCTCGGTGCACACTATGTCTATAATAGCCTCAATATGGCAGTAGCACCTCGGTGCACACTAACACGCAACCCATGCATAATAAGTATATTACTAGATTGACCTTTAAAGCTATTCTTGTTATTTATGAAGGTTCATTTAGATAACTTCTTTAGCCTTGGCTTACTAGGTGTTGGACTCAACATACCAAACACATATAAATGAGGATTTGACTTGCTAACTTTCCTTGTATAGTTTCTAAAGCTTGATTAGGGATCACACTACAAAGAAGAAACTTGACAAAAGGATAACTTACATTTCGTGCAAAAAGAATCAGATTTTTATAAGAAGGCGACTTGAATCACCATAATGTATAACTTAGTTCCTTAAGACTTTTTGAGTTACCAAATCAGCTCTCTTACAACAGAATACTCAAATTCCTTCTTTCGGAGATTTAGAGTTTTATTTCTAGATTCATGCCGATAAGGAATAAAGAAGCCTTAACATACCTCGTTCCTTCCGAAGATTGTGCTTACCAGAACTTGGGCTTTCCTTTATTAAGTTAATCTACAACACAAGGGTATAATGAAGCTAATATTAGCTCTTAAACCTGATGCAACCTTTCCAAAATAGCAGCTAAACATTTCCCGGGCAGATTTACGTATTTTACATTAATTAAAGGTGTATCGTCACCCCTTTCTCCCCTGTCCAATTCACATCACACACACACCAACCTACTGCCTCCAATAATACAAAAAACATCAAACAACCCCTACACAACTCACCATGACGAAATACAATAGCAACACATTGAACCCACGGCTTCCGATCGCCATCCAGTGAGTTCTTAACAACAATTCAACAACAATTGTCCATCCGAACTTCAATCCAAAAATATGATTATGGGAAGAGTACTTACCACACTTGAAGGTGTGCTTTATTCTATTTTTATTGATGCCTTGAAAAGCTTAAGTACCCCTTAAGCTTGAATAAATCTTGATCTTCTTAGAACCCTAAAGATAGAGAAGGGCTGCCAAAAGGAAAGGAGATAAGAGAGAATATTTCCAGCTTTTTGTGATCAATATTGATCAACAAAAGGTCTGTATAAAGGGACCTTTTTGGCCGACTTTTTTGAGTATATTTGGGGCAAAATGGGTCAAGAAACTTGGGCCAAAATTACCCTTTGCTTGGGCCTCAAAAGGGTTAAGTTTTGTGGCTGATTTTGGGCTTTTCTTGGGTCAAAATGTGGTCAATATTGGTGGCTACCTTTTGTAGTTGTTTGGGCCAGATTTGGTTGTGCTCTGATGGGCCAACTTTAAGATTCATTTTGGCTACCATTAGGTCTAATAATCCATGGTGTTGCTGCCCGTAATCGGCCCTCGAAACTTAGTTCGTTAGCGTAGGTAGGTGATGCACCTACTTGTCACCTAAGAGCTTAGATAAGTCGAGCAAGTACCTCACTTGTTTTATCTCATTTTCAAAACCCTCATCCTTATAATTTAACTTCACACTTATATACATTTGACCATTTCAAATTCTAGGCCAAAGTACCCCTTCACAATCTCGAGCTCAAATACCTTCATCGATATTTACTTAGTCACATAGGTTTTGAAAGGTACGGGGTGTTACAATGATGCCAGTTGAGTTGAGAGAGCTAAAGGATCAGTTGCAGGAGTTGTTGAGTAAGGGATTCATTATTCCAAGTGAATCCCCATAGGGGTGCTAGAGTGTTGTTTGTAAGAAGAAGGATGGTAGTCTACGAATGTGCATATACTACTGGCAGTTGAATAAAGTTACGATCCGTAACAAGTATTCTTTTCCTTGTACCGATGACTTATTCAACTAGTTGTAGGGTGCATCAGTCTTTTATAAGATTGATCTGAGGTTCGGATATCGTCAGTTAAAAATTTGGCCTGCAGATATTCCAAAGACTGTGTTCTGAATGAGGTACATATACTACGAATTTCTTGTGACGTCTATAGGGTTGACTAAATGGATAAGTTGGTAATTTACTAACTTATTAAGCTCTTAAGCATGAATTATTGTCTCAATCTTATACTTTTAGAAGAATTTTATGCCTTTGTTCTCTTAAATGCAAGCATTTGTGTGAATTGAAGATGGAAGACAATTTGAAACCAAATAGGCAACGAAAGAAAGCCAAGTCAAGAGAAGAACGGAAGAGAAGCACTCTGATGGGAACATGCACCGGACTTGCGTGCAGCAAGTTCCCACCTGTATTTTGCAGGTGACGCACATGAGGAAGCTTGAAGACTGTCCAGGAAACCAAGAACCTACATGCCATGAGTCATCACATGTGGCCATAGGTTCCAACGCATGTGGCACACAAGTTGCCCGTGGGGTAAAATCATTTAGAACATTAGCGTATTTGGAAAGATGATGACGTTCAAAAGCACTCTCCCGAAGAAGGTGGTAATAATCACCAAGAAAATCAATAAGTAACCCAATAGATGTTAGGGCCGAAGCCACAGAGAATGGGATGATTACTTGCCACTAAACATTGAATATTAATTCACTAGAGTAAGCAATTGTCCGAACAAGCAAAAGTAAAATTAGGAAAAAAGGTTTGGGAAATCAAAATTCAAATTATAACAACTTAATGGATTAAACACAAGAGTTTAAATCAAGAGAGGAAGCCTAGGAGTGTGCTTTCGATGGGGTCATACATTGGGATAGGGGTTGATTATTCAAGCAAACTTTTGATTAATAGAATGGGTAGCTTGGGTTAAGCTATACTTAGTAGTTTTTCAACATACTAAATATATTTACTATGGTCTTATTTCAAGCCTCATAGTTTTCACATCAAACCAACAAATTAATGCTTAGATGAATCAAACTATCTCTAGATTTGATTCTTAGATAGGAATTCCCTTTAATCAAGCTATTTCTAGCCTCATTTTGTGGTCGGAATCCCAAATCCCCACTATTAAATTCTTACCCAATTGAAGAACTCCTTTTCCAAGCAAGAACACAATTAATAAATTAAATCAATGCTTACAACCATCAATTTTATAATCAAAACATGAAGAATTCAATAGGCGCATACTCAATAATTAATTATAAGCCCAAATAATCAATACTCATTCCCAATTTCAAAGACCCATCATGCACACACCCCTAGAAATGAGTTTAGCTACTCATAGTAAAGGAATAAGAGAAGATACCAAATGGGTTTTGCAAAATTCCATTCGTTCTGTAAGCTAAATTCAAATTCCAAGCTCCAAATTATCTACGATGATATTTTTTGCTAGGGAAGAAGAAAAGAAAAATTGTACTCTCTCTACTCTCTTCCTTTGAAAAGTAAAATCTGCTTAATAATATTGGTACAAATTCCAAAAAGGGATTTAGAATCTTCCCAAATGCGTCATACATAATTGGACAAAATTTTCCTTCTGGGTATGTGAGAAATGAGGGGCGATGGAACTTGTGGCTGCCCCTTGGGACTTGCGGCTCGCAGGTGCCCAATTTCCCAGGCAATGATGTCCAAGTGATGTGTGATGTCAGGTGCAAAGAAAAGGGCGATCGCTCTTGGTGTTGTGCGGCTTGTATGTAGGTGACTGCTCAAGTAGTATCTAATCTCTCATGTGCGTTGACACCTGCGAAACACAGGTGTCCTCTTGCTGCTCGCATATCACTTCACCCCTTTTAACAGATTCTTTCCCTTATGATCATCTTCATACTTAAACTCCATTTTAAGCTCTTTTGGGTTCAAATCCTCTTTTTTCTTTATTTGACTAAGAGTACCTGCATTTCCGACAATAAAGGCAATAAGTACCTCTAATTCTCATCAAAATATGGCAATAATTCGTGAATAAAGGCTCAATAAGTTAGTAGATTATCAACTTATCAAACTCTTAAACTTTAACTATTGCTTGTCCTCAAGCAAGACACTCACAAGTTAAGATGTGAAATAGATTCTCAAAACATAAGGGCTGTACATAAGATTATATCGACTTAAAAACTCAAGAAAATAATATATAAAAGATTCAAAAACAAAAAGACTCAACAACGATGCTATCCAAATTGGTATTACCATAATTTCAAGGCAAATACTCATCTCAAAAATTCCTATCCAAAGACTTCACTTTTCATTCAAAAGCAGGAGATTTGTCATTCAAAACAAGATTATCGAGCTTCTCAAGTCATTGGCATAGACCTTCAAGATTTTACCTCAAGATTCGCCATATAACTTGTCTCATTCATTCCTCTCAATTGAAATAGAGACTTTATTATTCATTTCAAGTGTGTGATAGCACTCACCACAAGAGAGAATTCCACTCACAATTATGAAATTCATATAGAGGGATTATAAGAGAACAAAAAAACTCTTACTCTCTCAAAGAAGTTTGAGTTCACACGCATTGAATCATAGGCTTGACCTTCATGTAATTCACCACTAATGTAGAGTTACCAAGCTCAAAATTACTAAGGACTTACGAGCAACGATGTTAGGCAAGGTTAAGGTAAGGATTGCATTTAGCTCAAGTGACTAAGCCTCCCTAATTCTATTTGTAATCATTCAATGCACCGCTCACATTTTTGAACATTAACTTTACCTTATTTCTCCCTCTCAAAACCCAAGATTTCCTATCAACTTATTCATTCAACATCCTCTTGTTAAACTCATTTGGTAGCACCAACTTCTTCTTTTTTTCCCATTCATTCACTATACTGAACACTTTGGAGCAATTTTTATTGTAAGCATAAGGTGCTACCTTGCATTGAAGCACAACTCCTTTTCTTCTCCATATTTTATGCATACACCCTCAAACTTAGGCTTTTGCCTATGTCAATATTTCAACTCCCCCCAAACTTAGGCTTTTAGCCTACATTTCACTTTTTAGCTATTTGGGAGGATGGGTGCAAAGATAGAGGATCCAAAATGGTTAAGGTGTTTAACAAGGTGCCAAAGAAAAGTTACAAGCTCAAAGGGGCTTACTAGGATCAATATTAATAGAAGTTAATTCGGGTAAATTGGATATTCAAAAAGGGCCTAAGGTCATATTCCAAGTTTTGTGATGCCTAGGATTTTGCTTTGAATCACATTCAGGGTAAGTTCTAGACAACACACATATACAAGAACAAAGTAAAACCTTACCGCACCAGGCATCACAACACAAGAATTTCACAACTAGTCTCAGAAATCAATTGGGACAAATGACTTTTGATAAGCTATTCCGAGTTTTACACACTCATTTGTGAATCGATCAAGCCAAATAGAGAATGTGCAAGTCATGATAAGAGAATGCTTTAGCAAAAAATATTTTTCCCTATTTCCTTTAATTTGCAAATTCCTTGCTAAGAAAATTTTTGGTGGGCTCATTTTAAGACAAGGAACATACGAACTCAGTTAAACACTAAACCTTGGCATTTTCCCTTAAGAAAGTCGCCTCTCAATCTATCATAGGGAAATACCAACCCAGTTTGACACAAAAAAACAAAAGAAAATATTTTCTCCTTGGGAAAGAACCATGATATAAAGAAAACTCTCAGAGTTTATTCGACTAATATACTATTAACAAGGCAAAAATTGAGTTATGCGCTCATGGATCAATAGAGAATAAGCCTGGCGTAGACACTAAGCACGTTTGCAAAGCACGAGTAGTGAACCAATTATGCGTGTAGGACTAACCTGGTGATATGGCAACTTATACAAATCATAGTGATATTAAGCCCGACAAGGGCACAATTTAAGCATAAAAAGAAAATAAAGGCCCAACGATGGCAATATCACAATCATCCAAAACATGCCCAACACGGGCAATAAAAGTAATATCTTCAGCCCGACAGGGTCTACCACCACAAAATCATCAAAAGGTTAAAAATAAATGCACCCCTCCCCCACTTAAAATAGAGCATTTCCCTTAATGCTTAAGCATAAAATAATTAGAGGAAGGATGCAAAGAATCCCTGTGCAGGCTACTCGTCCTCTCCTTCAGCTACCTCTAAACTGGTGCCTGCTCCTCCTTGGCGAGAATATGCCGTATACTGAGACTCATATAGTACCTTCTGGAGTTTCAGATCCCACTCATCGTCAAGATCCTCATCATCTCCACCCAATGTAGCAAATAGATCATCCATAGGGCTAGGAGTGGGATGGGGTGCAACTATGGCATCATCAAGAGCACTCAAATCTGTATCCCCCATTGGTGCCTTCCCTCTAGCCTTGTCGATAACCTTCCTGATAGTAATCACAACATTCTCTACAACCTCTACCCTTTTTCAAAGTTTGGACACACTGTCCACAACATCCTTCATAGCAATCTTCACTGCTTTTTGAATCATACATGAAAGCCTCTGAGCTAATAAGTTCAATTGGTTTTCATGGGAGTAGGTTATGTTGACCAGCTTTTGAAGGTCAGTCGGGGCTGAGGCTGAGGACGAAGGTAAAGGCCGAAGAGGGGTATCAGCTGAAGGATTTCACGACTTCAAAGGAGTAGGAGTGCTATATACAAATCTAGCAAGAGAAGAGGCACTGGGCTCAAGATCAGTCTCTGGAATCTGCACACCGGCAAAAGACTACAACTTGTGCTTTTTCATCTTAGGAGCAACCATGTCCATCTTGTTTTTGATGTCAACCACTCCAGTGGCAGGGGTTGATTTGTCAAAAGAAAAATAAGGGATCCCAACTTTAGCACACAACTTACTGATAAGTACAGGATAGGGAAATGAATCACTAAGTTGACGATCTTTCCTCTTAATCACCACCGCCGCAATCTTACCAATATTAACATGCTCCCCTGACATGGCCCAATATTATGGCACTGGAGCAATCGAGGTATCCTAGTAGATTGAGCTAATAGATGCCATAGTAATGTGAACTTCTTTACCTCAAACTATCACCGAGTCCAAGAAAGGAAAGTCATCGACATTGCCTGTGTACTTCATTGAATCTTGCTTGGATTGGTATGATGCATAAAATTAATGGACTACTTTAGGGTAATAGCCTCTTGGCACATCAACAAATGGGAACCACTATCGCATAGTGAATTGGTAGTGGAAGTTGGGCAAATCATCCCCGATTTTTGCAAGGTTAAAACTGCACTCTGGAGTGAAGGATCTCTTTGCTTTGTCCTTGTCATAGAGGGCTTTCATGCCCTCTACACTGAAGAGGATCCTATCCTCCTCATTAACTGGCACATGAGGAGGTGCTGGGGTAGCAACATAAGTCTTCTTCTTCTTGGATTTTCTTGTAGAGGTGGGAGGAGCTGCTTGAACTGCGGCTGGAATTACCCTACTAGAGGATATTGTCTGCAGAAAAAGATTGTGAGTACTCACGGGAAACAACAAAAAATCTTTTTGTATTTTTAAAATAATGAAAGAAGAAAATGCTATAAGAAGTTAACGAGATAAAATTTTTTTGAATGCAAAACACAAGAACAAGGCACCATGTGCACTATTGGCATGTGCGTGTCACATGCAAGTGTAAGTGGTGACTCGCGCGTTGCATGTGACTTCTCACATGCTAACACTAAACTTGGTAATAAGGTTAGCATGGGTAAAGGAATGTGCGATTTGCATGCAATAACTTGCGTTCCGCATGTTCCTTCACTCTTGCTAATAGAGATTTGGCACCTTTAGTCTTCACTTCTGTTGCCCAATATGTTTCACTGGTGAATACTTGTGAAATGCACGTGGAACGCATGTGAGGAGCAGTGAAATTTTTTCAACTCTCTGCTATCACTTGCATTGCACATGTGGTTCGCGAGGCAACACCTATGGCACGCATGTACGCAACAAACAAGAGATACAATTTTTAGTAACGAAGGCATGGCAAGGTTTAGTTGACCAATTTAACCAAGTTAAATGGGTACTCAGTCTTCCCCAAAAAACATCACAATTAAGCAAGACCCAAACAATAAGAGGTATACGCTTAATAATTTCCCTTAAGAAGGACGTTACCCCATCTATTATTGGGAATATCAAGAATCACAATAAGCATCTAAGACATATTCACACGTAATAATAATTCACTCCACTCAGCCAAAGCGCTCATCAAACAATCAAAATTCAATATAAAACAACAGAAAGGCGCAATGATATATAACTTCAGCCCAACACAATAATACTCAACAAAATCATACAAAGACGACGATTTTCCCTTAAGAACAGTGTCACCCAATCTATCATTGGGATAAATCATGCATCATCGCAAGTGGATTACTCAGACTTCACCTCAAACTCACAATTTTAGGACAAAAATTAGCATAAATCACATGCATAACTTTGTAAGCATGATCTACCAAGTTTTTCACAAGTAAAAACAACAATAGGCCCTAAAATTGGGGTTCAAAAATCAGATCTACCCTAAAAACTCAATATGGTAGAATAAACTAGCATGCTTCACAAATAATATTCCCAATCTACTTAAAAACAATGAATTAATGTTAGGGAACTTACCAGAAGTGCATAAAAGGTAGTCGAGAGTGAAAAAGTGAAGCTTTGAGGCTTAACAATGGTGACCCAAAATTTTTGCATCGGAAAAGTAGGTGCGATAGTAGTGGTGCTTTGATGGTGGAGTAGTACGGAAGGAGAAGGAGATTATGGAGAGGAGTTTGGGAGATTGAGGGAGTTTTGAGAGAGAATGTGGAGTTTTTATGGAGAGTTATGAAAGAAAAAGAAGTGAAGAAGTCGGCTTAAGGAGAAAAGATGAAGAAGAGGCACGGGTCAAAATTCTAGTTTGGGTTAGTCAATGGGTAGGTAAACATAAATTCAAATGTACCCGCGCTTGCAATGTGACATGCAATTCAGACATGACCATCTCTTTTTTGCATGTCACTTTTGCAAGTGATGCTTTTCAGAAGTGTTGTTGCCAGTGTTCTAGATTTGACATGCGAAAGCATATGAGAGAGGCAAACCTACAAGGGCATTTTGCCCTTCCACTTGCAAGCGCCTTCAAATTTTTCTTTTCTACTTCAGTGCATTGCCAATAGGGGGCGACACAACCTGTGATCGCGAATTGTCATATGCAAACTGCAGGTTGGGCACACATGCCCTCTGAAATTATTCTTCCACTTAGCCATTTTTCAATCTCTATGCATTCCTAAAATACACCAAAAATAATAAAAGGTAAAGGAAATAAACTAAAAATACTTGGGTTGCCTTCTAAGAAGTGCTTGATTTTATGTCGCAGTACGACGATAGTACCTCACAATTCAATCATTGCCTGGGTTCATGCCAATCCAATTGGCACAATCCCAACCAAAATACCAGAAGTACTTCTTCAAGATTTTCATCACCTCCTATCATTTCCAAGTTTATAGCATCATAGATATGGATAATTTGAGAGTGTCTTTAGGATCCATATGCATGTCCACCAAATATGGTGGTTTAGGCATGATCGATGTACCGGGATCTTCTTTCCACCATCATTGTAGTCAACAAGCTGACCTTCCAGTGGTTTGATTTCAATTTAATCTCTTCAAGGACTTCCAACCATCTCATCTGTGATAGAAATTACGGACACCACCCTATATTCATCCAAAGGCTTCATTGGTTGATAAATATTGAATGTGACCTCCTCGCTTCCCACTTGAAATTTAAGTTCTCCTAACTAAACATCGACTAAGGCTCTTCCTGTAGCTAAGATTGGGCACCCTAGAATAATAGGCACTTCAAGATCAACATCACAATCTAATACCAAAAAATCAGTTGGCAAGATGAACTTGTCTACTTTCACCAATATGTCAAACAATATCCCCATCGGGTGCTTAATCAAATGGTTAGCCATTATCAACCTCATCGGTGTGGTTTAGGAGGACCTAAGCCTAACTTTCAGAAGATCATGAAAGGAATCAAATTGATGCTTGCTCTGAGGTTGCACAAGGCTTTTCTGAACAAGAAGACACCAATGGTGCAAGGGATGGTGAAATCTCCCAGATTCTCCCACTTGGGGGGCTATATTACTTGTGATGACAACACTACAACAGTGGGACACTTCAACCATCCCCACATCAATCACTCTTTTCTTCTTCAGCAATTTCTTTATGAATTTATGATATTCCCAAATTACACCTCTTTTTAGAAGCGTAAGCGGTCGCTGATCAAATATAAAACCCAACAAAGGTTGGGGTCGATCCCATAGGGAATATGATAGGACTATGGTCGATTAATGTTTACTCACGTTTTAGTCATTTATTTCCCTCGAGAGGTTTTTTTTAAAAGTAACAAGTAATAGTAGTAACTAGAATGTAAACAAGTAACATATGTCAGTTTCAATAGTTGTTATCAATAATGGAAGAGACTAGGGTAGTGTTCCCCATGAGATCATAACATAGTAAGGATTTTGTACTTGGTAAACTAGTTTGATACTTAGCATGCAGAATCGATAAGTTGGGTTCATCTAACTCCTTGGTCCGGCAGCTATATGAATTTCACCACACGCCTTGGTCTGGCCGCGGGTGTATGCTCTACTAACCCTTACCCTGGATCCCAGATTAGCTATTCCCTGATAAGGTCAAGCTATTAAATGAGGGTTGGTAGCCTTAAATCTCCGTCGTTGAATAACCTTTTTTCCATCTGTTACCTCCTTGGTCCGGCAAGTAAGGATAAGGCGGGTTCTAACATTGTACACCGCTAGAAAGCAATTAATACGAAGGGAAGAACAATACATGCATAAATATTGCCCTAAAATTACTAAGTACTTTGCCTACTTCGTTAATCCTTCATGGTTCCCATGACCCTAGTTGTGGATTTAGCTACTCATGTTCATCAGTTCATAATTAATGTTTGTTTGATCAATCATCAATAGATACTTTCAAGTGGGAATAAAGAAATTCGGAATCTTGAAGAACAATATCAAGAACACTTCAATTAATCAAGAACTTGTGCTTAAAGTCAATACTAAAATAACAATGTAGTAACTATCCGAGAATATTATGTAAAGGCCAAAAATAAACCTAAGGGTAAGTATTTATAGACAAAGAAACCAAATCCTAACAAAACTAGGAGAAGCTGGACGCGACAGTACCGACAGGATGCCCCACGGGCCATCGTGGGTGTGGAGGGCATCGTTGGTGCCCGTCGGCCAATCTTTAATTCTTTACTTGCATCTCTGCCACAATTTCACAAGCGGGAGTGATGGGACATCGAGCCTGCAATGCCCATCGGCCATCAGTTAACTCTTCCATTCCAAGCCTCTGCCAAGCCTTCACGGGAAGAGGTGACGGGCCATCGAGACTGGGATGCCCGTCGGCCAACTCATCACCTGCACTTGGCTCCTTTCCAACTCTCTTGCCTGGTTTCCACGGGCAACTTTGATGGGGCGTCATGATTTTCATGGGCATCGAGGACGCCTGTCTCCCTTCCTTGACCTCTTGCATGCTCCTCTGGAACACTTCGACGGGCACTGTGATGTCCCGTTGTGTCTTCCACGGGCGTCGTGCCAGCCCATCAGGCTCCATTACCTTAGCAATCCCTGCTGTCTTGTTCCAACGGCTTGCCCCACGGGCCATCGTGGGTGTGATGCCCTTGGTTGCCTATCTTTTGCCCAAAAAACTGCAAACTTTTGGTACTTTAATCTTTTCCATACTTTGTCCCTGCACAACTAACAAACGACATTAAATCCAACAAAATGTACTTAAGAACTCCCAAAAATCCTTCATTTTAAGCGTCAAAAGTGCCATCAAATCCCGGCACATCAACACCCTGAACTTAGAATATTTGCTTGCCCTCAAGAACTAAACAAAACAAAACCAAACGACGCTTAAGTAGAAGAAAACCAGAAACTACAATGGCAACCTGATTCATTAAGCTTTTACTTCCCAAGATAGTACCTACTCCTTGACAGCTAAAAAAACCAGTGCATTTTATCAAAGTATCACAACAACACAAGACAGATCCATGAATGACAACACGATATTTACGAGCAAGCTAGCATACACACCAGACAATCAAACCAAGCAATTAGCCATCCAGTCTACTCTAGTGCCCTCACAATTAAGAAGTTCCAAATCACACAATATATCAATTTACACTTAGGGACTGGGAAACCACTCACTCTCACAAAGAATTTCAAGCTGTACATGCGTGATACCATAGACTTGCCCTTATTTTCTATGCTTCGGTTTTCGAACGATTTGGTTAGGATCACTATAGAACTTTTCTAGGCTTGTAATGTAGGCTTCGGGACGGGAATGGTAAATTTGGGTAAATAGTGACTATTCCCTCCTTGAGACTACAATTACTTCGTTATTTTCTCTACTTTTCAGTTCTTACCGATTGCCTCCCTTCTTCTCCTTTACTTTCACTCTTTTCCTACTTTTATCAAGCTCCCGGGGTGGCTTCTATTGCATTATTGCACTTTGTATTTTCATTCATTTTTCTTCTTTCTTTCTTTTTATTCATCATTTTTCTTTTCTTTTTCTTTTGCATGCCAACCACAACCCGTTTCTTTCTTCTATTGCTTAACCATTCTTTTCATACCCAACACTTCCTGCTCACCCCTACAGTAGCCACCCTCAACTTAGGCTTTTAGCCTGAGTTGAGGTGTACGATGTCCAAGGAGGGACCAGGTCCAAAATAGAGATTTATAGGAAATGGGAAGGTGAATAGGCTAACAACAACAAGGTTTACTTTACGGCTCAAAGTTAGGGATCAAGTGGATTTCTTAGCATTTTGGTAGGTCATTTTGTCTGAAGTGGACTAATTTAAAAAGGGCCTATGATGATGTCCCAGCTAAACTATTCTACAATCTAAGCACGACTAACCAGACAAGTTCTAGATCGCATAGTACAACAAGAATAGATACAAATCAACTCACTTCACGCATGGCAAGAGTTAAGGCTACAAATTAGCTAACTACCGGTTCATGCTTTAGCTTAAGCTACTTGTCTCATTTATAAGCATGATGTCATTTACAGATCCACCTAAGTCGGTTCTAACACGTTATTGCACAATCATTTGGAGGGGTCTCCATTTTTCACAGAACTCTATTTCCAAAAATAAAATCATGGTTGCAATTAGTTTCCAATTCACTTCTACGAACACACTTTCTATACTAAACATGCCGTTTCAACAGAAAAAATCCTTAGGGAAAGAACGCAGGCAAGAAAGCCCCAAGGATTCGGGTACCTTGTGAGTACCCTCATGGGTTGCCTCCCTTGCAGCGCTTGATTTATTGTCACGGCACGATGCGAGTGTTTTGGATACTCAGACTTCGCAAAAACGCTCTACAAAAATACACCATATGACCACAGCTGCCCCCACCCCCTCTAAAAAGTGATGCATTGTCCCCAATGCACAAAAAAATAATAAACAAGGGATACTAGGCATACCTGTGGTGCCTAAGCGCCGTTATCAGGTGTAGCAGAAGTCGGGTCTTCTAACTCAGTGCCCATAGATGTCTCAACAACAGAGGCTGACTCTGCAATCCTCTCAATCACAGTATTAGCTACCCTAGCAGCGTTAATGTCACCAACTCCCACAATGGGGTCTAAAGAAGTTTCTTCTCTCCATACCGCAACACCACTCGTGGAACCACCAGTCCCAGTTCCATCAACCTCTATTTACTGCATAGCCAGGGATTCTTTTGATGCTTTTTTCAGCTGTTTTCGGGCTCTCTTTGCAGCTCTCTCCTCTTGTTTCTTTTGTGAGTTTGGGCTAACAGGAGCATCATCGGCTTGAACCTTCTTGTCTTTGCCCTTTCTCTTCTTTTTGAGCTCAAAGGGATCAGGAGGATATTCAACTTCTTTTTCAGGCTCCTTTGCTATTGCCGGGTCCAAGTTTGCCATTCGGAGGTCAGGATCCACAAAATCCCATAGATTGAGTGTGGGCTCCGGCATGATCCATGGCAAGACCACTGGAGCCTTAGCCTGAGAAGGCGGGTGATTCTTCAATTTCTCAACATCAACTTTGAGCTCGACGACTTCCTTTTTCAACTCTGTGAGCTCCAACGCACCCATCTCTTTCAGTCTCTCATCCACCCTATCCTCCAATGTGTCAATCCGAGCATTTAAATTCAGAAATGGTACTATCGCCCTTTGATATGAGGCATTCACAATAGGCTAGAACTGTGCCAAGATTGCCTTTATTTGTGCTTTTAGCTCAATGGTCCGCTGGACTGTATCGGTAAAATTTGCCAGATAGAAGGCGAAGATGGATTCTGAATCTTCCTCTGAAGGTGCTGCCAAAGTGGATGGGCCAACTGCAGTAGTGGATGGGGCAGCAACGGTATGCTCGGACTGTCTACCCTGTGGGGTAGGTCTAGATGAATAGGATGCTATCCCTTCTGGTGTTGGCACGCGGGCCTCATGTGTAAGAGCCAATGGCTCGGACGTACCGCTTAACCCCACTACTCGTGTCTCATCTTTGGACTACTCTGGATGGTGAGTTCTTTTAGCTCTTTCAGCCCTATCAACCCCTACAAACTTCGGGACCTGTGCTTCTTCACACAAATCAGTGATCAAGCATGGAAACGGATAAGAAGAAGCTATTTTGGTAACTCGGTCCCGGATATCCTCTGCGATAATTTGCCTAAAATTGAGGTTGTACTTGGACATCAAAGCAGCCACTAGGATGGCCCTTTACAGAATGAGTTGGTTTTCAGCACCCGTTGGCATGAACCGGAGCCATACTAGTGCCCACCAAAACTTAGCCTCAAAAGAGAGAGAGGCTTTATGGATCTGCGGCTTGTCTTGGCTAAGCCACATTGGTTTCCCAGTCATAGTCAGGTGCTTGGCCAACCACTTTTTCTGCTTCTCCTTATGTTTCACCCAGTAGTCATAATCGATGGATTCTGTGGGTGCCTCGTACTCTGTCCCAAAAAGAAATCTGTTGATGGTCTCAGCCAAGATGTTGATTGGGACACCCCTTACTGGGATGCTCTCAAGAGCGGGAAAATCTGCAATTTTTGGCCCCTTTTGCACAACCCTTCCTGGATGGCTTGATCATTGGCATAGAACTCTCTTACGAGAGTTGGCTGAAAATCTGGGAGGGGTTTGCTAGTCCAGCCCAACCTATAATGTCGGAAGTATGCATCCAGCTTGGGGAAGTTCTTTAATTTGAATGGGTCTATTCTCCACTCTTCCGCGATGGGCCTTCATAGATTACCCCTTGCTGTGACTTCAAGGCCATAGTCAAATATTTTCTTCGCCCCCTCAACCCTCTATCTGACTGTCTATCTAGCAAGTCCCAGTGCTACACTAGCACCGGGTGGAGGAGGTGAAGGGGTTTCCTCCTTTGGTGTGGTAGTTTCAGTGTAAGACTCAGCATTACCTTCTTCTTCTCTTGCTTCACTATGATCTGAGCCGAACCTTCCTCATCTCTCGACTCATTTACTGTTCCACTTGAGACTTGGGTAGCCAATTCTTCCCCGGTATTGGCATGGTCACTTTCTGCACTAGTCTGAGATGAGCCAGAAGATGATCCTTGTTTTTCAGTAGATGCATTGCCCCCCCCTCTTCAGACTGGGAGGGAGACACAACCAGGTTCTTCCTGGCGGTCCGTACAAGGGGGTGTTGTCTGAGTCACTCATTTTGGCTTCGGAATTAGTGGGTTGATCCTTTAGCCGAGATGGGTTGGAGGCAGTCTTTGGTGCCATGTAGTACCTTCATGTAACCAATGTTAGCAATTGGGACAAAGTACAAACCCAGAATTTTTTTTTACACTTAGAGAAATTTACAGTAAAATCAACCTCCCACGGGCGTTGGAGGGCCAACGTCTCGTGGCCCCGGGCATCGGAATGGACCAATAGAGTTTACAGAGAAATACTCCCTCTCACAGCCCTGTGCCACGGGCATGGAAGGGCCGACGTTCCATGGGACATGGTGTCAGAATGGACCAATGGGCTTTTTAAGGACTGCTTTCCTCCCACAGGCTCCTGCCATGGGCGTGGGAGGTCCAATGTCCCATCGGGTTGGGCGTCAAAACTGGCCAGAAACCTTTTCAAGTTTTTGGGTCAGTTCCACGCCCTGATCGATGCCCATCGTGCCTCAGACGTTCCGTCTGCTGGCCCATGGGATCCAATCAGTGCAAAAATCTCTCTCTCTCTCTCCTTTGTTCTTTCACACATAGCAATTTCTCAACACCCACATAACAACCAAGCAACAAAAATCAATTTAAGCATCATGTAAATCATACTAGAACCCTAATTTCCCATCTATGCACATTTATGTACTCCTACAATCACTAATCAACTATTCACAACTAGGGTTAGGTTTCTTAAAACATTATGAACAGATTTATAACATCAAAAACCCGTAGGCATTGTTTTCAAACATTAAGTAGGGTTGAAAAACTACAAAAAGAAGGTACTTACTTCTTTGGTTGTCAAAAACTCTTGGAACAAACTCCCTAGTGTTGATTGGCTTACGATTTGTGAAGGGTTTATGAGGATGGGAGTTGAGTGATCGTGGGGAGTGAATTGGGGCTTGAGGGGGGTAGATTGAGCGTGTGTGTGAATTGATGTTGGCAAGGGAGAAGATCTATTGTGTTTGACCTCTATTGAATGAGGTCAAATACTTATTAGACGTGGGAAAAAAAGGAAAAAGGAAGTCCGGGTCGGGTCGGGTCAAAATAAAAAAAATTAAAATTTGTTGACCTTCCCTTGACCAACCCAGACGACGGGCTACGCAATGCCTATTAGACTAGAGATGGCCCATCGTAGGGTACTTACTTGGGGGGCTGAACCACACCCGTCGGATCCACGACGGCCCGTCATGTGGGACGTGGAAATGAGGCAGGGCCTCTGTCTTCCATACTTAGTATTTTTCTAGCCCTTGTAAAGGGCTTCACGCCCATTCCCACGCCCGTCGGTGCCACGATAGCCCGTCATGTGGGACGTGGAAATGAGGCAGGGCCTCTATCTTCCATACTTAGCATTTCTTCTTGCCTTTGTTAGGAGCTGCAAGCCCAGTCCCACGCCCGTCGGAGCTACGATGGCCCGTCATGTGGGATGTGGGATGTGGGAATGAGGCAGACACTCTGTTTTGCATACTTAGACAATTTTCCTATTGGATTTCCCCAGTCCCACGGGCGTGGCACCTGCGATGGCCCGTCTGCTAGCCCATGGGATCCCCTTTTCTATAGTTTCAATACTTGTTCTTTATCTCCCTTCTTTCTGCAAAAATCAACACACATTAATCCATGGGTTGCCTCCCATGCAGCGCTTGATTTAACTTCGCGACATGACGCAAATGTTTTGGCTACTCAGACTTCACCAAAACACTTTACACCTACTAGAACTAAAAACAAATAAATCAAAAATACAAGTCCATGGGTTGCCTCCCATGCAGTGCCTGATTTAATGTCGCGGCATGACGTAGGTTGCTTGATTACTCAGACTTCATCAAGCTCCTTGGGTGGGACAAATTCATTAAGGCTCCAAGCTTCAATCATTTTGAGCTCCTCTTCTGTGCCGAAATAAGCTTTAATCCATTGCCCATTTGCTGTAAACCTTTTTCCCTCATGGTTTTCAAGTTCAATATCCCCATGAGGAAACACTTGTACCACCTTGAAAGGTCCTATCCGTTTGGACTTCAGCTTGCCAGGGAACAAGCTAAGTCTAGAGTTGAAGAGCAAGACCAAATCACCCGGCTGGAAATCTCTCTTTTCTACCTTCCAGTCATGATACAGCTTCATCCTCTCTTTGTATAGTGCTGAGCTATCATATACATTCAGACGGAACTCATCCAACTCGTTCAACTGCCCAAGCCACTGCAAAGATGCCTCAGACCAGTCTGAGTTCAGCTTCTTCAATGCCCACATGGCTTTATGCTCTAACTCAACCAGAAGATGGCATGCCTTACCAAACACAAGCTGATAGGGTGACATACCTATTGGGGTTTTGAATGCAGTACGGTAGGCCCATAAATCATCATCTAACTTCCGCGACCAATCCTTTCTATTTGCATTGACAGTATTGGACAAGATTGACTTTATCTCTCTGTTGGAAACTGATGTGCCTCCATTCTACGACACTTTCGACGCCTCTAAACTAAGAACAATCGTAAGTTCTCAAGCAACCGTCGTCGTTTTTAATGTTTTATGTTATGTTTTCAGGAAAGAGAGACAAACATAGAAACGGAAGGAAATACGAGCAAAACGACGTTCTGGATAAGAGTGACGGTCTGAGTGACGGTCCGTCAAGCCCAAACCGTCAAGATGGGGCAGCACCACTGCCTAGTGGTGACGGCCACCGTGACGGTCCGTCAAGGCAGTGACGGTCCGTCCCACCAAACCGTCAAGTGGAGGCAGAACGCGCGATGCGGATTCCGAACGTTTTTGGGTTTATTTCCTGGACTCCTATAAATACCCTATGTTAGGCTTATTTTATTTGTTGTTCACCCAATAGTTTTAGGAGATTTTTAGTCTACTTTTGAGCGAAAATTGGAGAGCAAGAAACACGTTTTCCTCTTCTTAAATTCGTGTTCTTGAATTGGTCTTGGGATCTTGGTTTCTTATTCTTGGAAAATTGAAGCTTGTTTTCATTATATTGTAAGAATCTCTTTTCTATTTAGTAAGAATATGAATCTCTTTTCTTTCCATGAAAGCATGATTAACTAACTTCCCACAACTAGGGTTGTGGGAGCCATGACTAAAGTAGCGATATAGATTCTGGGTAGCGTCGGGTTCGATATTTGTGATTGTCACGTTGTTAATCATTCATTCTTCACGTTTTCTAGTGGTTGCAAACATTAGAACATGCCTAGGTTTAATTTGCTTGAGTAAAGAAATTAAAACCGGAAAATTTGGTTAATAATGAGGATTCGAGACTACCAACTCTCGTCTTATGATTAATGCTGTAACTAGATTAATCTACTTGATGTTTATGATTGAAATATAAAAAGCTCGCCTTTTCAAGTTCGAGAGAATTGAAAAGGAAATTCGTCTATTTGGTTGAGAAACGTTTAGATGAGACCATTAATTCAATCACATCATGACATGCATATAAGAACCCGGTTAAGCTTTAATCGACATTGTTACAACACCATGGTGAACACTTCCCTAGTTCTCTCTCATATTGATTTCACTCGTACGTTAGTATTTGCTTTTGTTCACGTTTTGATCACGCAAACCCCTCTATTTACCGGAAAATATTGATTACTAGTCATCTACTTCACTAACGACTTAATTCGCACCTTATTCCCTGTGGGATCGACCCCAACCTCTGTTGGGTTCTATATTTGCCGACGACCACTTACGCTTCTTAATTTGAGGTGTAGTTTGGGCGTTATCAAATTTTGGCGCCGTTGCTAGGGAATACGGTTGTTTATTAAGTCCGGTGTGTTTATTTGACTCTTAGTCATATTTCCTGCCTTTATTTTTATTTGTTGTTTTTGTCTTTACAGGGTACATAGTTGTGCATGCCAAGTACCCGAGGCTTGGGTGAACCAATAGTACCCTACGACCCCGAGCCTGCAAGAACGATAAGGCAAAACATGAATGAGCAACAGCAAGAGGCAGCGAGACTCGCTGCAGCTCAGCAAGCCCAACAACGTGTGAATGCTGGTGGTCTTGAGGTCGACATAGAGTTTAATGATGAGGAGGTCGACTTAGATGGAGTTGGTGCCACGGGCGCTATTGCGTTTCCCCTGCTAGCACCCGGGGCCAAGTTCAACATCACTAGCACAATGATTCAGCTGTTGAATTTGAGAGGAGTGTTCCGTGGTGTTGCTGGTGACGATCCAAACCAGCACCTGATGAATTTTGTGGGAATCTGCAAGTCGTTCGAATTGCCTGGAGTGAGTCAGACAGCGATCAGGCTTAGGTTGTTTCCGTTGTCTCTGTCTGATGAGGCAGCGTTATGGTTGACAGAGCTAACCCCCGACTCTATCACAACCTGGGGAGATTTGAAAGGAGCTTTCCTAGAAAGGTTCTTTCCCCTCTCTAGGATGATACAGTTGAGGGATGAAATTAGCAACTTCAGACAACAACCTCATGAGGCGTTGCATGAGACCTGGTTGCGATTCAAGAAGAAGCTAACACAATGCCCAAACCATCAGTTGATCGACAATTTTTTGATGCAGACATTCTACAGGGCACTGAATTCGGCTACCAAGCCGACATTGGATAATGCAGCAGGTGGGGCATTTATGGGTCTCACTTTTGCCGATGCCACAACTATTTTGGACAGGCTCACCAAAACCAACAGGGCCTGGCATACATGTGATTCAGAGGTAGCAGCTAGCACTTATGCAGTTGGTGTGTCAGCAGAGCAGCGCAGGAAAGAGGAAGAACGAGACCAAGACATGGCACATCTAAAAATGCAAATGGACCTGCTGACCAAGCATTTGATGCCAGAGGGTATTGAGAAGGTGAAAGCTGTGGGTTCCCAAGGTAGAGAAGCAGAGTTTGAATCTGACGAGGAGGCGAATTATTTGGGTGGTTTCCAGGCCAACGGCCAAGGAAACCAAGGTCGGAACTATCAGAAGGACAACTACTATGAAAAAGCTGGCTACAGAGATCATGACCAAGGAAACTGGAGGAATAACACTGATAGAGGTGGGTTGTATGTACCACCTGGTAATCCAGATAGAGCTAGCACCGAGACAGGGACGTCTAAATTGGAGAACATGATGGCGAAGATGCTGCTAAAGGTGGAATCTACTGACTCCGCGGTAAAGGAGATGAGGACCGAACTATCAACAATGAGTCAGGTAGTGGATTCACATTCCACCTCGATCAAGCAATTAGAGCAACAAGTGGGTCAGATCTCGGCGACTCTAAATCAAAGGAAGACAGGGACCCTGCTGAGTGACACTATTTAAAACCCAAGAAATGACGCGAGCTGTATGGCGATCACTACAAAAAGTGGTAGAACATTACCGGAATCACATCCGGTAATTCAGACTTAGGATGGTGAGATAGCGGATGACAAGGCGGTAGAGGAGGCGACTCAAAGCCCCTGCGGAGTTGCATATTAAGGAGAAGGGTCCTGTCAAAACTCTAGCTGTTACAAGAAAGAGGTTGCGATTGCAAGAAGGAAAACATGTCAAGAAAAGCGATGAAAACAAATCAAGAAAGAGAAAACACCGCAAGAAAATCAGCAAAGAAAGAGTAAAGAAGTTTCCGCGACTGGCTGCGGAGCCGATAAAAGAGGAAGTTGGAGCTCAACGAGATGGGGTAGCTGGCAACGATTCCATCAATTTCGCCTGCTTTGGAGACCCTGGCGGTCTCCAACATCATGCCAGACTCTGAGCCCCATGGACTTCACAGGTATTCCTTTCTCTCACAGTTTTAGTTTTCACATGTATACATTGGGGACAATGCATGAGTCTAAGTTGAGGGTGTTGGGTTACCTGTGAGTCTTTCACTATCGAGGGTTTTTGTTGCCGTGTTTCTTTTCCCTCCGGTGTGCTATCTAGTAAAACCGGCATGTTTAGGTTGTCGTTTAAATTTTTAGTGTTTTTTTTAGTGTCTATAGCAAGCATGGCATTGTTGGTTGGAAAATATACTAAAAGGAGCCCCCTCTGAAAAAGTTAATTTTATACTTATGTTTGAAATGATTGACTGTCTGGATCCTTGGATGTCATTGTGTGGTTATGATTGGAATAAGTATGTTAAGCCGAGTTGTTGTCTTGATAGTTTGTAGTGGTATGGTTTCTTGGTGCCAAGTGTGTGTGAGCGTATTGTTATAAATTCTTATTCTGTGCATGCATCTAGAACTTTCCTGGTCTATTTTGGTTAAAGTTTAAAGTTGGTTGCTTAGGAAAGGATCACAGGCCCTTTTTGTGTGCAGTCCACTTAGCCTATAAGACCGTCCAAATGTAAATAATCCCTTTGATCCCTGTTTGAGCCATAATTGACCCTGTTCGTTCAATAACCTGTCACCGTTCCTTGTTTTACTTTGAATCACTATTTTGGCTCTGGTCCTTCCTTGGACATCGTGCACCTCAACCCAGGCAATCAACCTAAGTTGAGGGTGGCTACTATAGAGGTTAATGATAAGAAAAATAAGATGGAAAAGATTGGTTGTGGATAGAATGAGAATTCCGGGTGTGCGTCTAAGAAAAGAAAGAAAAAAAGAAACGAAGAAAAGAAGGAAAAAGAACGAAAAATAAATAAAAAGAATTGTAAAAATAAAGAGGGCGCACCTGTAGCTAGAAAGGAGGGAATAAAAAGGCGACTAAGGATGGACAAAGTAAAGTTATGTGGAAATAGGAGGTCGGTGATTCCAAGGAAGGTTTAGTCACTATTCCCCAAACGTATCCTACCGGCACCGAAAGCCTCATTACAAGCCAAAACAAGTCCTGTAGTGATCCTGAGCGGCTTTCTGAAAAGCTGAAATAGAATAGTAAGGGCAAGCCTATGGCATCACATGTGCATTGTTTGAAATTGTTTGTGAGTGTGAGCGTCTTACCTAGTCCTAAATCTTGTTTGTGGGACTTCTTTGTGGTGAGGGCACCAAGATTTCTGTATCGTCTATTGACTGTTAGGATAGCTGTGCGTGTGTATGCATAATATTCTATCATATCGGAATGACACGTTTGGATCCTTGCAAGTTAACGTTTCATACATTTGTGTGCTACTAGGGCGGCTTGATTTAAGAATTAATGAACTATTGAATGACCATGAGTTGCTAGCGACACGAGTTTGTTTTCTTAGTTGAGTCGTATTATTGTTTTTGTGTCATGTTGCTTGAGGACAAGCGAACGTTTTAAGTTGAGGGTGTTGATGTGCTGCCATGCTACGACACTTTCGACGCCTCTAAACTAAGAACAATCGTAAGTTCTCAAGCAACCATCGTCATTTTTAATGTTTTATGTTATGTTTTCAGGAAAGAGAGACAAACATAGAAACGGAAGGAAATACGAGCAAAACGACGTTCTGGATAAGAGTGACGGTCTGAGTGATGGTCCGTCAAGCTGGTGACGGTCCGTCAAGCCCAAACCGTCAAGATGGGGCAGCACCACTGCCTAGTGGTGACGACCACCGTGACGGTCCATCAAGGCAGTGACGGTCCGTCACACCAAACCGTCAAGTGGAGGCAGAACGCGCGACGCTGATTCCGAACATTTTTGGGTTTATTTCCTGGACTCCTATAAATACCCTATGTTAGGTTTATTTTATTTGTTGTTCACCCAATAGTTTTAGGAGATTTTTAGTCTACTTTTGAGCGAAAATTGGAGAGCAAGAAACATGTTTTCCTCTTCTTAAATTCGTGTTCTTGAATTGGTCTTGGGATCTTGGTTTCTTGTTCTTGGAAAATTGAAGCTTGTTTTCATTATATTGTAAGAATCTCTTTTCTCTTTATTATGAATATGAATCTCTTTTCTTTCCATGAAATCATGATTAACTAACTTCCCACAACTAGGGTTGTGGGAGCCATGGCTAAAGTAGCGATATAGATTCCGGGTAGCGTCGGGTTCAATATTTGTGATTGTCACGTTGTTAATCATTCATTCTTCACGTTTTCTAGTGGTTGCAAACATTAGAACATTCCTAGGTTTAATTTGCTTGAGTAAAGAAATTAAAACAGGGAAATTTGGTTAATAACGAGGATTCGAGACTACCAACTCTCGTCTTATGATTAATGCTGTAACTAGATTAATTTACTTGATGTTTAGGATTGAAATATAAAAAGCTCGCCTTTTCAAGTTCGAGAGAATTGAAAAGGAAATTCGTCTATTTGGTTGAGAAACGTTTAGATGAGACCATTAATTCAATCACATCGTGACATGCATATAAGAACCCGGTTAAGCTTGAATCGACATTGTTACAACGCCATGGTGAACACTTCCCTAGTGTTCTCTCATATTGATTTCACTCATACATTAGTATTTGCTTTTGTTCACGTTTTGATCACGCAAACCCCCCTATTTACCGGAAAATATTGATTACTAGTCATCTACTTCACTAATGACTTAATTCGCACCTTATTCCCTGTGGGATCGACCCCAACCTCTGTTGGGTTCTATATTTGCCGACGACCGCTTACGCTTCTTAATTTGAGGTGTAGTTTGGGCGTTATCAGAAACCTCCACTTGCCCACTCGTCTGAGGATGATAAGGGGTTGCTACTCTGTGTTTAACTCAAAATTTCTCGAGCAGAGATCAAAATAGCTTGTTGCAAAAGTGAGTGCCTCCATCGCTAATAATTGCTCTTGGCGTACCAAACCTGGAGAAGATGTTCTTTTTCAAGAAGTCTGTAACACATTTGCCTTCATTACTGGGAAGCGCAACTGCTTCCACCCATTTAGATACATAGTCCACAACCATCAATATGTACCAGTTTCCATTGGACAGCACGAACGGACCCATAAAGTCAATACCCCAAACATCAAATAGCTCAATCACAAGGATGGGATTAAGAGGAAGCTCCTGCCTCCTTAATATGCCTCCTTCCTTTTGACATCTGCACCAAGCCTTAGAAAACTCATAGGCATCTGTGTGAATAGTAGGCCAATAATAGCCGCATTACAGAATCTTATGCGTAGTCCAAATACCACTATGATGACCTCCAATAAGGGATGAATGGCAAGCTTCTAGTATCTCCATCATCTCAGATTCAAGCACACATCTCCGGATCACTGTATCAGCACACACACGGAACAAGAATGGATCTTCCCAGAAGTACTTCTTCACATCGGACATGAACTTTCTTCTTTGGTGGAGAACATATCATCATGCACTAGATCACTTTCCAAATAGTTGGCAATGTCGGCAAACCATGGGATCAAATCTTGAGAAGCAGCTAACACTTGTTCATCAAGAAACCAGTCATCAATCTCTTGCTCATCCTTCAGCTTCAACATTTCCTCTTCTTCCAGCCTAGACAAATGGTCTGGTACTTGATTCTCTATACCCTTTCGGTCCTTGACCTCAAAATCAAACTCTTGCAGCAGCAACACCCATATAATCAACCTTGGTTTCGTATCTTTTTTCGCCATGAGATAACGAAGAGCTGCATGGTCAGTGTGCACCACCACCTTGGTGCCAAGAAAATAAGATCTAAAATTTTCAAATGCAAAGACCATAGCAAGAAGCTCCTGTTCAGTTATAGTATAATTCTTCTGAGCTGGGTTAAGTGCCTTGCTAGCATAGTATATCGGATGGATGATCTTTTCACGCCTTTGGCCTCGGACTGGACCTAGCGCCACTCCACTAGCATCACACATAACATGAAAAGGTTGGGACCAATTAGGAGAGATAATAATCAGAGTTGAGACCAGCTTTTCTTTAAGGCACTCAAATGCCTTTAGACACGCATCATCGAACACAAACTTTACCTCTTTCTCCAACATCTTGCACAATGGATTAGCAATTTTGGAGAAGTCCTTGATAAACCTCCAATAAAAGCCAGCATGCCCTAAAAAGCTCCATAATCCCTTCACAGAAATTGGTGGAGGCAATTTTTCAATCACCTCAATCTTTGCTCTATCAACCTCTATACCCTTCTTAGAAATCCGGTGACCAAGCACTATGCCCTCTTTCACCATGAAGTGATACTTTTCCCAATTCAGCACCAGGTTGCACTCTTCACATCATTTCAGTACACAGCTGAGATGCTCTAGACAATCTTCAAAAGAGTCACCCGCTACTATAAAGTCATCCATGAATACCTCAATAGTGTCCTCCACCATGTCTAAGAAAATGAATATCATACAACGCTGAAATATTGCTGGCGCATTACACAAACTGAATGACATCCTTTTGAAAGTAAACGTCCCATATGGACAGGTAAAAGTGGTTTTATCTTGGTCTTCAGGAGCAATCGAGATCTGATTGTATCCCGAATAACCATCAAGAAAACAATACCATCCTCTACCAGCCAGACGGTCTAACATCTGATCCATGAACGACATTGGAAAATGATCCTTCTCAGTCCAAGCATTCAACTTCCTATAATCCATGCATATGCGCCAGCCTGTGACTGGCCTCATTGGAACCAACTCGTTCTTTGCATTTGGGACTACAGTAATCCCACCTTTTTTGGCACACATTGAACCGGGCTCACCCACTTGCTGTCAGAAATCGGATAAACCACACATGCATCCAGCCACTTAATGATCTCCTTCTTGACGACTTCTTGCATAGGCTGATTCAACCTACGCTGGTGCTCAATAGATGGAATACAGTCAGGCTCGAGTTGAATTTTATGTGTACAAATTCCAAGAAGAATCCCGATGATGTCAGCAATGGTCCAACCAATGGCTCTTTTAAATTTCCTCAAGACAACAACCAGAGGTTCAACTTGCCCTTCACCTAGATCTGCAGCAATGATTACTGGAAAAGTCTCATTAGCTCCTAAGAATATGTACCAAAGATGAGATTGAAGCGCTTTGAGCTCCAAGACTGGAGGCTCCTCAATAGATGGTCGAGCAGGCGGTGTCTGCCTATTTTTCAAGTCCAAGTCAAGCTTCTTTGGAGCATAGCTGTAAGACCCCAAACCTGTGAGTGCTGTTACCATTTCATCATACTCCTCAATATCATCACCGTTAAAGTTCATAATCACGACAACAAGGGCTTCGACTCCAAGTCTCTCCTTTATAGGTACGCCAATCTGATCCTCATAAACAATATCAATAACTGAAACCAATCTCATGTCAACATGATGCTTCATAGATTTGTAGACATCAAATGTCACCTCCTTATCATTCAGCCTAAACTTCATCTACCTAGTTTCCAGATCAACCAAAGCGCGTCCAGTAGCCCAGAATGGGTGACCTAAGATAATGGGCACCTCTAAGTCAACCTCACAATCTAGAATAACAAAGTATGGAGGAAAGATAAACGTGTCAACCTTTACCAATACATCATAAAGGATTCCCATAGGTCTCTTCACCGTACAATCTTCCATGAGTAGCCACATTATAGTCGGAGTGGGGGATCCCAAGCCCAGCTGATTATACACTGCTAGCGACATAAGATTTATACTAAAACCCATATCACACAACGCTTTGGCAAAGTAGAAAGCTCCAATAGTGCAAGGAATTGTGAATGCTCCAGGATCTTCTTTTTTCTGTACCATGGAACGGGATGCTATCGCACTACAGTGGTGCAAATTATTGGCCGGCTCAAAACTAATCGTCCTCTTCTTAGTTACTAGATCCTTTATGAATTTAGCATATCTAGGCATCTTCTCTAGTGCTTCTACCAAAGGGATATTTACTGACAGTTGCTTCAACATACAGATGAAATTGTGAAATTTTCCGTCCTCAACCTTTTTCTTCAATCTCTGGGGATACGAAGGAGGAGGCAATGGTATGGGTTTCAGAACTGTTCCAACCTCCTTGCTCTAATGTCTCTTAATTTGCTCCTCCTCACCATCAATTCCTTCAGACTCGACCACAATTTCAGCATCACCCTTTTTAACTTCAGCGGGCTAATCAACAATTTTAGGCATAGGAGGATCAATTGTCTGCTTTCCACTTTGAGTAGTTACTGCCATCACCTGTCGATCATTCTTTGAGTTCTGAACTGTATCACTAGGGAGAGTACCCTTTTGACACGGATTCATACTAGTGGAAATCTGGTGCATCTGCGTCTCAAGCTATTTTATGGAGACAACATGGGAATCCACTCTCTGACTGATCTTTGAAAGGTCTGATTTTATCTCCTTCATGCTTGCATCCGTGGAGTCAACCTTTTTAAACACCTTGTTGAGTAGCTCCCTCATGGTAGGTTGTCCAGCCCGCTCTTTGTGATTCACAGGTAGGATGTAAAGACCACTTCTATCATTCTTATACCCATCCTTTTTCTGCCAGTCTCCATCTCTGTAACCAAAACAATTGTAGTAATCATCTCTATCTCTGTTCCGACCTTGATTTCCTTGGCCAGAGGCCTGGAAACCCGCCCCTTGATCATTCAGATAACTAACCTCTTTTTCAGATGAGTAACCGTCTGGCCTAGGTACTTTACCTTGCAAACCGATGGATTTTACCTTCTCTACTCCCTCCGCTAGGTATTTCTTTGCAAGCAACCCAAGTGTCATGTTTAGCTCAACAACTTCCTTTTTAATGTCTTGCAATTCGTTCAAATCCAAGGACTTACCAACTGCGTGTGTACTTACTAGGGTCTTTGATTCTTTGGTGTGCCATGCTCTATTGGTCTTTGTAACCCGATCAAGCATCTCCGAAGCTTCATCATACGAGTTGTCTATAAATGCCTCACCAGTTACAGTGTCAGCTACTGCTTTGGTGTTGGCGTTTAGTGCTTTGTAGAAAATTTCCATCAGATGCCTTGAAGGGATTTCGTGTCTCGGAACTTGCTTTAACTTCTTCTTGAACCTTAGACAAGCCTTATATAATGCCTCTACAGGTAGCTGCCTAAAATTATAGATCTCCTATTTCAATTGCAACATCCTTGAAGGAGGAAAGAATCACTCTAAAAACTGAGTCTTCAACTCGTGCCATGTGTATATGGAACTGTCGGGCAGTTCTGAGAGCCAAACAGTTGCCTTATCAGTCAATGAGAATGGAAACAACCTCAGTCTAATAGCATCTTACCCTACTCCTGGCATACTATACGCCTTGCAAATCTGAGTAAAATTCTGCACATGACAATTTGCATCTTCTGTAGGTTTTCTAGCATACAGTCCCTTATTATTCATCAACTGGATCATGGTGCTGGTGATGTCAAATTTTGCTCCGTCAGTCAGTGGTGGCAACATTATGGGTCCAGTATTGCCCAATTCCTCCTCCTTGTCATAATTATTATAATCATCATAATCATAGTAGCGAGGGCTTGTATGGGTTGCTGCATCTGTCGACCCCTATTTTGTCGTGGCGTGACTGGTCCTCTAGGTAAATACCGGTGAGCTGCCCTACTTGCTGCTGTTTGTGCCTTTAGTGCAGCTTGATGAGCAGCTTGTTATCGAGCCTGCGTTGCTTGCTCAGTCGCCGCATTTTGAGCTGCGAGGTCTGTTGCAATTGCAGTATCTTCAGCGGCAAGAGCATCTTCTCCGACCTTTTTTCATTGCTCATCCTCGGCCAATAACCGGGCTGTGATCTGATCCCGTGTCTAGTGCTCTCCATCTTCAGCCATGTTTCTTAAGGTTTTGGAGAGCTCAGGATCGTATGGGATCAAGGGATTGCCTTGACTCCTTGTACTGGGCATGCACAAGTGTGCAACCTATAGATCAAAACAAAAATAACAGAAAAAGTAAAATCAGGAAATAAGGACTAATAGTGAGATAAAAACAATCTCTCTTAATCCTAAACCGTATTCCCCGGCAATGGCGCCAACATTTGATACGCCCTAATTACACCTCTTTTTAGAAGCATAAGTGGTCGCTGATCAAATATAGAACCCAACAAAGGTTGGGGTCGATCCCACAGGATATATGGTAGGACTATGGTCGATTAATGTTTACTCAGGTTTTAGTCATTTATTTCCCTCGAGAGGTTTTTTTAAAAATAACAAGTAATAGTAGTAACTAGAATGTAAACAGGTAACAAACGTCAATTTCAACAGTTATTATCAATAATGGAAGCGAGAGGGTAGTGTTCCCCATGAGATCATAACTTAGTAAGGCTTTGTATTTGGTTAACTAGTTTGATACTTAGCATGTATAATCGGTAAGTTGGGTTCATCTAACTCCTTGGTCCGGCAGCTAGATGAATTTCACCACTCGCCTTGGTCCATCCGCGGGTGTATGCGCTACTAACCCTTACCCTGGATCCCAGATTAGCTATTCCAAGACAAGGTCAATTTATTAGATGAGGGTTAGTAGCCTCAAATCTCCATCGTTGAACAACCCTTTTCCCATATGTTACCTCCTTGGTCTGGCAAGTAAGGATAAGGCAGGTTCTAACATTGTACACCGCTAGAAAGCAATCAATACGAAGGGAAGAATAATACATGCATAAATATCGCCCTAGAATTACTAAGTACTTTGCCTACTTCGTTAATCCTTCATGGTTTCCACAACCCTAGTTGTGGATTTAGCGACTCATGTTCATCATTACACAATTAATGTTTGTTTGATCAATCATCAATAGATACTTACAAGTGGGAATAAAGAAATCCAGAATCTTGAAGAACAATATCAAGAACACTTCAATTAATCAAGAACTTGTGCTTAAAGTCAATACTAAAATAACAATGTAGTAACTATATGAGAATATTGTGTAACGGCCGAAAATAAACCTAAGGGGAAGTATTTATAGACAAATAAACCAAATACTAACAAAACTAGGAGAAGCTAGATGCGGCAGTGCCGACGGGATGCCCCACGGGCTGTCATGGGTGTGACGAGCGTCGTGGGTGCCCGTTGTCCTATCTTCAATTCTTCACTTGCATCTCTGCCATGATTTCATGGGCAGGAGTGACGGGACATCGAGCCTGAGACACTCATCGGCCATCAGTTAACTCTTCCATTCCAAGCCTCTGCCAAGCCTTCACGGGCAGAGGTGATGGGCCGTCGAGACTGCGATGCCTATCGGCCATCTCATCGCCTGCACTTGGATCCTTTCCAACTCTCTTGCTTGGTTTCCACGAGCAACTTCGATGTGGTGTCATGATTGTCACGGGAGTCAAGGACGCTCGTCTCCCTTGCTTGACCTCTTGCATGCTCCTCTGGAGCACTTCGACAGGAAATGCGATGTCCTGTCATGTCTTCCATGGGCGTCGTGCCAGCCTATCAGGCTCCACTGCGTTAGCAATCCCTGCTATCTTATTCCAACGCCTTGCCCCATGGGCCATCATGGGTGTGACGCCCGTGGTGGCCTTTCTTTTGCTTAAAAAACTACAAAATTTTGGTACTTTCATCTTTTCCATACTTTGTCCCTGTACAACTTACAAATGACATTAAATGCAACAAAATGTACTTAAGAACTCCCAAAAATCCTTTATTTTGAGCGTTAAAAGTGCCGTCAAATCCCGACACATCAATTTAGCATAACCTGACATTTGCATGAGAGGGTCAACCAAAGGAATGTGGATAGATAGTTTGAAAAACATGTTTACAAACTTCTTAAATTGATTATCTTCCTTTTTCTTGATTAACCTATGAGGATATGGGTGAGGACCTTTAGGACACCAACCTTGCCTCACTAGGGGATTCCTCGTGTATCTCAATTGCAACTTGAGGAGGTGACTCAATCTTATCCTTTTCCTCATTCGGGCTATCACCATTGATAACTACATTGGATGCACCAAACATCACCTCAATATCTGGACTTACATCACTACTCTTCTCAATCACGACTTCTTTTGCCCTATTGTCATCCTTTTCAATCATGACTTCTTTGGTCGGTTTTCTCAATCCATCAAGCCTTCTCTCACTTTGAGTGACAATTAACATCATGTGACCATTATTCTTTGGATTTGCAAGAGTATCACTTGGAAGGGTACTTTTTAAATGAGGGTTCATTTAGGATGAGAGATGATTCATTTGAGTTTCCAAATGTTTGATGGATGCCGAGTGAGCACTCACTGTTTGATGAAGAGTAGACACATCACTTTTCAAGTCTTTTATCCCGTTATTCATAGACTCAACCTTTTGTAGTACTTTTGACAATATACCTTAAATTTTGGAGTTTACTGGGTCACTTACACTTGGTTGGAATGGGGAAACATCAGCATTGGGTGGAGGTATATAGAGGTTAGCACTTTGGTGATTATAGCGATCACCATCTCTCTCATGCTCTCTCCATTGACCTTCACAGTCTCGACCTTGCTCTCTATCCCTCTATTGAGTGCCTTTATCTCAGTTCCAACCTTGGTTCTCATCCTAAGGATGCCAAGGGCCTTGATTAGCACCTTGATATCCAGGCCAAGAACCCGTCGATAGAAAATAAGCTTCTTCATCTATAGGAGAGTAAACACCCTCCTCATGACCTTTTGAACCATAAGTAACCATGCCATTGACACTTTTGGTACTGACTCCCATTATATGCTTGTCCAACAAGTTAATCTAGGTCATCATTTTGGCCATGGTCTTATCTCTTTCCTCCTCCTTTCTCCTTATCTTGTTAGTCATTATGGAGGAAGTCACACCCGATGAAACTTTAGCTTCTCTTGTGTGCAATGCTCTATTAGTCTTCCTTATCTATCCAAGAGAGCTGAGGCAAGACCATAATTTTGATCCATAAGAGTCTCATATGCAATATTGTTAGCCACTAAATTATTCATAGAGTCCAATGCTCGATAGAAGCTTTGGAAAAGAACCCCTTCCGGTAAGCCATGTTTGGGACATAACAATAGCTTTTTCTTGAATCATAACCATACCTCATACAACGGCTCATCTGGCAGTTGCCAAAAATTTGTAATCTCATCTCTCAATTGTATCATATGTGCGGGTGGAAAAAATCTGACTAAGAAGGCTTTAACCAACCCATTCCAAGTCATAATGGAGACCTTCGAGAGCTCTTCAAGCCCCCGGCTGCCTCTCCAGTAAGAGAGAATGGGAACAACCAAAGTCGTATTGAATCTTGTGATATATGTTGAAGGGCTAACAAATCTCGACAAAATTTCAGAAATAACAATTTGAATCTTCGTGGCCCAGCCCTCCAAATAGACTCTTCATTTGTATAAAATGCAATATTATACTCACTACATGAAATACAACGTTGCCAACAGTAGGAGGTAGCCAAATGGCACCCGCGACACTATGAACAATAGGTCCATCCTCCATGTCCATGAATCTGTCCACACTTTCTTGATCACATGCTTGGCTCATGTGCAACCTACTCAAAGCCACAAAAAAATGAAAAAGTAAAAGAGAACAAATTCTCAACAAGAGTGAATTAAAAGACAATAAAATGGAAAATCAAAAACCATTCCCCGGTAATGGCGCCATTTTTTGATAATATCCAAAAACACTCTCCCAAACAAGGTGGTAACAATCACCAAGCAAAATAATAAGTAACCCAATGGATGTCGGGGTTGAATCCATGGAGAATGGGATGATGACTTGCGATTAAATATCAAATATTAATTCACTAGAGTAAGCAATTGTCCAAACAAGCAAAAGTAAAATTAGGGAAAAAGGTTTGGGAAATCAAAATTTGAATTATAACAAGTTAATGGAGTAAACACAAGATTTTCAATCAAGAGATAAATCCTAGGGTCATGCTTCCGATGGGTTCATACATTGGGATATGGTTGATTATTCAAGTAAACTTTTGATTAATAGCACGAGTAGCTTGGTCTAAGCTATACTTAGTAGTTATTCAACCTACCAAATATATTTACTATGGTCGTATTTGAAGCCCCATAGTTTTGATATCAAACGAACCAATTAATTCTTAGGTGAATTAAATAATATCTAGATTTGACTCTTAGATGGGAATTTCCTTTAATTAAGCTATTTCTAGCCTTAATTATGGTGGGAATCCTAAATCTCCACTATTGAAGTCTTACCTTATTGAAGAACTCCTCTTCCAAGCAAGAACACAATTAGTAAATTAAATCAATATTTACAACCATCAATTTTATAATTAAAACATGAAGAATTCAATAGACCTAACTCAATAATTAATTATAAGCACAAATAATCAACATTCATTCTCAATTTCAAATACCCATCACGCACACACCCCTAAAGATGAGTTAAGCTACTTATAGTAAAGGAATAAGAGAAGATACCAAATGAGTTTGCCAAAATTTCATTCATTCTGTAAGCTAAATTCAAATTCCAAGCTCCAAATTATCTACAATGGTATTTTTTTGCTAGGGAAAAAGAAGAGAAAATTTGTACTCTCTCTACTCTCTCCTTTCAGAAAGTAAAAACTTCTCAATAATGTTAGTACAAATCCCAAAAAGTGTTTAACAATCTTCCCAAATACGTCATGCATAATTGGACAAAATTTCCCTTTGGGGCATGTGCGAAATGAGGGGCGAAGACACCTGCGGCCGCCCCTTGGTACTTGCGGCTCACAAGTGCCTAATTTTCCAGCAGTGATGTCCAAGTGATTTATGATGTCTGGTGCAAAGGAAATGGTGATCACCCTTGGTATTGTGCGGCTCAAATGTATCTGACTACTTAAGCAGTGTCTGATCTCTCATGTGCGTTGACACCTGTGAAATACAGGTGTCCTATTGCTGCTCGCATGCCACTTTACCTCTCTAAACAAATTCTTTCCCTTCTGATTATCTTCATACTTAAACTCTATTTTAAGCTCTCTTAGGTTGAAATACTTTTCTTTCTTCATTTGACTAAGAGTACTTGCATTTACAATAATAAAAGCAATAAGTACCTCTAATTCTCATCAAAACATGGCAATAATTCGTGAATAAAGGCTCAGTAAGTTGGTAGATTACCAACTTATCAAAAGCTTCCAATGAAATTTTTAGGATCTGCGCAAGGAATGTTATACCTAGTTTCCCCCCCCCCATTTGTATATTGTAGAGAGTACACTTGAAGAAGTATAACTCTTAGCATCTTATTCTTCTAGAATTATGAAAACACCATTGTTGAAGGTTGAAAATCTTGGAATTGATATTAATTTCTCATGATGAGGAACTCTTTTATGGTTTAATTTCTTTTTTTTAAGTATGAGTAGCTAATTTCTCTTCTAGAGGCGTGTGTAAATGATGGGTATTTAGTATTGACTAGGTATTGACTAGTTGTTCTTAGAATTGATTATAAAGCATAGATCTATTGAATTCTTAGTATTTTAATCTAAAAATTAATGGTTGCAAATATTAATTGAATTCTTGAGTTTCACTTTTGCTTGAGAAAGAGAAGTGAAATTGGGTAAGTCTTTAATAGTGAGGATTTAGAGCTAAAACCTTATTTTAAGGCTAGAGCTAGAGATAGTCTAAGCCTAAAACAATTATTTGGTTGATTATCAATTATGATTTTAGGGTTCATGAGAACCCAAAATAGACACAGTCTTGGGTTGAGAAACTCTGAGTGCAGCTAAAACCAAAGCAATCCATGCTATAATCTTGATACCAACAATCGTGTGGTATCGTTGTTCTTGAAAACTCAATTGATCACTTGTTTAAACCAATTCTCCGATTTTACTTCTTGTTTATGCAATGCGCTTGCTTATGTGATTAAATTTACAAAACATGGTGAATTTAACATCCAATCTCTGTGGGAAATTAACCTTGACTCTTGTTGGGTACTTATTTTGCGAAAGAACATTTACACCTCCTTCATTGGAGAGTGATTTTGGACGTCACCAAAATGGCACCGTTGCCACGGATTGGAAATTCATTGCCATCTTTTATTTGTTGATTCATATTTGTGTTGCATCTTGTTTCTCTTTTACTTTGTTTGTTATTTTATGTTTTGAATAGATGAAGAGAATGAGTCAAGCTAGAAAACAAGCTAGTGTTAAAGGCTTTATTGATGTTGATGATGAACCAATTCGACATGGTGTAGCGGGTGCAATTTTCCTACCTCCTATGGTAGAGAATGCAGTTTTCCATGTCACGAGCACCATGCTACACCTAATCCAAATAAAAGAATTGTTCTGAGGCCTTGCACACGAGGATGATAACCGCCATATAAGGAACTTCATTAAACTATGACAGCCATTTAACATCAACAACCTCAATCAATAGTCCATTTGGCTAAGATTATTCCTTTTTTCCCTCATGAGAGAAGCAACATCATGGTTGGAGGAGCTTCCTAAAGGCTCTATTACTTCATGGAATGAATTAACTGAGGCTTTTATAGATTGCTTATTTCCACCCTAAAAAAGCTTTAACTTCGTGATGAGATCATAAACTTTCACCAACATCCTGGAGAATCCCTACATGAAGTATGGTTATGGTTCAAAAATAAAATGCTATTATGTCCAAATCATGGATTTTCGGATGGAGTGTTACTTCAAAGTTTTTATCACTCGTTGGACTCCATGAATAGGTCTGTGGCAAATAACCTAGTGGGTGGCTCCTCAATAATGGACTAAATATATGGACTTGTCAAAGCCTTGTTGGATTGGATGACAAAAACTAATCGATCTTGGCATATAATGGAAACTGAGGTGACATCTAGTATCACCCTTACAATCATGACAAATGAGATAAGGTGGAAAGAGGAAGAATGAGATGAGACCTTGGCCAAGATTATGACCCAAGTGATGTTTCTTGCTAAGCACATGATGGGAACGTGTAGTAAAGACTGTCAATGCCATTGGTGCTCAAGGAGCCAAAACCATGAGGAGGAGGATGCTTCGACATTGTTTTATGAGGAAGTGCATCACATGTATAACCAAGTGGAGGGTTTTCTCCCAAGGTACCAAGGTGCTAATAAGGCCCTTGACAACTAAGGGACAATAATCAAGGTTGGAAAAATAATAGAGAATCTTCATGGAGAGATCATGATAGAGAAAGAGACCTAGATGCACATTGAAGAGATAGGAACCGTGATAGAGAGGGTGATAGGTATAATCATCGGAGTTTAAATCCCTATGTGCCTCCTTCTAAAGCGGATGCAACCCCCATTCAAATAGGTGTTAGTGATCCCGCTAGCTCAAAATTTGAAGACATGTTGGCTCAAGTCTTAAAGAAGGTGGAATCCATAGATAATGGTGTTAAAGAGTTAAAAAGTGAGGTATCTACCCTCACCCAAATAGTGAGTTCCCACTCGGCTTTCATTAAGCACCTCGAGATCTAGTGACACACTTGCTAACAGAAAAAATGATGGCCATTATCTGGCAATTGTCACTAGAAGTGGAAAAATACTTGATGGCATGGGTGATGTGATCGAAAAGGTTATGTTTGAAAAGAAGACTGATGAGAATCCAAAAGTGGTGGTGAAGCCAATGGTACCCACATTGAATGATGATTAGAATGAGATTGTAGATGAAGAAAATCTGAGCTCGGGGAAAGAAAATGTAGATCCTACACCCCAAATTGTGATTGACATCGAACAGGGAAAGGAGGACAAATTTGAAAATGCTCCTTTTCCATTGCCTAAGTGTCCTCCTCCTTACCCATAAAGGTTTATCAAAAAGAAAGCGGACAATGAGTTCGAAACGTTTGTGCACTAGTTTAGCAAATTGTCTATGAACATTCCTTTGATTGACGCCTTAATACATATTCCAGGGTACACCAAGTTAATGGAAGATCTATTGAAGAAGAAAAGAGTAATTGATATGGGCACAGTGGAGGTGCCAGATCATTGTAGTGTGATCATGGATAGCAATTTGGCCCCGAAGAGAGAAGACTCAAGAGCTTTCACCATTCCTAGCACCATCGAGGTGTATTTGTGCAACAAAGATTTGTGTGACCTTGGAGAAAGCATCAACTTGATGCCTCTTGCCATATTCAATAAATTGGGCTTGGAATCACCCAAGCCAACTATGATAAGGTTGCTTATGGCTGATCGTTCAATTAGATACCCGATTAATATTTTATTTGATGTTTTGGTGAAAGTCGATAAGTTCATTCTCCTAACGAATTTGTTGTGTTGGATTGTGATGTTGACCTAGAGGTGACTATCATCTTAGGACACCCGTTCTTAGTCACCAGATGAGCACTTGTGGATGTTGAATTAGGAGGGCTCAACTTGCAAGTTGGTAATGAAGAAGTCATATTTAATGTGTGCCAAGCAATGAAAACTCTAGATAACTTAAGGGTTGTCTCCTTGATTCAATCAAGAAGTGAAAATTAAGTAGTAGGATGGAAGAGGATGGATCCCATGCTAAGAGTTTTTCTTGTTGGCTTGATTAGATATTTGCCACTCTTCGAGGAAAACGTCACCACATTCCTTGATCCTTGAGGTAATATCGTCGTGCTGCGACGTAAAATCAAGCGCTTCTTAGGAGGTTACCCAGGTGTTTTTGATTTTTTTTACTTTATTCTTTTGTTGTTTTTGTTGTTTTAGGGATGGATGAAGCTTGGAAATTGGCAAATTGTTCAAATGGATAGTCAGGGTGACATGCATCTCACCTACGAGCCTTAGGTGCATACTTGAAGCACACTGGTGGAGCGCAAGTCATGAACAGAACGCCTAGGACAAAGAACTAGAAATTGGGAACTTGCATGCCATATGCCAAATACATGTGCCGACCTGCGATACACATGTGTACCGCAGGTCTGTAGGTGAACTGCACAGAAATTATCATGAAATGAATCACCTGCGTATCATATGCGTGCCACAGGTTATGAAATATAGGTGCATGTGCTGCGCAGGCGTAGGTAAGTACTCTAAAAAATTTAACCTAACCTGGTTGATGATGAACGCTGCAATCGTGCTCCCCAAGTTGGAGGTCATGGTGATCGTCAGAGCAAAACAAAATTTATAATTTCCGATGAGTGTCAGGGTCATACCCAAGGGAACAATGTAGTCGCGATCGAGCTAATAGAGAATCCAAGCAACTTATTGAAGTTCAATCAACAAAAGGGAAAAAGATATCTAAAAAGGGGGTTTTAGACTACAAATAAAGATAAAAGAAAATCAAATAAAAGATAAATTGATCAATGGCTTTCACCTTGCCTTCGCCAAGGAAGGATAAAAAGGGAGAATTGGGCCTGGAAATTCAATTCATAAGACTTGCACCCGATCAACACATGGGTAGTCTTGGCTAAAGGTGCACTTAACTGTCTTTCGACCAATCAGCGACAATCCTCATGGGTTCTCTCGAATCACCACGAGTAAGCAATAACCAACAATTTACTTGGGTGAGTTGGGCTATCTCTAACCTCAACTCTTAGATGGGAGTTTCCGACAACCAAACCATCTCTAGCCTTGGTCTAGAGTTGAAACCCTCAAATCCCCACTTTTAAATCTTCCCGAATTGAGGGAAATTCTCTCTCAAGCAAAAACCCAATTTAGAAAGGTAAGTCAATGTTTACAACCATTGACTATAAATTCAAGCATGGAGGATTCAATAGACCCAAAAAATCAAACAAGAGCAAAATCTATATATGAATTCAATACCCAAACAAGTATTATCTCTAATACAACCCAATTCTCAATTCAACAATTACACCAATAAAATAGCAATTAACAACAAGAGTTTGAAGAATGGAACTTAAGATTTTACAGTACAAAGCATCCAAATCTTCACTCCTATGGTGTTGGTTGATGAACTTGCTCTCCAAGCTTGCAAAAAGTTGTGAAAATAGCCAAAGATCGCTTCCAAAATGGCGGAGGAGTCTTTTATATCAATTGGGGTTTCCAAAAGTGGAAATTTCCAAATCTGTCCTGCAGCTGATGATGCCTTCTTTGCGGTCGCATGATCATGCTTTGCGATAGCGTGGTCTCAACCTCGCGGTCTCGTCGTTCTTACTTTTTCTTCCACACGGTCGTGTGGCTTTACTTCGCGGTCGTGTAGCTTTAGTTTTCTCCTTGTGCATCGCGGTCGCATGATTTACTCTTGCAGTCGCGATGAGTAACTAGGTGTCAGTGATCAACAGCTCCTTTTAGCTCCCATTTGACTTATTTTCACTTGAATCTTTCCCAAACACTTCTAAAACACAGAAACCTGTAAAATAGAAATAATTCGTGTCAAATTGCACTATTTATCCACTTTATACTAGCAAAGGTATAAGATTAGAAGCTAAATAAGTAGGTAGAATACCAACTAATCAAACCCCCAAGCTTGAACTATTGTTTGTCCTCAAGCAACTTAAAAATTCTAACTCAAGAAGATACAACACAAGTGCAAATGACAATACCAAAAGCCAAGGAAAACCCATTTCAAGCACCAAGCATGACTCAGTTGGTACTAATGATGAGTCAATCAAATGATAACTTACTTTAAGCATTCCCCTCATTTCAAACAGAATTCAATGATGCAATGGCACAACAAGAATAAGCAAGTGACAACAACCAATCCTCGAGATATGACTTAAATTACTAGCTTACCAAAACATGCTCATTTGACTCATTTTCAGAGTTTATCAATGTCATCAACTATCCTAATTCGCATGCTCTCACAAGAACGAAAGTCCCAAAAACACATTATGTACAAGGAAAATCACAAGGGACAAATACAAATACTCATACTCACAAAGAATTTCAAGTACCAACAAGTATCAACCGTAGGCTTGCCCTTATTTTCATTTGCCGCTAGCTCAAATACAATCGGTCGGAGATCTCAAAGGGCTTTTCTAAGCTTGTAATGTAGGCTCGGGGACGGGTAGGATATGCATTTAGATTCAAGTGACTACATCCTCCTCGAACTCTACACAACTTTTTCAATTTGAAACCAAGGCCATTACTTTCATTTTCATTCAACACGAGGCACCATTTCACTTCTTTTTATTTAAAGCCCCAATTTTTATCATTTTCTTCACCTTGGAGGATTCATTTCTTTTCTTTACTTTCCTCTTTTCCTTTTATTTTTCTTTGTTTCTTCCTTCTTTTTGGCAATTCTTATTAAGCAACAAACCATGATTTAGTCATTTAGCACTCCTCCAAGGTACCTTTATCAACCCCCAAACTTAGGCTTTTAGCCTCGATTTCACACTTGTGGAGTTCAAGGAGGGATAGGTTCAAGAGAGGGACTCATGTTCAAAAATAGTTTAAGGCTTGTATCAAGGATGCCAAAGAAAAGGTATTAGGCTCAAGGTGGGTGACTAATGATTCAATGTAAGTGCAATGGTGGCTTTTAAGGTTAAGTAGGCTTCGATAATCACAAAGAAGGCCTAAGATCATTTCTCCAACCAAAAGTAATCAAGACTAGCTTTAAAGACTAACTGGGCATGTTCTAGTTAACTCAAGAAAGCACAAGAATTATTCAACTAAACCTCACCACACATTGCATGCGAATCTTTTAAGAAGGATCGATTTCAACTTCCTAAACAAGAACAAAGAGGAGCCATTCCATATTATCACTGCTAATAAGCTAAGAGTCACAAAAAGATTAAAGGGGTTGTCACAACATTAACCTTCGCCATGCACTTTTCACAAATTTTTTAGAAGGGTATGCCTATTTCACTTAACATGAAAGACTACTTCATTAGTACCAAAAAAGTCAATCGCAACAAAAACCTCAAAAGATGAGGATTTGCCCTTAAGAATGATGTCACTCAATCTATCATTGGGCCAATTCATCTATCTAATACGGTATGGCTACACAAAATGGATTAGCCCAACCATCAAAATCAACAGGCACATGCGATTCGCACATGCCAAAGTGTGGGTTGCACGTGCAACGTACATACCAACAGTGGGCATGTGCGAAGCTCGTGAAGTTCGCACATCAACATGTGCAATGCTATGTCCCAACTCTGACAATCTTTATCTAGCCTTTCGGGTACTTAGACTTCCCCTAGCTCCAAAACATCCAACACACTTGCTATATAAAAAAATAGAAAAAAAAAGCTACAAGAAAAGAGAAACTAACAACCTAAACCATCAACTCATCCATATCAACAAACAAACCCGATGAGGGTACATCAATCTAAAAATAAGCCCGACAAGGGCGCATCAATATCCAACAATAAAATTAAAAAAAAAACAAGCCCGACAAGGGCGAAATATCCAAAGTAAAACAACATGCAAGATATAGTGCCAGCCACCCCCAACTAACAACGTGCAGTGCCCTCACTATAACAAAATAAGAGAAGAGTTTGAGGGGGCTCCCTGAAGGGTGTATCACTCAGAACCAGAACTGCTAGTTCCAAAAAGTACCCAGTCTCCCTCATCAGCATCATCCTCAGCCTCAGACCCACATAGCTTCCTCAAAGTGCTCATCATCTTCGTGAGGAACTTTCTTTGCTTCCTATGATGGTCTTTCTGCTTTTTCTATCCCCTTTCCACCTTAGCCAACCTCTCCTTGATGTCATGCTGTTGTCTTGCCACACTAGCTAGTGTAGGGACACTAGGAGTAGTGGAAGATGATGGCCCGAATGATGGTGTGGTGGAACTCTCGCCCGGACCCGAAGGTAAGCCTGCTACAATCTGGCGAAGATGGGCATCCATGCCATAGACTTGGCTGGAGATGTGGCGGAGTGTCAGAGATCCAATCCTGAGGGGACCAATAGCCTCTGTAGTAGTGTCTGACTCATGTGCCTCACTGGACTCTAGAAATAGACCAAATGATGGTGAATCCACGTCTATCTTCCTCTTCTTCGATGTTTGCTAGGGGTCTCTCTTCTTCAGAGGGTGAATCAATTTTTCGAGATTCCTCTCATTTTCACCATCCCTCTTTGCAACCCCGTTTGCATAGCATAAGTGTGTGATCAATGAAGGAAAGATCATACTCTTGCTACCATCAAGAAACACTTGTTGAATTTCTTGCATGATCAATTGCCCTAGATTCACCGGAAGACCCTCCATCATAGCACAAATGAACTTTGCTTTATCAGGGGTCACATCAGATTCATTCTTTAAAGGCATAACTCGAGCACAAATGATCAAAAGCCAAGTGCGGGCCTCAAGGTTAAACTCGGAGGACTCAATCCTTATATTCAATGCTATCTATTGCGGGACCGTGCCATCATATAAGTGCTCCACAAACCAATTGGTCCCCATTTCTGTAGCTCGAGCTTTGTATGTGGCATTATCAACATTCATGAGGTGGTAGTATCCATTGATCAACTCCGGATCAAACCAAACCAATCTTCCCTGCACCTGTACCATCAAGTTATTTGAAAAGTTTGTCTCGACCGCATTAGCATAAAGTTCACGGACCACGGCAAAGTTTGCCTTGATAGGCTTGGTGGTGAAACACAACCACCCACTCGTAACCAACTTTCCATGGAAGTCGGCCTATTTATCCTCCAATCTATCCAACATAATACCTCACTCCCTCGTAATTGGCTTTGTCAAAAGATGGTCATATAGTTAGGAGCAGTTGAGGGAGGCGAAGGTTCCTTGGTCAAAGTACTCTTCATCGGCCACTTGGTTGGCATCTTCATGTTTAATTCTGGCCATTTTCAAGATTAAAGTACCTACACAAGGAACAAGATTGTCAAACAATGATATAGGCATGTAAAGCAATGTATTGGGACATGATTAGGCCAAAGAAATAAGCCGAATCAAGCTCGAACAAAGCTGGGCAGAGTTGCTAATTTGGGGACTGCTAAAATTGGTCATCGCGATCGCGGGATTTTTCATCGCGATTGCGAGGACTAATTTATTTTTTTCATAAATTAAGTCATTGCGATTGCAGAATGTGATATCATGATCATGAAGCTCAATGAAGTTGGTCATCGCAATCGTGGTGTTGGACATAGCGATCGCGATGGTCATCTTCTTGCCCAGAAAAATTCTTTTAGACTTTTCTTTGAACAGTTGCTTTGCACCCTTTTGCACACCATTTCACAACACATGGGCGTCACCTTTTACCCCAAAAAATCAGCAAACCAACAGATTACTAACCCCCAACTAGATTTCACTCATAATTTCATACCACACACCCACTTTGCACATTATGAAGAAAGCAAAAGATTAACACTCACTTGGGAGTTTAGAGCACTTACAAGCACAATGAGGGTAGATTTAAGAAGAGAAAACAGAGATCATACTTGAGGAGTTGCAAATATGCTTATGGAATTGAAGTTGATGGATGGATTATTCTTTCCTTTAGGAGAGAAGAGAACCAAGTTTCAAAGCAATTTTTGCTTTCGAAACGGCTTGTTTGAAATTTTAATACCTGGTAACTGTTCACTGCCTCGCTGTCGCGAGGCTTTATCATGCAATCACGATGAATTAAAATTACCTGACTCCATGCAATCGCAACGTGGAAACACGATCGCGAAGAGTCAAGAAAAAGTTACCTCATTGTGATTGCGAGGGTCAGGTGTCGCGATCGCGATGCATTAGCATCATATGAGTTTTCTGAATTTTCGCACAGTGTACTATTTTGACGTGCGAAGCTGAGTGCGACAGGCACTTTGGGAGGTGCAAAATGCCCCTCCTTCGCACATGCCAATATTTTTGCTCAGTTCACTATTTGTTTGTGTGATGGCATGTGCGACGGGCACTCTTTCATGTGCAAAAAACATATTTTTCAGAGGTATTTTTTGTGCTTTTCAACACTTGGTTCCTCTTCTCATTCCTTTGGGCACCTAAAAACACACCAAAAAAAAAAGTGAAGTAAAGCATAAAAACGATGGGTTACCTCCCATCAAGCTCGCAATTTAACGTCACGACGCGATGCAAGATACCTCACCACTTGGATAACCATTTGGAAGATTTGAACCTTTGACCCAAACTTGAATCGAGTTTTCGGTGACAATCCTGCGGTGAAGGTTTGAACATGAGAAGGCCATTATCTTGATTTCGCATTTCGCACTTTCTGGCCTTCAAGTGAGGAAGGACACTTTGCCTTCTTTCCACGACAAACTCAAAACTGGATAGACCTTTATCCACCCTCCTTCCAAGGTCTTCCAAAAGCTTGATTACTTTGACTCTCGTCCATTCAATCAAACTTAAGGTCGAACAAAGGTTGAAGTGGTATTTGGGAGTCTCCACCTTCAAGCTTGCCTCATTCAAAACATCCTCACTTAGCGATGCTGTGACATCATGACCCACAAATGGGGTAGTTGGTTGCAACACCACCTTTAATTCATGATCCTCCCTTGTGTTTTTCTCTTCTTTATCCCTTGCGTCCATAAAGCATTACTTTATGGATTGCACACTCTCCTCTTGCATTTCTAGCGAGGCCAAGAGGGTTTGGAGCTTGACACATATGCCTTCTTTGCTTGCAAAGTCATGGTCCCTGTTGAGGTCACAACAACCACTAGCAACATTATTAGCACAAGAAAGAGGAGAGGGATGATCATCATTGGGGCATTCACTCCAATATCTGGCACGACCACCACACACATAGTAATTGCGCCCATCATAGGAGCGAGAAGGGGAATACCTTCCTCTCCCAAGGCCAATTCTACACCTTCATGCAAGGTGGGGTCCTCCATAATAAACACAATAGTCGGGAATATAAATTGCGATGTAACTATCAACATTTATAGCATTCAAATAAGCCATGATGCCACCAACAAACTAAATCTAAACAAAAGAAAAACAACTATTCAAAAAATTGAACTAGAGTAAGTAAACTTAAATTCTAAACTAACTCAATACGTCAAATTGTTCCCCGGCAGCGGTGCCATTTTTGATGAATGCTCAATCGTTCTCCTCAAGTTGGAGGTCACAACGATTGTCAGAGAAAAACAAAATTTATAATTACCAATGAGTGTCAGGGTCATACCCAAGGGAACAATGTAGTCGCGATTGAGATAATAGAGAATCCAAGCAACTTATTGAAGTTCAATCAACAAAAGGGAAAAAGATATCTAAAAAGGGGGTTTTAGACTACAACTAAAGATAAAAGAAAATCAAATAAAAGATAAATTGATCAATGGCTTTCACCTTGCCTTCTCCAAGGAAGGATAACAAGGGAGAATTGGGCCTGGGAATTCAATTCATAAGACTTGCACCCGATCAACACATGGGTAGTCTTGGCTAAAGGTGCACTTAACTATCTTTCGACCAATCAGCGACAATCCTCATGGGTTCTCTCGAATCACCACGAGTAAGCAATAACCAATAATTTACTTGGGTGAGTTGGGTTATCTCTAACCTCAACTTTTAGATGGGAGTTTCCGACAACCAAACCATCTCTAGCCTTGGTCTATAGTTGAAACCCTCAAATCCCCACTTTTAAATCTTCCCGAATTGAGGGAAATTCTCTCTCAAGCAAAAACCCAATTTAGAAAGCTAAGTCAATGTTTACAACCATTGACTATAAATTCAAGCATGGAGGATTCAATAGACCCAAATAATCAAACAAGAGGAAAATCTATATATAAATTCAATACCCAAACAAGTATTATCTCTAATACAACCCAATTCTGAATTCAACAATTACACCAATAAAATAGCAATTAACAACAAGAGTTTGAAGAATGGAACTTAAGATTTTACAGTACAAAGCATCCAAATCTTCACTCCTATGGTGTTGGTTGATGAAATTGCTCTCCAAGCTTGCAAAAAGTTGTGAAAATAGCCAAAGATCGCTTCCAAAATGGCGGAGGAGTCTTTTATATCAATTGGGGTTTCCAAAAGTGGAAATTTCCAAATCTGTCCTACAGCTGATGATGCCTTCTTTGCGGTCGCGTGATCATGCTTTGCTATCATGAAGTTCTGTGTTTTCTCTCCATATGATCGTGTGGTCTCAACCTCGCGGTCACGTAGTTCTGACTTCTTCTTCCACGTGGTCACGTGGCTTCACTTCACAGTCATGTAGATTTAGTTTTCTCCTTGTGCATCACGGTCGCGTGATTTACTCTCACGGTCACGATGAGTAACTTGGTGTCAGTGATCAGCAGCTCCTTTTAGCTCCCATTTGACTTGTTTTCACTCAAATCTTTGCCGAACATTTCTAAAACACATAAGCCTGTAAAATAGAAGAAATTCGTGTCAAATTGCACTAGTTATCAATTTTATACTAGCAAATGTATAAAATTCGAAGCTAACTAAGTAGGTAGAATACCAATTTATCAATTGACCTAACTTGACTCGGCTCTAACCCACGCCTCTTCTCCTTCTTCTAAACCTCTAAACCCCATTTCTTCTTCTCATTTTATCCATTAAAATTTCCAAAATACCTTCATCTCCACACATAAACTCTCCTCATTCTTCAAAAATCTTCCTCTCCTCCATTTCTTTCCACCACTGCACCACCACTTATCAGAGCCATTGCTGCCAGTTTTCTCTGGTGAAAAATCTTGGTCTTCCATTGTTAAGGCTATAAAACTTCAATTTTAGCTTACCTACTGATAAGTTGGTAATCTACAAACTTATTGAGCCTTTATTCATGAATTATTGCCATGTTTTAATAAGATTTAGAGGTACTTATTACCCTTATTGATGAAAATGTAGGTACTCATGGTCACAAGTAGAAAATAAAGATATAGACCCAAAAGGGCTAAAAAAAGAGTTGAATTATGAAGGTGATCAAAAGAGAAGAAGAATCCGCCGAGAGGTACGAGCGACATACACACAATGGCTGGTGCGGACCACACCTCTCTTTGCATTACACTCAACAATAACTGAAGTCACTAGATGGCTGGAGTGAAGGCGTGCGACATGCAAAATACGTGCGACCGCACGTCATACTGCACGTCGCATTGCACCATGCCTGAAGGGCATTTTTGTTCATTTGTATGTGACATTTTAGGAAGCTTCTAAAACCCGAATGGGGCATTATACCTGATTTTTTTAGACATAATTTTGAATAGTTTTCCATAGAGAGAGTTTCCTAAGGAAGATAGTGAGTGTACTTGATATTTCTCATCTTCTACCTTGAGATTCCATGATTATTGTACAAATTGAGCTTGGATTTGGATATTGGCTCTACTAATGAATGGAAATTTGAATTACCCAATTGGTATAATCTCTTATTTCCTTAGCATGAGTGGTTAATTTCCTTGTCTAGGGGTATGTGTATGATAGGTGTTTGAATTTGGGTATGGGTCTTGTTTAATTGTGCTTATAATTGCTAAATTGATATGAGTCTTGAATTCTCCATGTTTTTACTCTAAAATTGATGATTGCAAACATTTGTTGAACTTTGTTGGTTGTATTCTTGCTTGAAAGAGAAGTTCATGATTTTGGATGAGAATTCAATAGTGGGTACTTGGGATTTCCACCTAGATTGAGGCTAGAAATAGCTCAATCGCCGAAAAACACCCATTTAAGTGTCTAAGCTAGAAATAGTATGACTTCCCCATGCTTGTATTGGTTGTTTTGTGTTGAACCCATGGTGCTTGAATAAGGACCATGTGAAATAGTTTGGAAGATCGAGAGATTGACAAACATAACTATAACCAATGCTACCCATATTATTTATTATGAATTTGCATTATTGAACAAGCACCCTAACCCATGTTTGAATCCCATCGGAAACATACCCCTAGTCGTCCTCTTATTTGATTACAACTCATTGCTTACTTTACTTTCTTGTTCGAATTGTGATTGTGACAGATTCAAATTTCCCTGTTTCCCTCCCAATTTACTTTTTATGCTATTTGAATAATTACTCTCTTCTTAATTGATATACGATAATCTCTTGGTGACTCATAATAACTATTCTCTATGGGATCGACCCTGACTCCCATCGAGAATATAAATTTTGTTTTGCTCTAGTGATCATTATCACCTTCTATTGGAGAGTGTGCTTGAGCATTATAAAAAATGGCACCATTGCTGGGGAATAGTTTTTGAGTAGCCATTTGATTGACTTTTGAAATTACTTTATGAGTTTTTGTTTGTTTTGCTATTTCTGATTGTTGAACAGGTTGCCTATGAGCGAAGTGGGCGATAATGGAAGCATAGACGGATATATGGATGAAACCCTGAGCCCATAATCCAAGGTGGGGTAGGTGAAATTCGCCTACCTCCTATGATTGGCAACGTCGTGTTTCATGTTACAAGCACATTGCTCTACCTTATCCAAATGAAAGGATTATTCAGAGGGACTGCACATGAGGATGGGAATTTAGATGGGAGTTACAATAAAAAAACCAATTAACACTTGGGTAAATCACACTATTTCTAGATTAGATTGTTAGATGGGAATTTCCTTTGATCAAGCTATTTCTAGCCTTAATCTATGGTAGAAATCCCAAATCCCTGATATGCCCAAATGACACCTCTTGGTAGGTATTCAAATATAGAACCCAACAAAGGTTGGGGTCGAACCCACAGGGAATATGGTAGGACTATGGTCGATTAGTGTTTACTTGCGCTGTTAGCCATTTATTTCCCTTGAAAAGGGAGGGGGGGTTTAAGTGACAAGTACTAATTGTAACTAGAATGTAAACAAGTAACACGTGATAGATTTTAGAGTTGTAATCAATGAGAGAAGCAACTAGGGTAGTGTTCCCCATGAGATCATAACTTAGTAAGGCGTTTGTACTTAGTAAACTAGCTTGGTGCTTAGCATGCAGAATCAGTAAGTTATGTTCATCAAATCCTTGGTCCGGCAGATAAATAAATTTGACCGCATGCCTTGGTCCGGCCGTGAGTGTATGATTTACTAAACCTTACCCTGGATCCCAGATTAGGTATTCCCAGACAAGGTCAAGCTATTAGATAAGAGTTGATAGCCTCAAATGTCCATCGTTAAACAACCCTTTTCCCATCCGTTACTTCTTTGGTCCGGCAAGTAAGGATAAGGCAAGTTCTAACGTTGGCCATCATTAAAAAGCATTCAAAACGAAGGGAAGAACAATACATGTATAAACACTACCCTAGATTACCCAAGTACTTTGCCTACTTCATTAATCCTTCATAGTTCCCAAAATCCTAGTTGTGGATATAGCTACTCATGTTCATAAGTAAACAATTAATGGTTGTTGGAACAATCATCAGTAGATACTTACAATAAGAATTAAAGAAATCTGTAACTTGAATGGATGAACATGAAAGTAAGAACTATGAACTATGGATGTGTATAACTCTCAAAACCAAGAATAAACCAAGATCACAATTATTCGAATGTATTTCGTACGAAGTAACAAGCATAAAACGTAAAATAAAACCTAGGAAAGGTATTTATAGTCAGTACAAATCCTACCCTAATTAAACAAGGAAACTGGAATCGGCAGCTTCCAAGGACACAATCTACGGTTCGTGGAAGTTTCTACGGGTCGTCAATAGTACTCGTGAAACTCAGATAATATGTCCTCCTGTGAGTTCCTTTCCACGAGATCAGTCTACGACTCGTGACTTGAATCACGACTCACGGAATTGAGTCGTAGATCTCAGAAAGTTTTATCCTCCTCTGATCAGGTTCCACGAGTAGGAATCACGACTCATGAACAGGTCCACGGCTCATGGAAACCTTTCGTAGAACTCAGGCTCCAGCTACATCTACAGTACTCTTTCCACGACTGAATTTCACGACTCGTGGAGTGATTCACATCTCATGGTTCTAAGTCGTAGAAGTCAGTTTCAGCCCGAATATCATTCTTTTTCTGCACTTAGTTTCCGAACTATGTTTTCCTACACAAGACTCAAAACACATCAAAGATACTAAAAATTGCTAAAGAATATACTCCAATTCCAAGTTTTAAGCATAAAAAATACCGCAAACCCACGACACATCAACACCTTCAACTTAAAACCGTTGCTTGTCCTCAAGCGATAAAACAAAACTATCCTAGAACGACGCTTGAGCAAAAGAAAACTAGGAACTACAGAAGTCATATGATTTAGCAATTCAGTTTACAACAAGTATCACCCTCCTTTTCAATACAAACAAGTGCACAAGTTCCATCTATCAAGACAACACAAAAGGATCCATGGACGGTAGAACGATATCAACAGAAATATAGCATACACATATGAGACTTACCTTAATAGTTAACAGTCAATGTTACTCTAGTGCTCTCACCACAAAAAAGTCCCAATCGCACAATAATACAGTCAGAATATCCGGGACTGAACTAGAACACTCACACTCACAAAGATATTCAAGAAATGCATGCACAATACTATAGGCTTGCCCTTATTTTCTATGCCTCGATTTTTGAACAGTTGGGTGAGGATCACTATTGGACTTTACTCAGCTTGTAACGTAGGTTGGGGGACGGATATGGTAGATATGGGAAATAGTGACTAAACCCTCCTTGATACTACGCTATGATTCTTCCACTTTTCCAGACCAACTCTATTCTTCCCTCCCTTTTTTTATTCTTTCTTTTTCATCAAGTGACGGGTGTGGCTTTTATTTCAGACTCAACTTTTCATCACATATCTTTTTTTTCTCTTTTCTTTTTCTTTCTTTTTCTTTGTTTTTTTTTCTTTTTCTAGTATATCCGCCACACTCGTTATTTCCCTCTTTATCGCTAACATTTTCTTTTCATATCCCATATTTCACACTCACCTTCATAATAGCCACCTTTAACTTTGGCGATTTGCCTGAGTTGAGGTGCACAATGTCCAAGGAGGGACCAGGGCCAAACTGAAAGTTCATAGAAAACAGGGAAGGTGAATAGGCTATTCAACAAAAAAGGTAAATTTTGGCTCAAAATCAGGGATCAAGGGGTATTTACATCATTTGGATGGTCATTTAGGCTAAGTGGACTATTTCAAAAATGGCCTATGATCCTTTGCTAACCAACCATCCTACAACCTAGGCAAGACTAACCGGGCAAGTTCTAAATTGGCACACAATGCAAGAACAGTACGAATGCAGCTCACACACACATGTCACAGAGTACAACAATCACATGCTAACTATCAGGTTCATACTGTAGCTTAATCCATTCATCAGATCGATTAACATAATGTCATGCACAGATCCATAATGGTCAGTCTATCAAAAACAGATCTTCTCATATCACACAAAAGTTTGGAGGGGTCTCAATTTTTCACTCAAAATCAAGCTCAAAATCATACCTAGACTGCGCTAAGTTCCTTTTCTTCTTTTACTACACACAACCTATACTAAACATGCCAGTTAAACAAAAATTAAAAATCCTTAGGAAAATAACACATGCAAGAAAACTCCAAGGACTCGGGTACCTTGTGAGTACCCTCATGGGTTGCCTCCCATGCAGCGCTTGATTTAATATTGCGGCACAATATGAGTGTCTTGTCTACTTAGACTTCACCAAGAGACCCATCAAAATATGGACAGCTTCTGCCCCCACCCTACCAGAAAGCAATGTGCATTGCCCTCAATGCATCAAGAAAAGGAAAAACATAAGGAGGCAGGAACATACCTGTGGCACCTAGGCGCTGGTGTCGGATGAAGTAGGGGGGGCCGGTGATGTGGCACCCATTGCATGTCAGTGGCGGTGATGGTGGCCGTCGCGCTCAATGGCTTAATAACAGGAGGGACATAGGTCGATGCCCTCTCAGTAGTAACCAAATCCAAAATCCCAAGAGTGGAAGACGTAGCCTGATAAGTCAGTAATCTACCAACTTATTGAGCCTACATCTATGAATTATTGCGATGCTTTGAATAGATTTAGAGGTTCTTATGGCCTTTATTGATGTCTATGCAGGTACTTATGATAGGTGATGATAAACTAGGAAACGGACCCCAAAAGAGCTCAAATGGACGGAAGTGTGAAACGTTAAAAAAGGCTAAAGATTCTAATCGTAGATGCGATGGCCATGCGACACGCACAGGCCGAGGTGAGAACTGCACCTCCTCCATACAAGAGCATAACTTCACTGAAGAATCTATCACAAGGTGCGGCCGCTGTGCGACGCGCACATCCTTAGGTGCGAGCCGCACCCCCTTCGCACGGAGCTCCCAATTCTAGTTGAAGTCACTGATTCAACCAGAGGCAGTGTGTGATGCATACATCGCAACGTGTGAACTGCACATTGCGCCGCACACTGCCCGAAGGGCATTTTTGTCCTAATTTTTAGTGATGTTTCGGGAAACTATAAAATGCCTTTTCAGGCACAATTGTAAATAACTTTTATCATTCTGAATATTTTGACGACCTTTAATCTTGGAGTCTAAGTTTTTGTCACTCCCCGAGGCTACCCCCTGTATGTAACACGAGACCCGGGACCCTGAGTTCCCCGAGCTAACCCTTGGTCATATCATAACTCAGGTATATCAAGTTATCATAGCGGAAGCATGATAAGAGAATTTGGAAACATAATCATATATGTAGTCCAGTCTAATGGGAATTACAATCCAAAGGGGAGACTCGACCAATGTCTATGTCTGAAAAGCCTCTAAATCAACATATAGACCCGATTGGACAAGACCCAAACTAACTCAATAATCTGAAAGAAAGATAGAAAATACAACTAGACTGGAAGCCGGCCCTCGAACCATGAGAACTCACCAATACTGACTGGATATTTGGCTTCGTCTGGCCACGAGCCTGATGGAAAACACCTGAATCTGCATCATCAAGCGGATGCAGGGAAAAATATGCGTCACTACTATAGATGTACCGAGTATGTTAGATATGCATAATCATGATAAAAACATGCTTAAAACATGCATAAGGTGAACTTAATCATAAAGAAATAGCATAAGAGAATTATCAAGATATAAAACATAAAACATGAAGTAAGGTTAAAATTTGAAATATGATATCATATAACTTCATATCTTGAAAATAATCATGTGAGAGTTTCTCTTAACTGACATTAAACCATACTGAACTACATGGAGTCCGGTGTCATGCACCCACACTAAAAAAAGGTTGTCCTAACCGGCCAAAGTTAGAACCATGTTCATAAGGATCCTTTCATAAGCCACAGAGGGCAACCTACGGTGGTAATGTAGTTTTGGACTTGGGTTATCTAGAACCCTCATCACTCGGTGCTAAATACTACTCCAAAAACATAAAACATAAGGCTCACATACATGTGACATATCTAGATGTCAAGCTTGTTCATAAACATGTTCATACCCCGAATCTTCATACTACTCACGAACCTTGGTTTTAGAAAATGGTTCATGAGCATTGATGGTACATCAGGTGTCTTGTCTTGCATAATAATTCATAACTTGAAAACTTGCATGGCCTTAGTTCAATTTCATAATAATATATACTTTCATAAAACATAGGAACTAGGCATGCTTTTGCTTGGAATTCATGAAATCATGCTATCAATTTGCCTAATTTTCTTAAATCACTTCATGCATGTAGGATTTACCATAATTAACCTTCAACTCATGAAATAAGAACTCATGTGCAAAAACCCATGCAAAACCATGAAATTTAATAGTATTTTCATAATAAAATCATGAGAAGGTAATTTTTAGCAAACCCATAAGAATTTGGTAAGAACCCTAATTTGAAAGTTCATGAAATCACAATTTGAAATTTGGGGTTTTGGGCACAAGGGTTAAAGAAACCCATTGTTGAATACCCACATACCTTGATTGAATTTAACCCACTTGAAATTAAAAAGATTAGGAGACTTGGAATTGGAGCTTGAGACCTTGAGCTTGAGAGAGTTCGTTTCCTTTTTGGGAGACGAATGAGTTAATGAGAAGGGACTAAGGCTAATAGGTTTAGAAATCATGCTAGAAATGGTTAAAACGACCTCACTTAGGAGTTAAAAGGGTAGGAAATGACTAAAATATTCCTGGGACATAATTAGGAAAAATTTAACTTTCAGGGACCACATATGGTTTCCATGGACCGTAGATCAAACCACAGCTCGTGGTTTCCACCCGTCGTTCCTGGCCAAAAGGATAGACTGCAGAAACCAATATATGGTTCAATAGGACGGACCCGTAGAATGAATCACGGGTCGTAGACCCAAGTCATCATCTCTGGGAACTAGTCTGATCTCTGATGAACTTCTACGATCTGACAGGATGGTCTATCATTTAAATGATGGGCCGTAGAACCATGTCGTGAAACCTGGGGAACTTGTCAACCCTCTGATCTGATCCCACGAGTTTATAGGATGGCCCGTAGATAGAACCACAATCCATAGAACCAACTCGTGGTTCTCAGACCAGAGACTGAACCAATAGTGTGAAACCATAGTTCCATTTCACGACCCGTGGTTTAAACCACGGTCCGTGGTTTGGACCCATAATTCCTGGGAACATGAAATTTTTTAGAGTTTCAAACTTAGAAAGCTGGTTCGATTTATGAGGTTTTACAATATCTCCCCCCTTGGATCATTCATCCTCAAATGAAGACTAAGCAAGGAAAATAGGAGAGAACAACCCAACCAAATAACAACAAAGCATAAAAACTGAAGGGTAAACATGAAGCTGGACTTTTCAACTTAAAACATGATTGAATCAACTTTGGAAACATGAATGCATGCTAGGATCATGAGAGGAAGTGATGGAGTAGAGTCAGAGAAACATACTAAGCAGGAAACTATTACCTCAAGCTAAAACAGAATCGGAAGAAAAGAGATGAGGGTACTTCTTTTTCATGGATGATTTTGTTTCCCAAGTAGCTCCCTCAACTAGCTGATTCCTCCAAAGGACTTTCACCGAAGTGACTTCTTTGTTTCTCAACCTCCGAATTTGATGGTCAAGGATTTCTATGGGAACCTCCTCATAGGTGAGATTATCCTTCACACCTACTTCATTCAAAGGAAACAATCAAGATCAGATCACTAACACACTTCTTCAATAAGGAAACATGGAAAACTGGATGACCCGCTTCTAATTTCAATGGCAAATCCAACTCATAAGCAGCCTTACCAAGTCTCCTTAGAATCCGATAAGGACCTACAAACGGGGACTAAGCTTTCCCTTTTTGCCAAATCTCATCACACCCTTCATGGGTGACATCTTCGGAAAAACCCAATCATCAACTTCAAACTCTAACTCCCTTCTCCTCACATCCGCGTATGATTTCTACTGACTCTAAGCGGTCTTCAACCTTTCCCTAATAAGCTAAACCTTCTCCATGGTCTAATGAAGCGAATCTTGGCCAATCAAAGCTACCTCACCTACCTTAAACCAACCAATAGGAGATCTACACCTCTGACCATAAAGTGCCTCATACAGAGCCATCTGGATGCTAGAGTGAAAGCTTTTGTTGTAGGAAAACTTGATAAGAGGTAAGTGATCATCCCAATTACCTTTGAAATCAATCACACAAGCTCTCAATATGTCCTCCAAAGTTTGAATAGTACGCTCTGCCTAGCCATCTTTCTAAGGGTGAAAAGCTGTGCTAAGCTTCACCTGAGTACCAAGACCTCTATGAAATTATCTCCAAAACTGAGAAGTAAACTGAGTACCCCTATCTGAAATGATGGAAGAAGGAACACCGTGCAATCAAACTATCTCCTGGATGTAGAGTCTGACATAATCGTCTGCTGAATCCGTAGTCTTAACAGCCAAGAAATAGGATGATTTAGTCATCCAAATCGACAATCACCCAAATTGAATCATATTGCCTTCGAGTACAAGGCAAACCTGTAATGAAGTCCATATTGATATCTTCCCACTTCCAAGTAGGAAGGTCAATATCCTGAATCATGCCACCCGGTTGCTGATGCTCTACCTTCACTTGCTGACAGTTGGGACACTAAGCCACAAAACTGGATATGTCCCTCTTCATACCATTCCACCAATAGACTTCCCGTAGATCGCGTTACATATTGGTGGCACCGGGGTGAATGGAATATCTGCAACTATGAGCCTCAGTCAAAATCTGTTATCATAACCCATCAACATTTGGCACACATAGTTGACCCTGATAACGAAGCACACCATCTCCCCCTTGGGAGAAAACCTCATCTCTTTGCTGATGGACTACACCCCTAAGCTGAAGTAAAATGGGATCACTATCTTGCTTTGCCTTCACTTCTTCTAGCAACGATGATTCAGAACTATTCTGGACAATAACACCACCTTTTATCGAGTCCATAAGGCTAACTCCCAACCGAGCTAGTCTATGAACCTCTTTAACTAATTCCTTCTTTCCTTCTTCGACTAAAGACACTCTACCCATCGACAATCTACTAAGTGCATCTGCCACAACATTGACCTTACCCAGATGGTAAAGCACACTCATGTCGTAATCCTTAAGAAGCTCAAGCCATCTTTTTTTTTACAAATTCAATTCCTTCTGGGTGACCGTATACTAAAGACTCTTATGATCGGTGAATACATCCACGTGCACCCCATACAAGTAATGTCTCCAAATCTTTAAAGCAATGACCACAACTGCCAACTCAAGATCATGAGTAGGGTAGTTCTTCTCATGAGTCTTAAGTTGTCTAGAAGCATAAGCAATCACTTTACCACGTTGTATTAAAAGATAACCCAAACCAATCCTAGAAGCATCATAATACACAACAAAATCATCTAGGCCCTCGGGTAGAGCTAAAACTGGAGCTGTAGTCAATCTAATCTTCAATTCCTGAAAGTTCTTCTCACACAAATTAGACTGCTGAAATTTTACCTTCTTTTGAGTCAATCGGGTCAAAGAGGAAGCAATGGAAGAAATTTTTTCCACAAACCTCCTGTAGTAACCAGCCAAACCCAAAAAGCTTCTAATATCAGATGGGGAAGTGGGTCTAGGGCAGTTCTTTACTGCCTCAATCTTTTGAGAATCAACCCGAATACCATCTTTAGGCATAATATGACTGAGAAAAGCAACAGACTACATCCAGAACTCACACTTGCTAAACTTAGTAAATAACTGCTGGTCCTTGAGAGTTTGCAACATGACTCTCAAATGGTCCGCTTGCTCATCCTTACTCCGAGAGTAGATGAGGATATCATCAATGAAAATAATCATAAATATATCCAGATACTGCTTGAACATGCGGTTCATCAAATCCATAAAAGCTGCAGGAGCATTCGTTAGACTGAAAGACATAACAACAAATTCATAATGACCATACTGAGTCCTGAAGGCTCTCTTTGGAACATCATTTTCTCTAACCCAAAGTTGGTGATAACCGGATCTAAGGTCAATCTTGGAGAAGAAACTAGCACCCTGAAGCTGATCGAACAAGTCATCAATCCTAGGAATGGGATACTTATTCTTGATTGTGACCTTGTTCAATTGATGGTAGTCAATACACATTCTAAGGGAACCATATTTCTTTCACACGAATAAGACTGGAGCACCCCATGGAGAAATGCTAGGCCTGATGAAACCCTTATCAAGAAGATCCTTCAACTAATCCTTTAACTCCTTAAGTTCAGTGGGAGCCATCCTAAAAGGAAAAATTGAGATAGGATTTGTTTTCAGAAGAAGATATATCCCAAAGTTGATTTCCCACTCAGGAGGGACTCCAGGTGAATCCTCGGGGAACACTTCTAGGAATTCATTCAAAATGGGAACAGACTGAAGGGATGGGATTCCAGACTCTGTGTCCATAACTCAAACTATATGATAAACATACCCCTTTGGAATCATCTTTCTAGCCTTAATATAAGATATGAAATTACCTTTCAAGGATGGGGGACTACCTTGCCATTCTAAAACGGGTTCATTTGGAATGTTGAAACAGACAACCCGAGTACGACAATCAACATAAGCATAACAAGCATGTAGCCAATCCATATAAAGAATAACATAAAAATCTGTCATCTCCAACTCTACTAAATCCGCTGAAGTGACTCTATGAAGGACTGATATAGGGAAATTTTGGTAGATCCTTTTGTCTAGGACTAACTCACCAACAGGAGTAGAAACACAAAAGAGTTCTAAAATCAATTCAGGATATTTTTCAAATTTGCATGCTATATAAGGGGTCACAAAAGATAAAGAGGCACCGGGGTCCAATAAAGCATACACATCAAAAGAGAAGAATTTTAGCATACTAGTAATAACATCTGGGGAACCAACCTGGTTCTGACGAGATGACATAGCAGAAAGGCAATTCTGGCGCTAACCACCAGAACTAGAAGCTGTGCCCTGCTGGGCTGGTCGACCTCCTGGGCTACTGAGGTAGACTGAGCCCTACTACCTCTCTTCCCCTTCATAGTTGAAGGGCAGTCTCTAATCATGTGTCCAACCTGTCCACACCCAAAGTATGCACCTTATCTCAAACGATACTCTCCCGGGTGATTCTTCCCTTACTTGCTGCAAATAGGGAGGGAAGATCCCTTAGCAACACTCCCCTGAGACTATGAATAGGAACCAGATCCTCTACCAGTCTAATCATGATAAGGCTTCTGGGCATGTGTAGGAGAACTAGCAGAAGAATGAATGGGTCCTGATGACTTCTTCTGGAATAAGGAGCGGTGTCCGCCACCGGACCTCTGATGACCAAAACCTGACCGTCGGATCTATCCCTTTTGTTCTCCCTAGACATCTCCCTAAGCCTGTCTCCCTTGATCTGGTGAGCATGGGTCATGAGTCTAGAAATTTTTATATCACTCAACAATATAGCAGACCTACACTCCTTCTTCACCAAATCAGAAACCCCATAGATAAACTTGCTCATCTGATCATGTGGGTCCACTACCATAGAGGGGGTATATCTAGACAATTGAGTAAACTTCAAATTGTAATCTTGAACAGTCATAGATCCCTGCCTCAATTTTACAAACTCTTCGGCCTTCACTTGCCTCAAGACTCGCGGAAAGAACCGGTCAAGAAAAGCCCTCTCGAAACATTCCCATGTCATAGGGACCTCATCCCTAGCTCTAGATTCTTTCCATTGCATGAATCAAATATGAGCTACATCCTTGAGTTGATAGGACGCGAGCTCCACACAATCAACACCAACCATTTACATTACATCAAAGATTTTCTTCACTTCATCAATAAAATTTAGCGGATCCTCATTCACTTTCGAACCCCAAAACTCCGATGGGTTTATACGGACAAAATCATGAACTCAGGACGATACACCACCATAAGGGTGGATCGAGATAGGAGCCACCTAGTTGGCCTGAGCGGCCAAGGTCTAGGCTAGCAAATGGATGGCATTCCTAAACTCCTCATTCGTGACCTCGGGGGCCAGAACTGGAGGAGCGGCATTCCGAGCGGCTTGGTGAGGCATAGCACGTTGAGGCATGATCTAAAATGTACAAGGTAAGGATTAGAGGAACATTATAGTTAAGTTCTATCACACGATATGATCATGAAAGAAGCAAAGTTTTCTAAGACACCTAATATCTTCCCTCTCATATGTGTGGCATGCTTCACATATATGAAAGAGACTATACTCGATATGGCTTTCAGACATACTAGGACTCTTGAACCTGAGGCTCTGATACCAAGTTTTTCATACCCCAAGGCTACCCCCTGGACGTAACACAGGACTCGGGGCCATGAGTGCCTCGAGTGCCCCGAGCTAACCGTTGGTCATAGCATAACTCAGGTATATCAATTTAACATAGCGTAAGCATATTAAGAGAATTTGGAAACATAAACATATATATAGTCAAGTCAAATGGGAAGTACAATCCAAAGAGGAGACTCGAATAATGTCTATGTCTGAAAAGCCTCTAAACCAACATATAGAGCCAATGGGAAAACACCCCAACTGACTCAATAATCTAAAGGAAAGATAGATAACACAACTAGACTGGAAGCTGGCCCTCAAACCATGAGGACTCACTAATACTGAATGGATATCTGGCTTCGTCTAGCCACGAGCCTGATGGGAAACACCTGAATTTGCATCATCAAGAGGATGCAGCGCAAAATATGCGTCAGTACTATAGGATATACCAAGTATGTGAGATATGCATGATCATGATAAAAATATGCATAAGGTGAATTTATTCATAAAGAAATAACATAAGAGAATTATCAAGATATAAGATATAAAACATGAAGTAAGGTTAAAATTTGAAGTATGAAATCATATAACTTCATATCTTGAAAATAATCATGTGAGAGTTTCTCAAAACCGATATTAAATCATGCTGAGCTACATGGAGTCCAGTATCATGCACCCACACTAAACTGGCAAAAGTTAGAACCATATTCATAAGGATCCTTTCATAAGCCACGGAGGGCAACCTAAGGTGGTAATATAGTTTTGGACTTGGGTTTTACTCCCAAAACATATAACATAAGGCTCACATACATGTGACCTATCTAGATGTCAAGTTTGTTCATAAACATGTTCATACCCCGGATCTTCATACAGCTCACGAACCTTAGTTTTAGAAAATGGTTCATGAGCATTGATGGTACATCGGGTGTCTTGTCTTGCATAATAATTCATAACTTGAAAACTTGCATGGCCTTAGTTCAATTTCATAATAATATACACTTTCATAAAACATAGGAACTAGGCATGCATTTTCTTGGAATTCATGAAATCATGCTATCAATTTGCCTAATTTTCTTAAATCAATTCATGCATGTTGGATTTACCATAATTAACCTTCAACTAATGAAATAGGAACTCATGTGCAAAAACCCATGAACAATCATGAAATTTAATAGTAATTTCATAATAAAATCATGAGAATGTAATTTTTAGCAAACCCATAAGAATTGGGTAAGAACCCTAATTTGAAAGTTCATGAAATCATAATTTGAAATTTGGGGTTTTGGGCAAAAGGGTGAAAGGAACCTATTGTTTAATACCCACATACCTTGATTGAAGTTAACCCACTTGAAATTGAAAAGATTAGGAGACTTGGACTTGGAGCTTGAGACCTTGAGCTTGAGAGAGTTCTTTTCCTTTTTGGGAGATGAATGAGTTAATGAGAAGGTACTAAGGCTAATAGGTTTATAAATCATGCTAAAATGGTCAAAACGACCTCACTTAGGAGTTAAAAGGGTGGGAAATAACTAAAATACCCCTAAGACATAATTAGGAAAAAGATGGAAAAAGTTGACTTTTAGGGACCACGGATGGTTTCCACGGACCGTAGATCAAACCACGGCTCGTGGTTTCCACCTGTCGCTCTTGGCCAAAAGGATAGGCTGAAGAAACCGATCTACGGGTTAACAGGATGGACCCGTAGAATGAATCACAGCTCGTAGACCCAAGTCATCATCTCTGGGAACTGGTCTGATCTCTGATCAACTTCTACGACTTGACAGGACGGTCCATTATTTAAACGACGGGCCGTAGAACCCAGTCGTGAAACCTGGGGAACTTGTCAACCCTCTGATCTGATTCCATGAGTTGATAGGATGAGCCGTAGTCAGAACCATGGTCCATAGAACCAACTCATGGTTCTCAGACCAGAGACTGAACCAATAGAAGGAAACCACAATTCCATTTCATGACCCGTGGTTTAAACCACGGTCCGTGGTTTGGACCCATAATTCCTGGGAACATGAAATTTTTCAGAGTTTCAAACTTTGAAAGCTGGTTCGATCTCCGGGGTTATACAGTTTTCCACCTCCATTGAGAAGAGGGTTTCAATCTAATTCTCTTGGTTAATAATTGTGTACTCAAACTGAAGCTAGAACTTGAGATTCAGCTCTAATGGAAGGGATTTTGAAATAGCCAGCTGGTATCCCTTTCTTTCTCACCATGAGTGGCTAAATTCTCTTATCTAGGGGTGCATTGATGATGGGTGTTTAAGAAATGGGTATAAGTGTTGTCTATTCTTGCTTATAGTTGCTTAATTGACATGGGTCTAACAATTTCACCTAGTTTTAATCGTAAAATTGGTGGTTGCAAATATTAATTTACATTACTTGTCTATGTGATTGCTTGAGAAAGGATTTCATAGTTTTGGATGTGAGATTGTTAGTGGGAACTTGGGATTCCACTAAGATTGAGGCTAGGAATAGCTCTTATCATCGGATTCTCCCATTTAAGGGTCTAAGCTAGAGATAGTGTGACCTCCCAAGCTAGATTGGTTGTTTATTGGTAAAACTGATAATGCTCTAGCCGAGATCATCAAAAATAAGAATTTTGATCGAGAGATAAGCAAATCTTACTTATGACCAATGCTATTCATGTCACTAAGAGAGAATAGGTATGAATTGGTAATTACCCGAACCCATAAAAAGAACCCCATCGGCTATGCATCCCTAGTCGTCTAGTTAAACTTGGTACATCCACTTTAGTTTTCTTGTTTTTAATTGAATTGTGATTGTAGTGACAACACTCCCAATTCCCCCATCCTTTTACTTGTTGTTTTGAGCAATTACTCTCACCTTGAACTCAATCCATTACAATTGATATATACCTACCCCAAGTCCCTTGGGTACGACCCTGACACTCATTGGGTTTATAAATATTGTTTTTCTGCACGATCGCCATTGCCTCTGACTTGGCGAGCATGATTTGAGCGTTCATTAAAAATGGCGCCATTGCCGGGGACTTGAGTTGATAGCTATTTTTGATTGTTGTTTTGAAGTCACCTTGAGAGTACTTGTTCTTTAATTTTGTTTGTTGTTTATGTTATGATTAAGCAGGCTAGCCTATGAACGAAGCCGATGACAACTAGAGCGTTGACGGCTTCATGGAAGCCGACGAGGCTGAGCCTATGATAAAAGGGGGTGTAGGTGCAATCCGCCTACCCCCCATGGTGGGAAATGCTATTTTTCATGTGACTAGCACCATGCTTCACTTAATCCAAATGAAAGGTCTATTTTGTGGAGAAGCACATGAAGATGCCAATCGGCATATTCGAATTTGTTTGGAGATTTTCCAAACGTTCATCTTTTAACATATCGCCCAAGAGTCCATCCAATTTCTCCTATTCCCTTTTTCCTTGATAGGGGTGATAACGCTCAAAGTACCACTCCAATTAAGAAGCGTAAGCGATCGTTGTCAAATATAGAACCCAACAAAGGTTGGGGTCAATCCCACAGAGAATATGGTGAGAATTAAGTCGTTAGTGAATTAGTTGACTAATGGTCAATAGTTTCCAGTAAATAAAAGGGGGGGGGGTTGTGTGAACAATGTGTAAACAAAACGAACAATAATGTATGAGAAATAATCAGTAGGAGAATAAACTAGGGAAGTGTTTACCATGGCATTGGTAACGATGTCGATTCTAAGCTTAACCGGGTTCTTTCTATATGTGTATCACGATGTGATTGAATTAATGGTATCATCTAAATGTTTCTCAACCAAATAGACGAATTTACTTTTCAATTCTCTCGAACTTGAAAAGGTGTGCTTTTAGATTTCAATCCTAAACATCAAGTAGATTAATCTAGTTACAGCATTAATCATAAGACGAGAGTTGGTAGTCTCGAATACTCGTCGTTAATCAAGTTTCCCGGTTTTAATCTCTTTACTCAAGCAAATTAAACCTAGGCATGTTCTAATGTTTGCAACCACTAGAAAACGTTACATAATGAATGATTAACAATGTGACAACATATATATTGACCCCGTCGCTACCCAGAATCTATCTTGCTACGTTTGCCATGGCTCCCACAACCCTAGTTGTGGGAGGTTTAGTTCCTCATGCTATTAAGAAAAGAGAAGAGAATGGTATTCATAATAAGGAGAAGAGATTCTTACAATATAATGAAAACAAATCTTCAATGATCCAAGAACAAGAAAACCAAGATCCCAAGAACGATTCAAGAACACGTTTTCAAGACAAGGAAAACGTGTTTCTTGCTCTTAAATCCTCTCCTAAAACTATTGGGAGAACTATAGTAAAAATCTTGACAAATAAAATAAACCTAACATAGGGTATTTATAGGAGTCTAGGAAACAAATCCCAAAAACGTTAGGATTCCGCGTAGCGGACTGCCTAGGTGTGACGGCTGACGGACCGTCACTGGCTTGACGGACCGTCGCCTGGACCGTCACCACTAGGCAGTGGGCAGCCTCTACTTGACGGTCACTGTGATGGACCATCACATGTTTGACGGACCGTCACTCAGGCCGTCACTCTTATCCATAATGTCTTTTTGGTCGTATTTCCTTCCGTTTCCGTGTTTGTCTCCATTTCCTACAAATATAACATAAAACCATCAAAAACGACAATGGTTGCTTGAAAACGTACGATTGTTCTTAGTTAAAAGGAGTCAAAAGTGCCGTAAATTGGTGGCACATCAACACCCTCAACTTAAACGTTCGCTTGTCCTCAAGCAACATAACATAAAAACAATAAGACGACTCCACTAAGAAAACAAACTCGTGTCTCTAGCAACTCATGGTTATTCAACATCTTATTCAATTTTAAATCAAGCTCCCTCGTAGCACACAAATGTATGAAACATTAACTTGCATGGATCCAAACATGTCATTCCGATATGATAGAACATTCTACATACACACGCGCAGCTATCCTAACAATCAATAGACAATACAGAAATCTTGGTGCCCTCACCACAAAGAAATCCCACACACAAGAATTGGGACTAGGTAAGCGCTCACACTCACAAACGATTTCAAACAATGCACATGCGATACCATAGGCTTGCCCTTACTATTCTATTTCAGTTCTTCAGAAAGCCGCTCAGGATCACTACAGGACTTGTTTAGGCTTGTAATGAGGCTTCGGGTGCAGGTAGGATACATTTAGGGGTTAGTGACTAAGCCCTCCTTGGAACCACCGATGTCTTATTACCACATAACTGTACTTTGTCCATCCTTATTCACCTTTATACTTCCTTCTTTCTAGCTACAGGTGCGGCCTCTTTATTTTGACAATTCTTTTTATTACTTTTTCGATCTTTTTCATCTCTTTTTTTTTCTTAGGCACACACCCGAATTTTCATTCTATTCACAACCAATCTTCTCCATCCTCTTTTTCTTATCATTCACCTCTATAGTAGCCACCCTCAACTTAGGCTGATTGCCTGAGTTGAGGTGCACGATGTCCAAGGAAGGACCAGGGCCAAAACAGGGTTTATCTCTATAGTAGCCACCCTCAACTTAGGCTGATTTCCTGAGTTGAGGTGCACTATGTCCAAGGAAGGACCAGGGCCAAAATAGGGATTCAAAGTTAAACAGGAACGGTGACAGGTTATTGAAAGAACAAGGTGAATTATGGCTCAAACAGGGATCAAAGGGATTATTTACATTTGGACGGTCTTATAGGTTAAGTGGACTGCACACAAAAAGGGCCTGTGATCCTTTCCTAAGCAACCAACTTCGAACTCAACAAAATAGACCAGGCAAGTTCTAGATGCATGCACAGAGTAAGAATTTATAACAATACGCTCACACACACTTTGCACCAAGAAACTATACAACTACCGACTATCAAGACAACGACTCGGCTTAAGCATACTTATTCCTATCATAACCACACAATGACATTCAAGGATCCAGACAGTCAATCATTTCAACATAAGCTCAAAACCAGAAAATTTTTCAAGGGGGCTCCTTTTAGTCAAGAAAAACGCCATGATGCTTGCTATAGACACTAGAAAACAACTAAAAATTTAAACGACAACCTAAACATGCCGGTTCTACTAGATAGCACACCGGAGGGAAAAGAACTCGGCAACAAAAACCCTCGATGGTCACTCACAGGTTTCCCAACACGCTCAACTTAAACTCATGCATTGTCCCCAATGCATACATGTGAAAACTAAAACTGTGAGAATAAGGAATACTTGTGAAGTCGATATGACTCAGATTCTGGAATGATGTTGGAGACCGCCAGGGTCTCCAAAGCAGGAGAATTCGATGGAGTGTGTGCACGCGACACCCTCATGTTGCGTTCCAGCTTCCTCTTTTATTGGCTTCACAGCTCGTCGTGACAACTTCTTCGCACTTTCTTTGCAGATTCTCTTGCGGTGTTTTCATTTCCTTGATCTATTTTCACCGCCTTCCTCTACATGTTTCCCTTCTCGCAGCATCGTTCTCACAACAGCTAGAGTCTCTACCAAACCCTTCTCCTCGAGATGCACATCCGCAGGAACTTCCTCAATAACATTGACGACCGCGACCACCCTCATGTCACTTGGTTGCTTCATCAATTTGGACACATCGAACTTGACAACTTCATTGTTTAACCTGAAGGTCAGTTCGTTTCTTTCCATGTCAACCAACACTCTAGCCGTGGCTAACAAAGGTCGTCCCAAGATTATGGGAACTTCAAAATCCACTTTGCTATCCAAGATCACAAAGTCAAAGGGGAATATAAGCTTACCAACCTTGACTAGCACATCGGACAATATTCCCACCGGTCGCTTTACTGAACGGTCAGCCATCAACACTCTCATGGACGTTGGTTTAGGTGCTCCCAAGCCCAATTGCTTGTAGACTACTAACGGCATCAAGTTGATGCTAGCACCAAGATCACATAAGGCTTTCCCGAAGTTGAGCTTCTCGATGGTGCAGGGAACAGTAAACGCGCCTGTGTCTTCCTTCTTTTCGACTAACGACCTTGAGGAAATAGCGCCACAGTGGTGGAGGTTATCTTCTGGTTCGAAACTTACCGACCTCTTCTTTGTAATCAAGTCCTTCATGAACTTGGCATATCCGGGCATTTGTTCAAGCGCTTCCACCAATGGGATGTTTATTGATATCTGCTTGAGCATGGTCAGAAAATTCAGGAACTTACCATCTTCCATTTTCTTCTTCAGGCATTGTGGGAAGGGAGGTAGTGGTCGAGGCATCATAGTTGGAAGCTTTTCAGCTTCCTTGCTCTTCTCCGCGGGCTTTTGAGTAGCCTCTTCAACCTCTTTGTCGTTGGCATCATCACCCTAAACTTGAGTCTAAATTACCGAATGTGATTCCGGTAATATTTTGCCGCTTCTTGTAGTGATCGCCATACAGCTTGCGTCATTCCTCGGGTTTTGAATCGTGTCACTCGGCAAGGTACCTGTCTTCCTTGGGTTTAGAGATGCCGAGATTAAGCCCACTTGCTGCTCCAATTGCTTAATTGAAGTGGAATGCGCCTCCACTATTTGACTCATGGCCGATAAGTCAGTCCTTATCTCCTTCACCCCAGAGTCAGTCGATTCTACCTTCAGCAGCATCTTCGCCATAATGTTCTCTAGCTTGGAAGTCCCTGCCTCGTTGCTAGCTTTATCCCGATTACCAGGTGGTACATACAACCCACCTCTATCGGTGTTATTCCTCCAGTTTCCTTGATCGCGATTGTAGCCAGCTTTCTCATAGTAGTTGTCTTTCTGATAGGTCCGACCTTGGTTTCCTTGGCCATTGGCCTGGAAACCCCCCAAGTAATTCGCCTCCTCATCAGTTTCCAACTCTGCTGCTCTACCTTGGGAACCCACAACTTTTACCTTCTCCATACCTCCTGAGAACAAGTGCTTTGTCAGTAGGTCCAACTGCGTTTTCAGATGCGCCATGTCTTGGTCGCGCTCCTCCTCTATTCTGCGCTGCTCAGATGACATACCAATTGCATGAGTGTTAGCTGCTACCTCTGAATCCCGTGTATGCCAGGCCATGTTGGTTTTGGTGAGCCTGTCCAAAATAGCTGTGGCATCGGCAAAAGTGCGACCCATAAACGCTCCACCTGATGCGTTGTCTAACGTCGGCTTGGTAGCCGAATTCAGTGCCCTGTAGAATGTTTGCATCAAAAATTCGTTGTTCAACTAGTGGTTAGGGCATTGTGTTAGCTTCTTTTTGAATCGTAACCAGGTCTCGTGCAATGCTTCATGAGGTTGCTGTCTGAAATTGCTAATCTCATCCCTCAACTGTATCATCCTAGAGGGAGGAAAGAACCTTTCTAGGAAAGCTCCTTTCAACTCTCCCCAAGTTGCGATAGAGTCGGGGGTCAGCTCTGTCAACCACAATGCTGCCTCATCAGACAGAGACAACAAAAACAACCTGAGCCTGATTGCTGTCTGACTCACTCCAGGCAACTCGAACGACTTGTAGATGCCCACAAAATTCATCGGGTGCTGGTTTGGATCGTCACGAGCGGCACCACGGAACACTCCTCTCAAGTTCAACAGCTGGATCATCGTGCTTGTGATGTTGAACTTGGCTCCGGGCGCTAGCGGTGGAAGAGCAATGGCGCCCGTAGCACCAACTCCATCCAAGTCGAGATCCTCATCATTCAGCATAACATCGTCCTGCCGACCACCAGCATTCAGATTGTGTTGGGCCTGCAGTTCTGCAGCGAGCCTTGCTGCCTCTTGTTGTGCGGCCATATTCTGCCTCAATGTTCTAGCAAGCTCGGGGTCGTAAGGTAATGTTGATTCACCCGAGCGCCGGGTACTTGGCATGCACAACTCTGTACCCTGTCAAAAACAAAAACAATAAATAAACGTAAAAGCAGGAAAGTATGACTAAGAGTCAAATAAAAATGCCAGACTTAACAAACAACCGTATTCCCCGGCAACGGCGCCAAAATTTGATAACGCTCAAAGTACCACTCCAATTAAGAAGCGTAAGCGATCGTTGTAAAATATAGAACCCAACAAAGGTTGGGGTCGATCCCACAGAGAATATGGTGAGAATTAAGTCGTTAGTGAATTAGTTGACTAATGGTCAATAGTTTCCGGTAAATAAAAGGGGGGTTTTGTGTGAACAATGTGTAAACAAAACGAACAATAATGTATGAGTGAAAATCAAGATGAGAGAGAACTAGGGAAGTGTTCACCATGGCGATGGTAACAATGTCGATTCTAAGCTTAATCGGGTTCTTTCTATATGTGTGTCACGATGTGATTGAATTAATGGTATCATCTAAATGTTTCTCAACCAAATAGACGAATTTACTTTTCAATTCTCTCGAACTTGAAAAGGTGTGCTTTTAGATTTCAATCCTAAACATCAAGTAGATTAATCTAGTTACACCATTAATCATAAGACGAGAGTTGGTAGTCTCGAATCCTCGTTGTTAATCAAGTTTCCCGGTTTTAATCTCTTTACTCAAGCAAATTAAACCTAGGCATGTTCTAATGTTTGCAACCACTAGAAAACGTTACATGATGAATGATTAACAACATGACAACATATATATTGAACCCGTCGCTACCCGGAATCTATCTTGCTACGTTTGCCATGGCTCCCACAACCCTAGTTGTGGGAGGTTTAGTTCCTCATGCTATTGAGAAAAGAGAAGAGAATGGTATTCATAATAAGGAGAAGAGATTCTTACAATATAATGAAAACAAATCTTCAATGATCCAAGAACAAGAAAACCAAGATCCCAAGAACGATTCAAGAACTCGTTTTCAAGACAAGGAAAACGTGTTTCTTGCTCTTAAATCCTCTCCTAAAACTATTGGGAGAACTATAGTAAAAAGCTTAACAAATAAAATAAACCTAACATAGGGTATTTATAGAAGTCTAGGAAACAAATCCCAAAAACGTCAGGATTCCGCGTAGCGGACTGCCTAGTGTGACGGCCAGGCTGACGGACCGTCACTGGCTTGACGGACCGTCGCCTGGACCGTCACCACTAGGCAGTGGGAAGCCTCTACTTGACGGTCACTGTGACGGACCGTCACATGTTTGACGGACCGTCACTCAGGCCGTCACTCTTATCCAGAATGTCTTTTTGCTCATATTTCCTTCCGTTTCCGTGTTTGTCTCCATTTCCTACAAATATAACATAAAACTATCAAAAACGACAACGGTTGCTTGAAAACATACGATTATTCTTAGTTAAAAGGAGTCGAAAGTGCCGTAAATTGGCGGCACATCAAGGGGAAGCCACAATGTGGTTGGAAGAATTTCTGGATGACTCTATCACATCTTGGGCCGAGTTGGTTGAGGCATTTACCTCGAGATTTTTTCCTCCATTTTGAATGAGAAAGCTGAGAGATGAGATTACCAACTTTAGGCAGCTCCCGGACGAGCCTCTTCATGAAGTTTGGCTAAGATTTAAAAATAAGCTTCTCTTGTGTCCAAATCATGAGTTGTCAAACAATATGCTGCTACAAAGCTTCTATCGATCATTGAACTCTATGAATAAATCGGTGGCTGGAAATCTTGGAGGTGGTACCTTCATGGACTTAGAGTTTCCCATAGCCTCGACTTTGTTAGAGCGAATGATAAAGACCAATCAAGCTTAGCATAAAAGAGAAACAGATGTGCCAACTTCAGGAGGATCAATGAAACAAGGAAAAAAGAGGAAGAGCGAGATGAGACAATGGCCAAAATGATGACACAAATTGACTTAATGGCCAAGCATGTGATAGGAGCTGGCGGTGCTAAGTCAGTGAATGCAGTGAGTACACCGGAAATCAAAGCTAGTGATGACGAGCTCATGACTGTGGTTTATGGAAAGCTATGTTTGATGTCAGTGGGTTCTCATCCCGGGTATTATCGCCCGAGGGAGGAGAACCAAGGTTGGATTTAAGACAACGAAAAAGACGGAAATTGGCAGGATAGAGACAAGGATGGTGATCATTTCAATCACCGGAGTTTGATCCTTATATCCCTCCGAACAAGGCAGACTCTCTCTACCAACCCGACACAAGCTACCCCAGCTATTCCAAGTTGGATGACATGTTATCCTTGGTTCTTAAGAAGGTGGAAACCACAAATATGTGAGTGAGGGAGCTAAAGAGTGAGGTCTCAACACTTCACCAAACTGTGAACTCCCACTCAGCCTCAATCAAGCATCCTTAGGCCCAAATGAACCACCTCTCAAGCCAAATGAACCCAAGGATGAAGGGGACGTTGCCTAGCTACACCATCACCAACCTAAAGAATGATTGATGATTGAGGTAGTATCGTCATGCCGCGACGTTAAATCAAGCGCTGCTTGGGAGGCAACCCAAGTTTCTTTATTTGTTTTTGATTATCTTTTGTTGTTTTTGATGTTTTTGTAGGGAATGCATGGATGGAAAAATTGAACAAGAGAAAGCAAGGCAAAAAGGGGCCGTGCGGTGGTCTGTGCAGACTGCACAAGTAATTATGTATGTCGCACAACCTATCATATGGTGAAACAGATGCTTGAAGGAAAATTGATAATTTAGAGGCAACATGCGGTTGGCTGTGCGGATCGGACGAGCCAAAGTGCGCGTTGCTCCTCCATCGCATGGTGAAACAAATGCCTGGGCAAACCCAGGGGAGAAAAAGGGCATGTGCAAAACGTCATGCGATCCGCAACTTGCCTAGTGCGAATCACATGTCGCGGTGCATAAATGGTAAATTTGAATTTTTATGACCTAACCCATTGACCGACCTGATCTGGAGATGACCCGGCCGACCGTTCTTCTTCTTTTTCTTTTAAAACAACCTTTTCTCTTATTCTTCCACCATCTTTCTTCTCAAACCCTTAAAATTTTCTTCCAAAATTCTCCCTAAATCCCTCAAACCACTCCATAAGTTGTCTCCTCATCTCACCCACAATCCCCACCAGTCTATCACCACCACCGTAGTCATCTCTCCGGGAAGGTTTTGCTGGTCACCATTATCAAAGAACAATAAGCATCAATTTTTACTCTCTGCATAATCTTCACTTGTGGTAAGTTTCCCGATGTTAAATACTTATTTCTAAGAAGGTTGGGAACTCATATTGTGAAGCATGCTTATTAGAATTGCCATGTTGATTTTGGGTGAGATCCAAAATTTTTTGGGTCCCCAAACCTAAGTTGTATTTTTGATATTGCTATGTATCAACTTGGTAGAACTTTATTTTTAGTAATGCATGTTGATTGGTAGTGATTTTTAGCCTTGAATTATGTATTGGGGTGAAGTCTGAGTAACCCACTAGTGATGAACGTATGATTTGACCCGATGATAGATTGGGTGACATCGTTCTTAAGGGTAAATCATCGTTTGTCGTGAGGTTTTGATTAAAAAATGACTCTTGAGGCTGGATTTCGCTGAGTGTATACCCATGGTTTTTGTTTAGCATTATATTTGGGGTATATGATCTTATACGGGGAGGGGGTTAATTATTGCTGAACTTGTGTATATTCGTGGTGCAAGTGAGGGCTTGATGTTCCTAATGATAGATGGGGTAACGTCTATTTTAAGGGAAGTCGTTGAGTTCCTTTCTTGCTCGCTATTGTGTCAATGAGAATCCGGGGAAGTCTGAGTACCCGAAAGTTATAATCATGATACCCCTTGTCCCCCTTATTTAATGTTGTTGGGTTGTTGTGGGGTGCCCAATATCTATGCACATCTTGCTCTATGGGTCATATGCGGAACACACAAGCACACAAGGAACAAAAAATTCCAATCGTGCCATTATGCGCTTCGCACGAGACGCATAGATCTTGATATATGGGTCGCATGAGGCAGCACACCATGTTAAAAATACAAAGCAGGTCACTGATCTGAGGGACGATGCCTGGTGCGACACGCACTTCTGATGGTGCAAATCGCACTAGCTTTGCACCTCGATTGAAAATCCCTGTTGGATTCTGTCTGCTTGTGCGATAGAACATATGATGCACACTCTCTCTAGTGTTTTTGCACATGGTCCGCACAAGCTGACATTCACCTATTTTGTTTTTCCAATCCTTTTCATTCCATCCTTTGTATTTTGCTAACTGCTTTTTAGTTTTTGTTTCTGTTTTTAGCTCACAATCTTTGTATGCAGAGTATGTCTTCTAACAAGGGTAACACCGAGAGAAGCTCACGCAGGCCAACAGATCCCACCTCTTCCAAGCATATTGCAAAAGGGAAAAAGAAAGTCTCATTTTTCCATGACCAAGTCTCAGAGTTGGAGAGAGTTTGGTTCAGAATGGAGGGCATAAAAGTATTGTATGATCATGATAGGGGCAGGACTTTCAATGAGGAACAAAGCTTTAACCTAAATGCGGTGGGGGACAATATACCAAACATTCCCACTCAGTTTACCAACCGTCAGTGGCAACCATTTCAGGAAGTGCCCAAAACCTATTAAACGGAGTTAGTCCGCGAGTTCTTTGCCTCATATCAGACCTCACATGATGCTAAAGGCCACAAAGGAGGCTGTGAGAAATTCCCCGCATAGGACTCAGTTATGGTTCAGGGAAAAAAAGTCAAGATCACTACAACTGCAATCAATGCCATCTATTGGAGCAATTTAATTGAATCATCACCTGACCTAATGGAGAAGCTACTTCTCAAGCATAAGCCTCTCAAATGGACTGCCTCCATCATTGCTCCTCACATACATCCCTGGGCCACTATGGGGGGTGAAATTCCCCTCTTGACTTTATACTTTGAGGTACGCGTGTGGTATGACTTTGTGCGGTCCCGTCTGATACCTTCTCAAAATGACCAAAATATGACATATGATGGAGCCATGCTGGTAGCAAAAGTCATGGTAGGAGACCATATCAATGTTGGGTGAGGTCATTGCATTAGTGATAAAGAGGAAATCTCAATGTAGTGGTGATGTATTTCCCTTTCCGGTGCTAATTAGCAAACTTTGTTTACAAGCCGGTGTGCCTTTATTCAACTGTGATACTCCCACTTCAGCCATTGGTGTATTGGATCTTGACAAGAACACTGACCGGGATGCCCATTGATTCAAAAGGCGTAGAGAAGAGGCGTCAATGGAAGTTGAGGACGATGACGCTGATGCTGAAATACAGATCTCTCCTCCATCTCCTCTTGCTTCAGGAACACACACACCTCCAGCCACTGTGCCCAGGGAGCCACTATCTAACATTGGCCTCCAAGACCTGGTTGACAAAAATTACAATCATAAGAGGCAATTGAGGAAGCTGTCCAATGAACTTCCAGAGTTGATTGAAAGGGAAGTCAAGTGGGCCATGAAACAAGTTGTGGAAAGCGTTCACAATTTGCGCAAATGAGTGGATGAGTGTGTGAAATCTCTCAAGACTCTCCATAATGACATGGGCAAGTGGAAAGGAAAAACACCTATGGTAGAAGCAAATCTAACAACCCTGCCTCAACGTCGCTCCATTCCTGGACCAATGGATGGTTTGTTTGCAGCCTATGAGGATGACGTATTGTTCCATCACGAAGATCAAGAGCAGGGTGATGATGTGAGTGAGAACCCATAAGATGAGGAAGGAGCTGCTGAGCATGATGATGATGAGGAATAGTCCTCCAGGGAGTTCCACCCCTTTTTCCATTGCACTATGAGCACTGAGGGCAATGCTCCTTTTATGGGAATGGGGTGGCTTTACTTACTTGCTTTGTTGATGCCCGTGAGTGGGCTTGAGACATCTTATTGCATCTTATTACCCTTGTTGGGCCCTGTTAACAGTCTACTAGATTCTATTTGGCCCTTGTTGGGCATATTTGGATGATTTTGATGTTTATTGCCCTTGTCGGACCTTTAGATTATGTTTTCTTTATGTTTTGTTTTACTTTGAGCTTATTTGTGCCCTTCCCGGGCTTGATTTGCTTGATTTTTATTGTGTTGCTGGGTTGGTCTTACATGCCCCATTGTCTTGCTACCCGTGCTTCAAAAATGCACTAAAGGCCTACGCTGAGGCTTGTTTTAAAATGAATCATGAGCGCGGAATTCGGATATCTCCTTGTTAATAGTAGTTTAGAAATAAACTTTGAGGGTTTTCTTAATACCACGGTTCTTTCCCAGTGAGAGGCGACTTTCTTAAGGGAAATGCCAAGTTTTAGTTTATAATTGAGTCCATAGTTGCTTGTCTTGAAATGGGCCCACCGAAAAAAAAAATTCTCATGGCAAATTGTTTTGAAAATAAAAGGAAGAAGGAAAATGAATTTTTGAGGAAAAGCATTCTCTTGTCATGACTTGCACACTCTCGCTTTGGCTTGATTGACTCATAAACGAGTGTGTAATGAACTCGGAATAGCTTGTCAAAAATTATAGCCCCAATTGATTGTGAGACTAATGAAAGAAGTCTTGTGGCATGATGCCTTGTGTGGTGAGGCTTTACCTTGATTCTTGTGCATAATTATCCGAGTTTGGATACCCTACATTAGTGGCGATATACATGAAGGGCAAGCCTATGGTTCGATGATGAACGCTCAAATCGTGCTCTCCAATTAGGAGGCCACGCTGATCGTGCAACAAAATAAAATTTATAAACTCAACGGATGTCGGGGTTGTACCCAAGGGAATTGACTTAGCTAACTAGCAGTTGTATGAGTCGATTTCAAGGCGAGAGTAATTGTTTAACCAAAAACAAGTAAAAAATGGAGGGAATTGGAAAAGTTGTCACTCCTAACAAAGTTCAACAAAAAGCAATAAAACTAAAGATGGGTGTACCGAGTGATTTAGAAGACTAGGGATGCATATCCGCTGTGGCGTTCGCTATAGGATTGGGTAATCATTAATTCACCTATACTTTCACCTATTGACATGAATAGCATTGGTCTTAGGTGTGGAATGCTATCTTTCGATCAACATCCACATTTTTGATGATTTCGGTTAGAACATCATCGGTGTAGTAAACAATCAACCAACATTAGCTTGGTGAGGTAGTCCTATTCCTAGCTCGGACCCTTAAATAGGAGATTCCGCGATAGGAGCTATTCCTAGCCTCCAATCTAGATAGATTCACAAGTACCCACTAACAATTTCACATCCACAACTATGAAATTCTCTCCCGAGAAATCACATAGCTAAGTAATGTAAATTAATGTTTGCAACCACTAATTTTAGGATTAAAACTTGGTTAAATTACTAGACCCATGTCAAATAAGCAATTACAAAGGTGAATTAACAACACCCACACCCATTTGCTAAGCACCCATCATCTATACACCCCTAGACAAGAGAATTTAGCCACTCATAGTAGGAGAATAAGAGATACCATCTGGTTAATTCAAATTCCCATCCATTGTAGCTGAATCTCAAGTTCTAGAATTAAATTAGGCACACAAATTGTTAACCAAGAGATTTGGATTGAAACCCTCTTCTCAATGGAGGTGGAAAAATTGTTTACAAAGCAAAAACTCTCTCTAAAACTCAGGTCTGAAGTATTGTATATACAAAATGACCCTAAATTGGCCTTTTATATGTTCCCAAGTCGTCACATAAAATTAGGACAAATTTTCCCTCCGGGAGATGTGCGAACCGCGGGTTCTTACATCACATTGTGCGCATCGCACACTTGCTTCAGATCATCCAGTGACTTCAGCAGCATACGTGAGCTTTGTGCGAAGATGGTGCATTTTGCACCACGGGTTGTGCGCGTTGCACAGCGACCGCACTCCTTAGCAGAATCTTCAACAAATTTTGTAACCTCATGCGGAGGATGTGCAAACCGCACCTTGGCTTATGCGTGTCGCACAACCACCGCATCCCATAGCAGATTCTCCAGCTTTTCTCAACTCTTTACACTTAGCTTCTTTCTGGCTCTTTTTGGGTCCATGTCCTTGTTCTTCATCTTCAATCAAAAGTACATGCATAAACATCAATAAAGGTCATAAGAACCTCTAGATCGATTCAAAACGTAGCAATAATTCATCGATATAGGCTCAATAAGTAGGTAGATTAGCGACTTATAAAACCCCCAAACTTGAACTATTGCTTGTCCTTAAGCAAGATGCTCACAAGTCAAGGAATAAATTATACTAAGGTTCAATCAAGGAACAAAAGACTACTCTACACTAAAAACTTAATAAAGAAACAAAAGACTCAAACAAAGGACTCAACTACTATGCTCATCTCAATTTGGACCCCCCATAACTCAAGGCAATTTGTCATTTCAAAACCCTTTTTCAAAAGGACATCATTTTTCATTGAAAATCAAGGGAATTTGTCATTCAAAATAGACATTTAAGCTTCTCAAGTCATTGGCATGGACCTTCAAGGTTTTCCTAGAGATTCACCACACAACTTGTCTCATTCATTCCACTAAATTGAAATACAGACTCTATGTTTCAATTCGAGTACATGATGCCACTCATCACAAGAGAGAATCCCACTCACAATCATTCAATTTTCTAAACACAGGATTATAAGAGAACCAAGAAGACTCTCACTCTCTCAAGGAAGTTCAAGTGCATACGCGTGGAACCATATGCTTGCCCTTCATGTAGATCGCCACTAATGTAGGGTAGCCAAGCTCGGAATCACCAAGGACTTGTGTGTTATGATGTTGGCTAGGGATAAGGTGAGGATATAATTTGGTTCAAGTGACTACACCTCCCTAATGCTCTTTGTTCTCATTTCGAACACCAATCACATTTTTCCATTTCAACTTCACCTTATTCCTCCCTTGCACAACCCAAGATTTCTTCTTTTTAACCCATGATCATTCACACCTTATGTCACCTTCACTTGGTAGCACCAATTTTTGCTTTTCAATTTGCGCATTGGATTGATATTTTGGAGCAATTTTCAATTTGAAGTTAAGGTGCTACCTTGCACTTGAAGTTCACTTCCTTTCTTCTCCTCATTTAATCCGATGCATCTCCAAACTTAGGCATTTGCCTATGTTGTCTTTTGTTACCCCCCCCCAAACTTAGAATTTTAGCCTATTTTTCATTTTCAAGTTATTAGGGAGGATGGGTGCCAAAATAAAGGTTCCAAAAAGGTCAAGCTGTTGACAAGGTGCCAAACAATGGTCACAAGCTCAAAGAGGTTCACTAGGATTTGATGTCATTTGGGTGAAGTGGCTTATCAAAAAGGGCCTAAGGTCATCTTCCAATATTGGTTACACCTAGAATTTTGCCTTGAATCACATTTGGGGCAAGTTCTAGATGACACTTATGCAAAAGAATCAAGGTACAGCCTCACCGCACAAGGCATCACGCCACAAGACTTCATTCATTAGTCCCATAATTAATTGGGGAAAATTACTTTTGACAAGCTATTCCGAGTTCATTACACACTTGTTTGTGAGTAAATCAAGCCAAAGAGAGAGTGTGCAAGTCATGACAAGAGAATGCTTTTCCTCAAAAATTGATTTCCCTTCTTCCTTTCATTTTCAAAAATAAATTGCCATGGAAATTTTTTTGGTGTGCCCATTTCGAGACAAGCACTTACGGACTCAATTCTACACTAAAACTTGGCATTTTCTCTTAAAAATGTTGCCTCTCAATCTATCATAGGGAAACACCAACCCGGTTCGACACACAAAAAGAAAAGAAAAAAAAGAAGAAAATAATCAAAACTTTTGCTCCTTGGGAAAAACCGTAGTATTAAGAAAACCCTCGGAGTTTATTTCCACACTACTATTAACAAGGCGATAACCGAATTTGTGCTCATAATTTCATTCAAGAACAAGCCTAAGCATAGGCATTTAGTGCATTTGCAAGGCACGGGTAGTGAAATAATAGGGCATGTAAGACCAACCCGGCACACACTAAATAAAATTCAAGCCCGGCGAGGGCATTATTAAGCTTAAAGTAAAAAGTAAAGCAAAAACATAATCTAAAGAAACGAAAAACAATGGCATCACAATCATCATCCTAAATGTGCTCGACAAGGGCCAAATAAAACTAAGCAAGAATGTCAAATAGGCCCGACAAGGGAAATAAATTGTCTCAAGCTCACTCACGGGCACCGAAAGCAAGTAATAAAGCTACCCCCCTCCCATAAAAGAAGCATTTCCCTCAATGCTCATAGTGCAATAGGAAAAAGGGTGGAACTCTCTGGAGGACCTAATCCTCATCATCACCATCATCAGCAACAACCTCTTCTTCAATATTCTTGCCACTCGGGCCAGCACCACCCTGGCGAGAGTTTGCAGAAAGAGTGGAATCATGAAGAGACCACTGAAAATCAGGGTTCTCATCATCATTAAACTCTTGATACTCATTATCGAGAAGCTACTCATCATCATAAGAAACAAATAAGTCATGCAAGGGGCCGAAAATCTTCCGAGGTAGAGGTGATGTCGTCAAATTTTCCTACACTACAGGGCCTTTGCCCTTGGCTTTGTCGACATCTTTCTGAAGTTTAGATATTGCCCCATCCATGACATCAACCCACTTGCACAATGTGTTCAAGATCTCTACCACCCCCTTTACTGCATTCTTGACTGCCCTATTGATTATTTCGGGCAATTTTGTGGCTAAGTCGGCTAGATGCTTCTCATGATTATGAGTCTTATCCACCATATCCTGCAGCCCACTCTTGGTCATAGAGGGTGTGGTAGCATGTGGTCGTGCCTCAGAAGTCGTCCGAGAGGGAGAGGAAGCACCAACACTAGCACCAAGCTCATCACTGTCAAGCTCACTTATCTGTTTAGTCCTTTGCTTCTTGAATCTTCGGGCGTCTCTATCTATATTTTTGTCAAGATCAATGACCCCGATGGCATGAGTAAACTCATCACAAGGAAGAGTAGGAGAACAAGCTTTAGTACAAAGCTTGGTGATCAAGATCAAAAAAGGGAGGGAATCATTTCTGCGATGGGCTTTCCTCCGTATTACCATTGCTGCCACCTCTCCAAAGGTTACATGTGCCCCAATCATGAAAGCCTCGATTAGAATGGCCTCCTATTGAGTTTTTTTTTTGGTCATTTTGAGAGGGGAGAAGACGGTTGCAAACTAGATCATACCAAAGCTGCGCTTCAAAAACCAAGGACCTCATCGGGAATCTCCTCTAAGTGTAGACCACACAGGGGTGCCCACAACAATTATGGGGGATGTTTCCTGATATGTCTTTGGTTCAGCCATCAATCTAGCCATGAGTTCTGGTGCGGGATCAATTGGGTGTCCCCAATATACAACATTGATGGCAGCAGGGGTGACATACAATTTCTTTCCCCTGATAATGACAACATCTAGATTGGGGAATCTGTCCTTGGGACCTTTATAGCCTTTGAATCCTGTATGGCTTGATAGGCCGCGAAGAATTCCTGGACTATCTCTTCATAATATCCCCCAGGCACGTCTTGGAATGGCTGCCACTACCTAATAGCAAACTAATTGTGCATGTTGGGCAGCTCATCCCCAACTTCCCCTAAGTTAAAGCTTTGCTCCACGTTGAAAGTTCTATTTTTATCCCGAGTGTAGTAGGCTCTCATGCCCTCTACCCCAAAGTGGAGCCTAGCTTCATCTGCGGCTGACCTTTGCCTTGCTTGATTTCCAGTGTTTCTCCTGCTAGAGGACATATTCTGCACACACAGATTGTGAGCCAAGAAACAAAAACAAAGCCTAGAAATAAGTTAGCAACTACAAATATGGAATGCAATGGATTAGAGAAACAAAGTAGGTAACTGGTGTCTTGTGCGGACCACATGAAAAATGCACCAGGAGGAGTGCACATCGCATGTGCTATCGCACAAGCCAACATAACATTTAGAGAATTGTTCTATTGAGGTGCGATGCTGTTGCGATTTGCACCATCGGAAGTGCGTGTCACACCAAGCTTCACCCCTCAAGTCAGTGACCTGCACATTCTTTTACACTTGGTACAGTGCCTTGTGCGACCCACACATCAAGATCTATGCATCGTATGTGAAACGCACAAAGGCACAATTGGAATTTTTGGTTCTTTGTGTTCTTGTAAGTTGGGCATATAATCCATAGAGCAAGATGTGCTTCGGCACTTAGCACCACGTACAACCAATTCACAATAATAAAAAAGTGGGCAAGGGGATTCATGACTGTAACTTTTGGGTACTCAGACTTCCCCAGATTTCCATTAATACAAACCCAACAAGAAAGGACTCAACGACTTCCCTTAAGATGGTTGTTACCCCATCTATCACCAGGAACATTAATCCCTCCTTGCAACAATAGGCACCAATAAGCATATCAAAATTAATCTCCTCCCCGTACAAGATCAGATGACCGAACTAGATTTTCAACAAAGATTATGGGCCTACAGTCAGCAACATTTAACCTCAATAATCAACTATCAATCAAGACCTCGTGACTAACGATGACTTGCCCTTAAGAACGATGTCACCCAATCTATCATCGAGCCAAATCAAGCACTAATCACAAGTGAGTTACTCAGACTTCACCCCCAACATAGATTTAAAGGTTAAACATTACTACCAATCAACATGCATATTCAATATTTACAATCTACCAAGTTGACACTAAGGGAATTCACCATTTCAATTCAAAATTGGGGACCCAAAATTTTCATCTCTCACCAAAAATCAACATGGCCAATCTACTAAGCATGCTTCACAATATATGTTCCCAACAATCACAAAAACAACTATTTAATGTCGGGGAACTTACCCCAAGTTAAGATAATAAAGGAAAGAGAGAAAATCAAAGATTTTTGAATTCTAACAATGGTGACCCACAAGACTTCCTGAAGAATCACGGCGGCGATTGTGGAGAATTGTTGGAGAATATTGGGTGAGAAGAGGAGATGATTTTTGTGGGAGTTTGTGGGATTTAGAGAGGATTTTGGGAGAGAAGTTTGAGAGTTGTGGAGAAAGATGGTGGAAAAATAAGAGAAGAGGTGGTTTTAAAAGAAAAAGAAGAAGAAGATTTGGTCGAGTCATCTCTGGGTTGGGTCGGTCAATGGGTTAGGTAAATTTAAAACTCAAAATTACCTTTTGTGCACCGTGACATATGATTCGCACCAAGCAAGGTGCAGACCGCATGGCGTATCATACAAGTCCCCTTGTTTTACACTTGGGTTTGCCCAGGCATCTGTGTCATCGTGCGATAGAGATGCGATGCACACTTAGGCTAGTGCGGTCAGCATGGCTAAGCATACTTCACCTCCCCTTTTTCATATTTCCTTCAGGTCTTCCGCTTGGTCGTGCGATAGGCTGTGCGACACACACCATTCCTTCTACGGTCTGCACAGTCCATTGCATGACTCTTTTTTGCCTTGCATTCCCTTGTTCAATTTTTCCTTCCATGCATTCCTACAAAAACACCAAAGCAACAAAAGATAACCAGAAAAAAATAAAGAAACTTGGGTTGCCTCCCAAGAAACGCTTGATTTAACGTCGCGGCACGACGATACTACCTCAATCCTTAATTATTTTTGGGGCTAGCGATGGTGTCGCTAGGCAACGTCCCTTTTATTTGAGCATTCATTTGGCTTGATAGGTGGTTCATTTGGGCCTCAAGATACTTGATCGAGGCGTTGTGAGAGCTCACAGTATGGTGAAGTGTTGAAACCTCATTCTTTAGTTCACTTACTCCCAAATTTGTCATGTCCACCTTCTTTAGAACCCAGGTCATCATGTCCTCTAACTTGGATTAGCTGGGTTTTCTTGTACCCAGTTGGTAGAGAGAATCAGATTTGTTTGGGGGGATGTAAAGATTAGAACTCCGGTGATTGAAGCGATCACCATCCTTATCTCTGTCACGCCAATTACCATCCCTCTTTTCGTCTCTAATCCAACCTTAATTCTCCTTCCGTGGGTGATAATACCTGGGGTGAGAACCCGCCGACACAAAGCATAGCTTACCATCAACCTTAGTCATAAGCTCCACATTACTCACTTGAATCTCCGGTGTACTCACTGCATTCACCTTCTTAACACCACCAGCTCCCATGACATGCTTGGCCATCAAATCGATTTGTCATCTTTTTTGCCAAAGCTTCATCTCGCTCCTCATCTTTCTTTCTCATTTCATTTGTTAGGATTGTGGAGGGTGATGTGCCGCCATTTTACGGCACTTTCGACTCCTTTTAACTAAGAACAATCGTGCGTTTTCAAGCAACCATTGTCGTTTTTGATGGGTTTATGTTATGTTTTCAGGAAATAGGGACAAACATGGAAACGGAAGGAAATACGAGTAAAAAGAGCATTCTGGATAAGAGTGACGGACCGTCAAGCCCAAGCCAACAAGGTGGTGACGGTCCGTCACCCAAACCGTCACACCAAAGCAGTATCGCACCAAGGCAGTCCGCGATTAACCGTCACACCAAAGCAGTGTCGCACCAAGGCAGCCCGCGATTAGGATTTCTACCGTGTTTGGGATTTGGTTTCTCGGATTCCTAATGCGTTTGGGATTTGGTTTCTCGGATTCCTAATGCGTTTGGGATTTGGTTTCTCGGATTCCTAATGCGTTTGGGATTTGGTTTCTCGGATTCCTAATGCGTTTGGGATTTGGTTTCTCGGATTCCTAATGCGTTTGGGATTGTGTTTCCTAGACTCCTATAAATACCCTATGTTAGGTTTATTTTATTCATTATGAAAATCACGTTTTTACAATAATTTTAGGAGAGATTTGAGCGAAACTTTGAGAGCAAGAAACACGTTTTTCTCTTCTTGAATTCGTGTTCTTGAATTGTTCTTGGGATCTTGGTTTTTCGTGTTATTGGATTATTGAAGATTGTTCTCATTATATTGTAAGAATCCCTTCTCTTTATTATGAATACAATTCTCTTCTCTTTTCTTTATAGCATGATTAACTAAACTCCCACAACTAGGGTTCTGGGAGCCATGGCAAACGTAGCAAGATAGATTCCGGGTAGCGTCGGATTCAATACATATGTTGTCACGTTGTTAATCATACATTGTGTAACGTTTTCTAGTGGTTGCAAACATTAGAACATGCCTAGGTTTAGTTTGCTTGAGTAAAGAGATTAAAACCGAGAAACTTGATTAACGACGAGGATTCGAGACTACCAACTCTCGTCTTATGATTAATGCTGTAACTAGATTAATCTACTTGATGTTTAGGATTGAAATCTAAAAGCACACCTTTTTGAGATCGAGAGAAGATAAAAGGAAATTCGTCTATTTGGTTGAGAAACGTTTAGACGATACCATTAATTCAATCACATCGTGACACGCATATAAAAAGAATCCGATTAAGCCTAGAATCGACATTGTTACCAACGCCATGGTAAATACTTCCCTAGTTCATTCTCCTACTGATTATTTCTCATACATTATTGCTTGTTTTGTTTACAATTTGATCACACAAAACCCCCCCTTTTTACCGGAAACTATTGACGACTAGTCACTTAATTCACTAAAGACTTAATTCTCACCATATTCCCTGTGGGATTCGACCCCAACCTAGTTGGGTTCTATATTTGACTACGACCGCTTACGCTTCATTAATTCGAGGTGTAGTTTGGGCGTTATCAAAAAGTGGCGTCGTTGCCGGGGAATACGGTTGTTTATTAAGCCCGGTGTGTTTATTTGACTCTTAGTCATACTTTCCCGCTTTTACTTTTATTTGTTGTTTTTGTTTATTATAGGGTATATAGTTGTGCATACGGTTGTTTATTAAGTCTGGGGTGTCTTGATGAAGTCTGAGTAATCAAGACACCCGCGTCGTGCCGCGCCGTTAAATCAGGCGCTGTATGGGAGGCAACCCATAAATTGTTGTTGTATTATAGTCTAATTAATTCGTGGGGAAACCTGTGAGTCACCACCGAGGGTTTTTGTTGCCGTGTTTCTTTTCCCTCCGGTGTGCTATCTAGTAGAACCGGCATGTTTAGGTTGTTATTTTAAATTTTTTAGTGTCTATAGTGATGAGCATGGCGTTTTTGTTAACTAAAACGAGGCCCCTTTAAAAAATTTTCTGTTTTTGTACTTATGTTGAAACGATTGACTGTCCTGATCCTTGAATGTCATTGTGTGATTATGATTAGAATGAGTATGCTTAAGCCGAGCGGTTGTTTGATAGTTGGTAGCGATATAGTTTCTTGGTGCCAAGAGTGTGTGAGCTTATTGTTATAAATTCTTACTCTGTGCATGCATCTAGAACTTGCCCGGTCTATTTTGTTAAGTTCGAAGTTTGGTTGCTTAGGAAAGAATCACAGGCTCTTTTTGTGTGCAGTCCACTTAACCTAAAGACCGTCCAAATATAAATAACCCCTTTGATCCCTGTTTGAGCCATAATTGACCTTGTTCTTTCAATAACCTGTCACCATTCATGTTTAACTTTGAATCCCTATTTTGGCCCTGGTCCTTCCTTGGACATCGTGCACCTCAACTCAGGCAATCAGCCTAGGTTGAGGGTGGCTACTATAGAGGTAAACCCTGTTTTGGCCCTGGTCCTCTCTAGGACATCGTGCACCTCAACTCAGGCAATCAGCCTAAGTTGAGGGTGGCTACTATAGAGGTGAATGATAAGAAAAAGAGGACGGAAGAGATTGGTTGTGAGTAGAGTGAAAATGCGAGTGTGTGCCTAAGAAAAAAAAGAAAAAAAAAAAAGATCGAAAAAAGAAATAAAAATAATTGTCAAAACAAAGAGGCCGCATCTGTAGCTAGAAACGAGGAAATAAAAAAGGTGAATAAGGATGGACAAAGTAAAGTTGTGTGGTAATATGATGTCAATGGTTCCAAGGAGGGCTTAGTCACTAACCCCTAAATGTATCCTACCTGCACCTGAAGCCTCATTACAAGCCAAAACAAGTCCTGTAGTGATCTTGAGCGGCTTTCTGAAGAACTGAAATAGAATAGTAAGGGCAAGCATATGGTATCACATGTGCATTGTTTGAAATCGTTTGTGAGTGTGAGCGCTTACCTAGTCCCAAATCGTGTGTGTGGGATTTCTTTGTGGTGAGGGCACCAAGATTTCTGTATTGTCTATTGATTGTTAGGATAGCTGCGCGTGTGTATGTAAAATGTTCTATCATATCGGAATGACATGTTTGGATCCTTGCAAGTTAGTGTTTCATACATTTGTGGGCTACGAGGGAGCTTGATTTAAAATGGAATAAGATGTTGAATGACCATGAGTTGCTAGAGACATGAGTTTGTTTTCTTAGTTGAGTCGTCTTATTGTTTTTGTGTCATGTTGCTTGAGGACAAGCGAACGTTTTAAGTTTAGGGGGTTGATGTGCCGCCATTTTACGGCACTTTCGACTCCTTTTAACTAAGAACAATCGTGCGTTTTCAAGCAACCATTGTCGTTTTTGATGGGTTTATGTTATGCTTCCCCCATCAATGAGAAGGGGAATAGGCATAATCGGATGGACCCTTGGGAGATATGTTGGAAGATGAACGGTTGGAAAATCTCCACAAAGTTCCAAATATGTCTGTTGGCATCCTCATGGGCTGCTCCACCAAATAAGTCCTTTATTTGAATCAGGTGGAGCATGGTGCTTGTCATGTGGAACAAAACATTTCCCACCATGGGGGGTAGATGGATTGCACCTACACCTCCTTGTATCATAGGACGGCAGCATTGGAATTGTCAAAGCCACCAACGCTCTCATTATCATTGGCTTCATCCATAGCGAGCCTACTCAATCAACACAAACAACAAAAAAAGTAAAAGCAAACAATAACTCCCAAGTTGACTTCAAAACAACAATAAAAAAATAGCTAATACTCAAGTCCCCGACAACGGTGCTATTTTTTGATGAACGCTCAAATCGTGCTCTCCAATTAGGAGGCCACAACAATCATGCAGCAAAACCAAATGTATAAACCCAACGGATGTTGGGGTCGTACCCAAGGGACTTGACTTAGCTAACTAGAAATTGAATGAGTTGATTTCAAGGAGAGAGTAATTGTTTAAACAAAAACAAGTAAAAATATGGGGGGAATTGGGAAAGTTGTCACTACTAACACAATTCAACAAAAATCAATAAAACTAAAGATGAGTGTACCAAGTGATTTAGAAGATTAGGGATGCATATCCGCTCGAGTATTCACTATAGGATGGGGTAATCATTAATTCACCTATACTTTCACCTATTGACATGAATAGCGTTGGTCATAGGTGTAGAATGCTATCTTCCGATCAACATCCATATTTACGATGATTTCGATTAGAACATCATCAGTGTAGTAAACATTCAACCAATATTAGCTTGGGGAGGTCATCCTATTCCTAGCTCGGACTCTTAAATGGGAGATTCCATGATAGCAGCTATTCCTAGCCTCCAATCTAGATGGATTTCCAAGTACCACCTAGCAATTTCACATCCACAACTATGAAATTCTCTCCCAAGCAATCACATAGCTAAGTAATGTAAATTAATGTTTGCAACCACCAATTTTAGAATTAAAACTTTGTGAAATTACTAGACCCATGTCAAATAAGCAATTATAAAGGTGAATTAACAACACCCACACCCATTAGCTAATCACCCATCATCTATACACTCCTAGACAAGAGAATTTAGCCACTCATAGTAGGAGAAGAAGAGATACCATCTGGGTAATTAAAATTCCCATCCATTGTAGCTGAATCTCAAGTTCTAAAATTAGGCACACAAATTGTTAACCAAGAGATTTGGATTGAAACCCTCTTCTCAATGGAGGTTATAAAAATTGTTTACAAAGAAAAACCTCTCTCTAAAACTCACATCTGAAGTATTGTATACACAAAATGAGCCTAAATTGGCATATTATATGTTCCCAAGTCATCACATAAAATTAGGACAAATTTACCCTCCAGGCGATGTGCGACGTGACGTGCGGTTCGCACATCGTATTGTGTGCGTCGCACACTTGCTTCAGATCATCCAGTGACTTCAGCAGCATAAGTGAGCTTTGTGCAAAGATGGTGTGTTTTGCACCACAGGTTGTGCACGTCGCACAGCGACCGCACTCCTTAGCAGAATCTTTAGAACTTTTGTAACCTCGTGTGGAAGAGGTGTGAACCGCACCTCGTCTTGTGCGTGTTGCACACCCACCACATCCTATAGTAGATTCTCCAGCTTTTCTCAATTGTTCACACTTAGCTTCTTTTTTGCTCTTTTTGGGTCCATATCCTTGTTCTTCATCTTCTATCAAAAGTACCTGCATAGATATCAATAAAGGTCATAGAAGCTCTAAATTGATTCAAAACATAACAATATTTCATAGATATAGGTTCAATAAGTAGGTAGATTACTGACTTATCATTCGACGCGTATGTACTTGAACTTCCTTGAGAGAGTGAGAATCTTCTTGGTTCTCCTATAATCTCATGTTTTATGAAGTGAATGATTGTGAGTGGGATTCTCTCTTATGGTGAGTGGCATCATGCACTCGAATTGAAACATAGAGTCTCTATTTCAATTGAGGGGAATGAATGATACAAGTTGTGTGGCAAATCTTGAGGAAAACCTTGATGGTCCATGCCAATGACTTGAGAAGCTTAAATGTCTTGTTTTGAATGGCAAAAATTCCCTTGATTTTGAATTAGAAATGATGTCCTTTTGAAAAAGGTTTTGAAATGATCGATTGCCTTGAGTTTGTAGTGGTCCAAATTGAGATAAGCATAGTTGTTTGAGTCTTTTGTTTATTCATTTTCTTAATTTTTAGTGTAGAGTAGTCTTTTGTGCCTTAATTGAGCCTAGAGCATAATTCATTCCCTGTATTTTAAGTATCTTTCTTGAGGACAAGCAATAGTTCAAGTTTGGGAGTTTGATTAGTCGGTAATCTAACAACTTATTGAGCCTACATTCATGAATTATTGCTATGTTTTGATTAGATTTAGTGGTTCTTATGGCCTTTATTGATGCCTATGCAGGTACTTTTGATAGATGATGATAAACAAGGAAATAGACCTAAAAAGAGCTCAAATAGATTGAAGTGTGAAGTGTTCAAAAAGGCTGAAGATTCTGACCAGAGATATGGTGGCCATGCGACACACACAGGCCAAGGTGTGAATCATACCTTCTCCGTACAAGAGCATAAAGTCACTAAAGAGTCTGTCACAAGCTATGATCGCTGTGAGATGCGCACATCCTGAGGTGCTAACCGCACCCCTTCTTGCGGAGCTCCCAATTATAGCTGAAGTCACTGATTCAATTGGAGGCAGTGTGCGACGCGCACATCACAACGTGCGAACCATACATCGCGCCACATACCACCTGAAGTGCAATTTTGTCCTAATTTTTAGTGACATTTTGGGAAACTATAAAAGGCCTCTTCAGACACAATTGTAAATAACTTTTATCATTCGGAATATGGTGAAGACCTTTGATCTTGGAGACTAAGTTTTCCACCTCCATTGAGATGGGGGTTTCAATCCAATTCACTTGGTTAACAATTGTGTACTCAAATTGAAGCTAGAACTTGAGATTCAGCTCTAATGGAAGGGATTTTGAATTACCAAGTTGGTATCCCTTTCTCTCTCACCATAAGTGGCTAAATTCTCTTGTCTAGGGGTGCATTGATGATGGGTGTTTAAGAAATGGGTATGAGTGTTATCTATTCTTGCTTATAGTTGCTTAATTGACATGGGTCTAACAATTTCACCTAGTTTTAATCGTAAAATTGGTGGTTGCAAACATTAATTTACATTACTTGACTATGTGATTGCTTGAGAAAGGATTTCATAGTTTCGGATGTGAGATTGTTAGTGGGAACTCGGGATTCTACTCAGATTTGAGGCCAGGAATAACTCTTATCGTTGGATTCTCCCATTTAAGGGTCTAAGCTAGAGATAGTATGACCTCCCAAGCTAGATTGGTTGTTTATTGGTAAAACTGATGATGCTCTAGCTGAGATCATCGAAAATAAGATTGTTAATTGAGAAATAAGCAAATCTTACTTATGACTGATGCTATTTATGTCACTAAGCGAGAATAGGTATGAATTGGTAATTACCCAAACCCATAACAAAAACCGCATCGGATATGCATCCCTTGTCGTCTAGTTAAACTTTGTACATTCGCTTTAGTTTTTTTGTTTTTAATTGAATTGCGATTGTAGTGACAACACTCCCAATTCCCCCATCCTTTTACTTGTTGTTTTGAGAAATTAGTCTCACCTTGAACTCAATCCATTACAATTGATATATATCTACCCAAAGTCCCATGGGTACTAACCCGACACTCATTGGGTTTATAAATATTATTTTTCTACACAATCATCGTGGCCTCCTACTTTGAGAGCACGATTTGAGCGTTCATCATGGCCCCTCCACCAACAGGAGCTGAACTAGAAGATGCACCCCTAACTCTCTGCCGCTCTGCCTTCTCAAAGGGATGCAGGACATCTAAGGATAACTTTATGAAAATAGCGGTGTCTTACTTTAACTTCTTTGGGTCCTCCTTACCCGCAAGAGTGCTATCAGTGGGCACTCTCTTTGCTTTATCACCTGGGGGCACAGGCTCCACCACAACAAATAAATAAATAACTGGGTGCGTGGGTGCTGGAACCTCAATAGAGATGGAGGGAATAATCAGAGTCTAGCTAGGGTCAACTGATCTATTCTCCTCTCGAAGTCGTGCCAGCTCATCCTGAATGTGTCCCAAATTCGGGCTCTATATGGACTCCAACCGAGTATTCATTTGGTGCTCCAAAGAATCTACTCGTGCGGACATCTCTCATACAACCCAGCCTATCTCAACTTTCATCCTCGCCTCAAAGACTTCTACAGTCGATCTCACCCATGGTTGGAGATGGTCCAACCAATAATTTACCTACTTCTGAGTATCGGCTTGACAAGCAACCAGATTCTGGAGAAACTCAGCATCAATAATAATCCTACTTGATAAAGCTAGGCACGAAGGCGTGGTAGGGATGCTTACTGGTGGCTGAGAGGTCAAAGGAACTGAAGCTGAAGCTGTGGCTGTGGCACCCTATATATCTATACTTACCCCCGTATCATGAAAGTCTATTGGGTCTCGTGCTGTGGAGGACACCTCAACTCTCACTGTACTCGCAGAAATGGAGGATGACGCTTGTCGATGTGCAACTGGGTTAGCCATATCTCTAATCAACCTGGCATCCTGTATCCTAGTCATATCCCGAGTGTGGTCAATATCGGGTATCCGCAGTACTGCCTACTCCATGCATAGATAACGAACCAAATAGGAAAAGGGTATGCTAGTGTGCAGTCTGAACGCCCTCTCATTGTTCTCCTGCAATATGCAGCGTGGAAAATTAATCTCATACCTTGCCATGATGCTGGCCACTAGTACTGAACGGTCAGGCATCAAAGTATTATCTTCTTGAGTAGGATAAATGTGGGACCAAACAATGACCCACTAAAACTTGCCAGCAAAAGTTAATGTTTCCTTTTTTATGTCGCCGCTGTGAACCCATTCTACATCTTCACCATTCTCAGCTATATAATCTGTAGCCCATCTCAATAAATTTGCTCGCTGAAATGTGTCCCTCATCTTTGTTTTATCTTAGAAAATATTCATCTTGCTATCAAACTCGTCTGTGTTGACCTATAATTCATACTCTGGCCCAAACAAGAACCACTGAATAGTCCACTCAGAGATATCAATAGATGCATGTCGCACCAAAGTACTGGTGAGTGGAGGTAGATCCTTATATCATTGTCTCGGCCCAAGGAGCTGACTGTCGGTGGCTGAATAGGAGGCATAAAATTCCCGAACTATCTCAGGATAATAGCTACCTGGGGCTCATCCATCCAACTACATCGATAGCGATTGAATGTGGCCTGAATATCTTGGACTGATGCTAAGCTCTCGGTCCGGATCTGTGGCTCCTCAAATATGCCCCTTTTGGGTAGACCTCTATCAGATTGACAAATCCCCTGCATGTATATGGCCTGCATCTCCGGGACACACCTTCTCCAATTATCATGAGCCTCTGGTCTCTGTGCTCTGTCAACCTCATCCTGTGTCCGATGTGCAGCTACTGGGGTGGTAGGATCAGAGGAATTTTTATCACCAGATGCTGAATTATAATCATCTAAATCATTTTCTTCTTCAGTACCGGTCCCTGTGTTGTTCTCCTGGTTACTATCACCCTCGTCGGACGAACCCTCTCTCTCTTCAGACTGAGGAGCGGTGGTCATTGCTGGTGGATCAACTGTGAGGGCTAGCTGAAGTGCTGCCTCCTCAGCTACCTGTATCTGTTCCCCATGTCTTGTGGTCCAAGGCTGCACATCTGGATTGCGTGAAACCTTATAAATCTCCTCAGACCCAGTCGATTCAGTTTCAGTCGGCTCATCGGGCTCATCGGGCTCATCTGTGAGTCTGGATTTGAAGTGATGAGCCCCTTCTTTGCATGCTTTTGTGTTTTTTGAATGCATGGTACCTTTGAATTTATGGAAGAACTTGAGTGAATACTAGTGATTGTAAGCCAAAGACCATGACCCACGACTTGAAGTGAACTATTATGCCCCTTTTTGACACTTATGGTGAGAAAAACACTGACACGATTGATTTGGGGGGATATGGGGAGTGATTTGAGGAAATTAGCTGATTTGATGGAGGATTAGAAGTGATTTAGTGGTTGAATGGAAATAGGGGAGAGTAGGGTTAGGTTTTGATGAAAAAAATGGGGGAAAAGTTTGATTTTGGGGTTATTTAAATGAAAGGGGTCGTTGGTCTGGTCGGGTGAGACGGGTGAATAGTAGAAGATTATAAAAATTACCTGCATTCCACGAGTCTAGCTCACGAGTTATGGAATTAACCACAACTCATAGTACAGTCTCATGGAACAAGTCCTGCCACCCATATTTTGCCAAATTTCCACGAACTGGGACCACGACTCATGGTTTGATTTATGGTTCGTGGAACAGGTTCGTAGAACTTGTTCTGCACCTGGCCAACTTTCCCTGATTTCTACGACTAGTAACCATGAGCCATGATTTTAACCATGACCCGTGGAACTAGTTCGTAGATGTTGTTTTGCACTTGGCCCATTTTCACCTGAGTTCCATGAGTTGGATCTACAACCCGTGGACTGATCCACGGTCCGTAATCCTTGCTCGTGGAGCCTAACTTACCACTTTTCTGAGTTTTATCTTCTCCAACATTTTTCCTTCATTTTTTCCTGCTCACACATCAAGCATTAGCCTTGGGTTGCCTCCTAAGCAGCACCTGATTTAATGTCGCGGCATGATGCGAGTGTTTTGGCTACTCAGACTTCGCCAAAACACTTCTACAAAAGCAAGAATAACAAAATAAAAAGAAAAACCCATGGGTTTCCTCCCATGCAGTGCCTGATTTAACGCCGCAGCACAACACAGGTTGCTTGATTACTCAGAATTCATCAAGCTCCTCGATTGGGGTGAATTCATCAGGGCTCCAGTCTTCAATTGGTTTGAGCTCCTCAGTTGTACCAAAATAAGCTTTAATCCGCTATCCATTAGCCTTGAACCTTTTTCCTTCATGATTTTCAAGTTCAACAGCCCCATGAGAAAACACTTGTACCACCTTGAATGGTCCAATCCACTTGGACTTCAACTTGCCAGGAAACAAGAGAAGTCTAGAATTGAACAGCAGGACCAAATCAGCCGGCTGGAGGTTTCTCTTTTCTATCTTTCGGTCATGATACAATTTCATCCTCTCCTTATATAAGGCCAAACTCTTATATGCATTCAGGAGGAACTCATCCAACTCATTCAGTTGCCCAAGCGGCTGCAACAATGCCTCTGACCAATCAAAGTTCAGTTTCTTCAACGACCACATGGCCTTATGCTCTAACTCAACTGGAAGATAGCACGCCTTACCAAACACAAGCTGCATATCTATTGGGGTCTTGAATGCAATCCGGTATGCCCACAAAGCATCATCTAACTTTCGAGACCAATTCTTTCTATTTGCATTGACCGTCTTAGACAGGATTGACTTGATTTTGCGGTTGGAGACTTCTACTTGCCCACTAGTCTGGGCATGAAAGGGCGTTGCAATATTGTGCTTCACTCCATATTTCTCTAGTAAAGCCTGAAACAACTTGTTGCAAAAATGAGAGCCTCTGTCACTAATGATTGTCCGTGGTGTACCAAATCTGGAGAAGATGTTCTTTTTCAAGAACGTTGTGACACACTTACCCTTATTACTAGAAGCGCAACCGCCTCCACCCATTTCGATACATAGTCAACAACTACCAATATATACCAGTTTCCATCAGACAACACAAAAGGGCCCATGAAGTCAATACCCTAAACGTCGAACAGCTCAATCACAAGGATGGGATCTCCCTCTCTTTGACAACTGCTGCAAGCCTTAGCGAACTCATGGGCGTATTTGTGAATAATCGGCCAATAGTAGCTGCATTGCAATATTTTGTGTGCGGTTCGGATACCACTATGGTGTCCCCCAATAGGGGATAAATGACAAGCCTTTAGTATCTCTATCATCTCAGATTCAGGCAAACATCTCCGGATCATAGTATCAACACACACACGTAACAAGAATAGCTCCTCCCAGAAGTACTTCTTGACATCAGACATGAACTTTCTCCTTTGATGAAAAGACATATCAGGAGGCACCAAATCACTTTCCAAATAGTTGGCAATGTCAGCAAACCATGGGATCAAGTCTTGAGAGGCAGCCAACACTTGTTCATCAGGAAACCAATCATCTATCTCCTGCTCATCATTCAGCTTCAACATTGCCTCCTTTTCTAGTCTAGACAAGTGGTCTGCTACCTGATTCCTTGTACCCTTGCGATCCTTGACTTTAAACTCAAACTTTTATAGCATCAACACCCATCTAATCAGCCTCAGCTTAACATCTTTCTCTCTATAAGGTAACGAAGATTTGCATGGTCAATGTGCACCACCACCTTGGTGCCAAGCAAATAAGATCTGAACTTCTCAAACGCAAAGACCACAACAGACAACTCTTGTTCAGTAACCGCGTAATTCTTTTTATCCAGGTTAAGTGCTTTGCTAGCATAGTATATAGGATGAAGAATCTTTTCGCGCCTTTGTTCTAGGACTTCTCCTAGCGCCACTCCACTAGCATCGCACATAACCTCAAAAGGTTGAGACCAATCTAGGGAAATAATGATGGGAGCTGAGATGAACTTTTCTTTAAGGCACTCGAATTCCTTCAGACATGCTTCATCAAACATAAACTTTACCTCCTTCTCCAGAAATTTGCACAATGTATTAGAAATTTTGGAGAAGTCCTTGATAAACCTCCTATAGAAACCAACATGCCCCAAATAATACCTTTTGCAGAAACTGGTTGAGGCAATTTTTCAATTACCTCAATCTTCGCTTTGTTGACCTCAATACCCTTCTTGGAGATCCGATGACCCAGCACTATACCTTCTTTAACCATGAAGTTACACTTTTCCGTTCAGCACTAGGTTACACTCTTCACTTCTTTTTAGCACAAAACTCAGATGAGACAAACAATCTTTAAAAGAGTCGCCAACTACCGAAAAGTCATCCATAAATACCTCAATAGTGTCCTCCACCAACATTATGCAACCCTGAAATATTGTTGGTGCATTGCGTAAACCAAAAGGCATCCTCTTGAGAGAAAATATCCCATATGGACAGGTGAACGTGGTCTTCTCTTGGTCCTCATGAGCAATTGAGATCTGATTGTATCTCAAATAACCATCAAGAAAATAATACCATCCTCTTCCAGCAAGAAGGTATAACATCTGATCCATGAATGACATTGGAAAATGGTCCTTCTCTATCGAAGCATTCAGTTTCCTATAATCCATGCATATGCACCAGCCTGTGACTGGCCTCATCGAAATCAACTCATTCTTTGCATTTGGGACTACAGTATTCCCACCCTTCTTCGGCACACACTAAACTGAGCTCACCCATTTGTTGTCTGCAATAGGGTAAACCACACCTGTATCCAGCCACTTTATGATCTCCTTCTTGACAACCTCTTGCATAGGCTGGTTCAACCTACGCTGGTGCTTAATACTTGGAATACAATCTGGTGTGAGCTAAATTTTATGTGTATAGATTCCAGGCGGTATCTCAATGATGTCAGCAACGGACCAACCAATAGCCCTTTTGAACTTTCTCAACACAGAAACCAGAGCTTCAACTTGCCCTTCTCCTAAGTCTGCAGAAATAATAACAGGCAAGGTCTCATTAGCTCCTAAGAACACATATCGAAGGTGAGATGGGAGCGCCTTGAGCTCCAGGATTGGAGGCTTCTCAATAGATGGCCTGGTAGGCGGTGTCTGTCTGTTCTTTAGGTCCTAATCAAGCTTATTTGGAGTGTAGGTATAAGACCCCATACCTTCAAGTGCTTCAACCATATCATTATACTCTTCAATGTCATCTCCATTAAAATTCCTAATCACGGCTGCAAGTGCTTCAACACCAAGTCTCTCCTCAATAGGCACAATTAGCTGATCCTTATCAATCACATCAATAACAGAAACCACTCGCATGTCATCATGATTCTTCATAGACTAGCAGACATTAAAAATAACTACCTCATGATTCAATCTGAACTTCATCTGCCCAGTCTCTAAATCAACCAACACACATCCGGTGGCAAAGAATAGTCATCCCAATATAATAGAAACCTTAAAGCCAACCTCGCAGTCAAGAATAATAAAGTCCAAAGGGAAGATGAAAGTGTCAACTTTAAAAAGCACATCATATAGAATCCCTACAGGCCTTTTCACTGTACGATCTGCCATAAGAAGCCACATTATCGTCAGTTTAGGGGCTTCCAAGCCCAACTGATTGAATACTGCTAGTGGCATTAGATTGATACTAGCACCAAGATCATATAATGCATTAGCAAAGTAGAATGCTCCAATCGTATACAAAATAGTAAAAGCTCCAGGATCTTCCTTTTTTACACCAACGAACGGGAAACTATTGCACTACAATGGTGCAGATTATCAACTAGCTCAAAACTCACTGTTCTCTTCCTAGTCACCAGATCCTTCATGAATTTAGCATATCCAGGCATCTGCTCCAATGCTTCAACTAAAGGAATATTGACTGAAAGTTGTTTAGCATAGAGAAGAACTTGTGAAATTTGTCGTCCTCGACCTTTTTCTCAATATTTATGGGTAAGGCGAAAGAGGCAATGACATGGGCTTCAAGACCGGTGAAACCTCTTTGTTCTTTGCTTTTAACTCAGAAGACTTCCTCTCACTTGGCCCTTCACTGCTATCCTTTTCCTCAGACTCGACCATAATTATAGCATTATCCTTCTAAGACTCGGCCGGCTCATCAACAACTATAGGCATAAGAGGGTCAACAATCTGTTTTTCGCTTCGAGTAGTCACAGCCATAACCTTTCAATCATTCTTCAGATTTTGAATGGTGTCACTTAGGAGAGTGCCCTTTTGATGCGAATTTATGCTAGTAGATATCTGGTGCATCTAGGTCTCAAGCTGCTTTGTGGAAACAGAATGGGACTCCACTCTCTGACTAATACCTTAAAGGTCAGCTCACATCTCTTTCATGCTTGCATCCGTAGAATCAACCTTTTGAAATACCTTTTTGAGCAGCTCCCTCATGGTTGGTTATTCTGGTCGATCTTTGAAATTTCTAAGGGGGACGTAAAGACCACCTCTATCATTCTTGTAGCTATCCTTTTTATGCAAATCACTATCCCTGTCTTTAGCTCTGCTTCTATCTCTGTAACAGGACCAATTGTAGTTTTAATCTCTATCATTGTTGCGACCTTGATTTCCTTGGCCAGAGGCCAGAAAACCCGCCCCTAGATCATTCAATTAACTAACCTCCTTATCGAATAAGTACTCGTCTGGCCTTGGTGCTTTCCCATGTGAACCTATGGCTTTCACCTTTTCTACTCCCTCATCTAGGATTTTCTTTGCAATCAACCCAATGCTTGTCTTTATTTCTGCAACTTCCTATTTAAGGTCTTGCAAATTGTGAAATTCAATGGACTTTCCAACCGCATATATACCTGCTGGGGTCTTAGACTCTCTAGTATGCCATACTTTGTTGGTCTTGGAGATCATGTCCAGCATTTCAGAAGCTTCAAAATATGAATTCTCCATGAATTTTCCTCCAGTTACAGTGTCAGCTACTACTTTTATGTTGACGTTTAATGCTTTGTAGAAGTTTGAAGGGATTCTGTGTCTCTCAACTTGTTTCAACTTCTTATCAAACCTCAACCATGTATCATACAATGCCTCCACAACTAGTTGCCTAAAATTATAAACTTCTTGCTTCAGTTGCAACATCCGATATGGAGGAAAGGACCGCTCCATAAACTGAGTCTTAAACTCATGCCATGTGTATATTGAATTATTGGGCAAATCTGAGAGCCACATAGTTTCCTCGTCAGTCAATGAGAATAGAAATAGTCTTAGTCTAATTGCATCTTGCCCCACTCCTGGTAGATTATAAGCTTTTGCAAATTTGAGTAAAGTTTTTCACATGCAGGTTTGCATCCTCTGTAGGCTTTCCAGCATATAGTCCACTCAAGTTCAGCAACTAGATCATGGTGCTAGTAACGTCAAACTTCATTCCTTCAGTCAGTGGTGGCAACACTATGGGTCCCGTAATGCCCAATTCCTCCACCTCATCATCATAATCATCATAATAGCTAGGGTCATGCCTTGGCTGCTGTATCTGTCAGCCCCTATTCTGTGGTACATTCCATCTAGTTGTTGCCTCGTGTCTCACGGCTTGTTGTCGTGCTTTCCTTGCTTGCTCAGCTGTCGTATTTTGAGCTGCAAGGTCTGCTGCAATTGTAGCATCTTCAGCAGTAAGGGCATCTTCCTCTGCCTTTTTTCTCTGCTCTGCTTCAACCAACAACCGAGATTTGATCTGCTCAGGTGTCTCATGCTCTCCCTCTTTAGCCATATTTCTTAGAGTTCTTGAGAGTTCAGGATCGTATGGGATCATGGGATTGCCTTGACTCCTTGTAATGGGCATGCATAAGTGTGCAACCTACGTAACAAAACAAAAACAACAGAAAAACTAAGATCAGGAAATAAACACTAATAGTCATCTAAACACAATCTCTCTTAATCCTAAACTGTATTCCTCGGCAACTGCGCCAAAATTTGATATGCCCAAGTTACATCTCCTTTTAGAAGCGTAAGAGGTCGGTGTTCAAATATAGAACCCAACGAAAGTTGGGGTTGATCCCACAGGGAATATGGTAGGACTATGGTCGATTAGTGTTTACTTGCGCTGTTAGACGTTTATTTCTCTTGAAAGGTGGGGTTTTAAGTTACAAGTACTAATTGTAACTAGAATGTAAACAAGTAACACGTGACAATTTTAAGAATTGTAATCAATGAGAGAAGTGACTAGGGTAGTGTTCCCTATGAGATCATAACTTAGTAAGGCATTTGTACTTAGTAAACTAGCTTGGTGCTTAGCATGCAGAATCAGTAAGTTAGGTTCGTCTAAATCCTTGGTCCGATAGATAGATGAATTTCATCGCATGCCTTTGTCCGGCCATGAGTGTATGATTTACTAACCCTTACCCTGGATCCCATATTATTTATTTCTGAACAAGGTCAAGCTATTAGATAAGGGTTGATAGCCTCAAATCTCTGTCGTTAAACAACCCTTTTCCCATCCGTTACTTCCTTGGTTCGGCAAGTAAGGATAAGGAGATTTCTAATGTTGGCCACCGTTAAAAAGCAATCAAAACAAAGGGAAGAACAACACATGCATAAATACCAAAGTACTTTGCCTACTTCGTTAATCCTTCATGGTTCCCACAACCCTAGTTGTGGATTTAGCTACTCATGTTCATAAGTTAACAATTAATGGTTGTTGGAAAAATCATCAGTAGATACTTACAATAAGAATTAAGGAAATTCTTAACTTGAATGGATGAAGATGGAAGTAAGAACAATGAACTATGGCTTTGTATAACTCTCAAAACCAAGAATAAACCAAGATCACAGTTGTTCGAATGTATTTCCTACAAAGTAACGAGCATAAAACGTAAAATAAAACCTAAGAAAGGTATTTATAGACAGTAGAAATCCTATCCGAATTAAACTAGGAAAACTGGAATCAGCAGCTTCCACGAACACAGTCTACGGTCTATGGATGTTTCTATGGGTCGTCAACAGTACTTGTGAAACTTGGATAATATGTCCTCCTGTGGGTTCCTTTCCAGGAGATCAGTCTATGACTCGTGACTTGAATCACGGATCGTGGAATGGAGTCGTAGATCTCAGACGGTTTTATTATCTTCTGATATGGTTCCACGAGTAGGAATCACGACTCGTGAACAGATCCACGGCTTGTGGAAACCTTCCGTAGAACTCAAGCTCTAGCTACATCTGTAGTACTCTTTCCACGACTGAATCACGGCTCGTGGAGTGATTCACGACTCGTGGTTCTGAGTCATAGAAGTCAGTTTCAGCCTAATATATCAGTCTTTTTCTGTACTTAGTCTTCGAACCATGTTTTCCTGCACAAGACTAAAAAACACATCAAAACTACTAAAAATCTCTAAAGAACATACTCCAATTCCATATTTTAAGCATCGAAAATGATGCAAACCCACGGCACATCAATCCCCACTATTGAATTCTTACCCAATTTATGAACTCCTCATTCAAGCAACAACAAAACTAGTAAACTCAATCAATGTTTGCAACCATTAATTTTATATTTAAACCTTGAAAAATTCAATAGACCCATACTAAATAATTAATTAAAAGTACAATCAATCAATACCCATACCCAAATTCAAACACCCATCATGCACATATCCCTAAAATAGGATTTAGCTACTCAAAATAAGGGAAAAATAGAATAGAACAAATGGGTTTCCCAAAATTCCATTAATATTAATCTAATTTCCAATTCCAAGCTCAAAATCTTTACAAATGGTGTTTTTCAATGAGGAAGAAGAAAAGAGAAAGTGTATTCTAAATTCTCTTCCTTTGGGAAAGTAAAAATTGAATTGTATCTCAGGTACACACCCCAAAAAGGGTTTTAGAACCTTCCCAAATACATCACAAGACTTTGGATGAAAATACCCTTTGGGGCTGATACGATCAGTGTGCGATGGCACATGCGATCGCACCCTCATTCTGCAGCTCGCATATGGCTTTTTCTCTAGGCAGTGAGTTCAACTGCATGTGTGACTCATGTGCGAAGGAGGGCGAGGACGCATCTTGCAATGTGCGGCTCGCACCTCTTGAAAGTTCCTTCCTCCTTTCTGATCACCTTCACACTTTAACTTCTTTTTAAGCTCTTTGGGTTCAATTTTTTTTTGCTTTCTTATCTAGGCCAAGATTACTTGCATTTACATCAATAAAGGCAATAAGTACCTCTAATTCTCATCAAAACATGGCAATACTTTATTAATAAAGGCTCAATAAGTTGGTAGATTACCAACTTTGCAAACCCCAAACTTAAACTATTTCTTGTCCTCAATCAAAATACTCACAAGGTAAGGAATGAAATAGGTTCTCAAAATACAAGGGTGGTGCACAAGATTAACTCTCTTCCAAAAACTAAGAAAATAAGAACAAGAGACTCAAAACAAAAAGACTCAACTATAATGCTCACCTCAGATAGTATCACCAGACTTTCAAGGCAAGTGCTCATTTCAAACATCACTAAAAGGATTTCATTTCTCATTCAAAACCAAGGGGTTTGTTCTTCAAAACAATATTATCAAGCTTCTTAAGTCATTGGTATGGACCTTCAAGGTTTGCCTCGAGATTCGCCACACAACTTATCTCATTCATTCCTCTCAATTGAAATAGAGACTTCATCATTCATTTCAAGTGTGCGATGTCACTCACCACAAGAGATAATACCACTCACAATCATATAATTAAAATTAGAGGGATTATAAGAGAACACAAAGACTCTCACTCTCTTAAAGAAATTCGAGTGCACATATATCGAACCATAGGCTTGCCCTTCATGTAATTCGCTACTAATGTAGAGTTAAGGACTTGTGGGTTACGATGTTGGCTAGGGTTAAGGTGAGGATTGCATTTGGCTCAAGTGACCAAAAATCCCTAATGCTCCTTGTGATCATTCAAAACACAGCTCACATTTTTTAACATTAGCTTCACCTTATTTCTCCCTCTCACAACCCAAGTTTCCCCTCAACTTGATCATTCAACATCCTTTTGTTACTTTTACTTGGTAGCACCAATTTCTTCCTCTCTTTTTATTTTGCTCATTTTATAAGACATTTCAAAGAAACTTTCATCTTAGGCATAAGGTGCTACCTTGCTTGATGTGCATCCCTTTTCTTCTCCACACTTTGTACATACACCCTCAAACTTAGGCCTTTGCCTATGTTATCATTTTAATTTCCCCCCAAACATAGGCTTTTAACCTAGATTTCACTTTCGAGCCATTAGGAAGGATGGGTGCAAGAATAGAGGGTCCAAAAAGGGTCAAGGTATCTAACAAGGTTCCAAAGAAAGGTCACAAGCTCAAAGGGGCTTACTAGAATCAATGTAAAGGGAAGTCAATTTGGGTGAAGTGACTATTCAAAAAGGCCCTAAGGTCATCTTCCAAGCTCGGTGACATCTAGGATTTAGCCTTGAATCATATTCGGGGAAAGTTCTAGACAACACATATACACAAGAATGAAGTATAACCTTACCACACAAGGCATCAAACCACAAGAATTTCACAATTAGTCTCAAAATTAATTGGGACAAATGACTTTTGACAAGCGATTCTGAGTTCTTTTACACACTCTTCTGTGAATCTATCAAGGCAAATGGGCAATGTGCAAGTCATGAAAAGCTTAAGCAAAAATCATTTTCCCCTGTTTCCTTCAATTTAAAATATGTCTTGCCAAGAAATTTTTTGGTGGGCCCATTTTTGTAACACCCCAGGATCTGAACCAGCTACTGGACTATACTCAACAAGGAAATTTTAGAAAAAATTAAGTTTCCAGGGACCATGGTTAAGATCACGGACCGTAGTTTGGAACCACGGTCTGTCGTTTCAATCGTAGTTCCACTTTCCAGTAGGCCCCCAGTTTAAGTCTCAGGAACCACGAGTCAGACCATGGACCATAGTTTAGAACAATGGTCCATCCTGTCATTCGTGGTCTCCCTTAATCAGAGGACCCTCAGTTCAGGGCTCAGAGACCATGAATCAGGTCACGAACCATACTTCAGAACCACGGTCCATCCTTTGACTCGTGGAATCCTCAGACCAGACTAGAGTCCTAGTAATGATGAGCCATATGAAGAACCTTCATTCAGGAGTATGGTTTGTCCTATGGAGTCATAGTTCCGTCAGATCGGAGAACACCCAAGACTCCTGGTGTCATGACCCAACCTACCGGGTCGTACGGGCTCTTACTCTATGCACCTAGATAGATGAACCCTTACCGCCCGTCCAACAGGTAAATGCGGAAAAACTCAATTATAACCAAAAACCTTCATTTTTGATACATAAAAATCTTTACAATCTTTTATCAGGAAATATCCTCTATGAAGAATACAATAAAACCGTTTTACAACTTTAAAACACCCTCCCTAGGACCTAGTCTGAGATGGTACATGAGCTACTACAAGGTGATACAAAAATGAAGAAGACACAACTCCCACCACAAAAGGAAGAAGTAGGAGTTGCTGTAGAATCACCGTCATCCTGAACCCGTGAAAAATCACTAACCCTACAACCAGACTATACCCAAAAAGGTAAACTAAGAGTAGAATCAGTACAAACACACGTACTAGTAGGCATCATCGGTCGACCCGAATCCACTCATACCATCATATAAGAAATGAAGGGAATGCACAATTAATTACAATACTCAATCCTTCAACATTCACCTTACCAAAACCCAATGTCAACCCAAGCCTGCCTATCCCTTAGACTTCCCAAGTCACCTTGGCACCTAGACTTCCCAACTCACCTTGACACCTAGACTTCTCAAGTCACCTTGTCACCTAGACTTCCCAAGTCACCTTGACATTTCTAACATCTATGTCCATACCTAGACACCTGGACTTGTCAAGCCACCTTGTCACCTAGACTTCCCAAGTCACCTTGACACTGCCAACATCTCTATCCATACCCGGATTACCATTTCCTTACCCAAGTCAACCACTATGACTCAACAACCCGGAGTAAACCCCACTACTTAGTGACCTAGAAACTACCCATCGTACCGCCACCTACTAGTATAAAATTGTTCCTATAACCCCAAGGGCCATGCTTGGCAAGTGACAACAGCCAATGCTATAACCAGACCACAAGTCTTTCCCTTAACTTATCAAACGTACACAACAAGTCTAATCGATATTTACAATTCCCAGTGATGACAACATATATCCTTTTTACGAAACCCAGACCCAACAAGGATCCCTAGGACAATAACATATGACCCTGGTTCACATAAGAACCACTTTGTCACTTAAGAAAACTAACCCGGCCCTTCAGGGACTAACTATACGCAAAATGATAATAAATCTCGGCCCTCTCAGAAACCCATTATATAATGAACAAATGCTTCACCCACACTGAGTAAAGCAGTACAACATATAATAACAACCAATAGTATAACTCTAGACTTTCAGTCTACCTTTTTACTTACCCACCACAGGGGACAGGTCAAACAATCATTCAATAACAATAATAACTATGACATTTACCCTTTTATATTACCGGACCAAGAAAGGATCCCTAGACAAACACCTAAGTGTAAACAAGCGATGCCCGGTCCACCCCAGGACCATCCCCACATTTAAGTGTAACAACCTGGCCTCTCAAGGACCAATGTAATCAATCACAGATAACCCAATTCACTCAAGGAGCCACATGTAAAGACATCAATAACAGATAACCAGTTCACTCATGAAACCAACATGTAAAGAATACAACACAACAAGTAAAGCAAACCCGTACCAAGCGTGGTACCCGAGTGAACCATTTGTAATTCCTGTACCAGGCATGGTACCTGAGCCAACCAAATAGTATCCTGTACCAGGCGTGGTTCCTGAGCCAACCAATACGTAACCCATACAAGGCGTGGTACTCGAGCCAACCAATAAGTAACCTTTACTAGGCGTGGTACCTGAACCAGCTAATAAGTAACCTGTACCAGGCATCGTACCCGAGCCAACCAATAAGTAACCTATACAGGGCATAGTAGCCGAGCCAACTGAATGTCACACAAAATCCATAATCACAAATAATGAACAATTAACACTTGTAAACCAACAAGCAATATGATAACGCTCAAAGTACCACTCCAATTAAGAAGCGTAAGCGATCGTTGTCAAATATAGAACCCAACAAAGGTTGGGGTCGATCCCACAGAGAATATGGTGAAAGTTAAGCCTTTAGTGAATTAGATGACTAATGGTCGATATTTTTCGGTAAATAAAGGGGGGGTTTGTGTGAACAAAGTGTAAACAAAACGAACAATAATGTAGGAGTGATAATCAATATGAGAGCGAACTAGGGAAGTGTTCACCATGGCGTTGTAACAATGTCGATTCTAAGCTTAACCGGGTTCTTTCTATATGCGTATCACGATGTGATTGAATTAATGGTATCATCTAAACGTTTCTCAACCAAATAGACGAATTTACTTTTCAATTCTCTCGAACTTGAAAAGGTGTGCTTTTAGATTTCAATCCTAAATATCAAGTAGATTAATCTAGTTACAGCATTAATCATAAGACGAGAGTTGGTAGTCTCGAATCCTCGTCGTTAATCAAGTTTCCCGGTTTTAATCTCTTTGCTCAAGCAAATTAAACCTAGGCATGTTCTAATGTTTGCAACCACTAGAAAACGTTACATAATGAATGATTAACAACGTGACAACATATATATTGAACCCGTCGCTACCCGGAATCTATCTTGCTACGTTTGCCATGGCTCCCACAACCCTAATTGTGGGAGGTTTAGTTCCTCATGCTATTAAGAAAAGAGAAGAGAATAGTATTCATAATAAGGAGAAGAGATTCTTACAATATAATAAAAACAAATCTTCAATGATCCAAGAACAAGAAAACCAAGATACCAAGAACGATTCAAGAACACGATTTCAAGACAAAGAAAACGTGTTTCTTGCTCTCAAATTCTCTCCTAAAACTATTGGGAGAACTATTGTAAAAAGCTTGACAAATAAAATAAACCTAACATAGGGTATTTATAGGAGTCCAAGAATTTAACCCAAAAACGCTAGGATTCTGCGTAGCGGACTGTCTCAACTTGATGGCTTGGGGTGACGGACCGTCACCACCTTGACGGACCATCACGGCGGCCGTCACCCCTAGGCAATGGCCTGCCACCACTTGACGGTCTCTGTAACGGACCTTCACATGTGTGACGGGCCATCACTCAGGCCGTCACTCTTATCCAGAATGTCTTTTTGCTCGTATTTCCTTTCGTTTCCGTGTTTGTCTCCATTTCCTACAAATATAACATAAAAACATCAAAAATGACGACGGTTTCTTGAAAACGTACGATTGTTCTTAGTTAAAAGGAGTCGAAAGTGCCGTAAAATGGCGGCACATCAACACCCTCAACTTAGACGTTCGCTTGTCCTCAAGCAACATAACATAAAAGAAAAACAACACGATGACTCAACTAAGAAAACAAACTCGTGTCTCTAGCAACTCATGGTCATTCAACATCTTATTCAATTTTAATTCAAGCTCCCTCGTAGCACACAAATGTATGAAACACTAACTTGCAAGGATCCAAACATGTCATTCCGATATGATAGAACATTCTATATACACACGCGCAGCTATCCTAACAATCAATAGACAATACAACAATCTTGGTGCCCTCACCACAACAAAATCCCACATACAAGATTTGGGACTAGGCAAGCGCTCATACTCACAAACGATTCATAATAATGCACATGCGATACCATAGGCTTGCCTTACTATTCTATTTCAGTTCTTCAGAAAGCCGCTCAGGATCACTATAGGACTTGTTTTGGCTTGTAATGAGGTTTCAGGTGCAGGTAGGATACATTTAGGGGTTAGTGACTAAGCCCTCCTTGGAACCACCGACGTCTTATTACCACATACTTTACTTTGTCCATCCTTATTCACCTTTTTATTTCCTTCTCTCTAGCTACAGGTGGGGCCTCTTTATTTTGACAATTCTTTTTATTACTTTTTCGATCTTTTTCATCTCTTTTTTTTTTCTTTTCTTAGGCACACACCCGAATTTTCATTCTATTCACAACCAATCTTCTCCATCCTCTTTTTCTTATCATTCACCTCTATAGTAGCCACCCTCAACTTAGGCTGATTACCTGAGTTGAGGTGCACGATGTCCAAGGAAGGACCAGGGCCAAAATAGGGTTTCAAAGTTAAACAGGAACGGTGATAGGTTATTGAAAGAACAAGGTCAATTATGGCTCAAACAGGGTTCAAAGGGACTATTTGCACTTGGAAGGTCTTATAGGTTAAGTGGACTGCACACAAAAAGGGCCTGTGATCCTTTCCTAAGCAACCAAACTTCGAACTTTAACAAAATAGACCGGGCAAGTTCTAGATGCATGCACAGAGTAAGAATTTATAACAATAATCTCACACACACTTGGCACCAAGAAACTATATCACTACCAACTATAAAAACAACCGCTCGGCTTAAACATACTCATTCTAATCATAATCACACAATGACATTCAAGGATCCAGACAGTCAATCGTTTCAACATAAGCTCAAAACCAGAAAATTTCTAAAGGGGGCTCCTTTTAGTCAAAGAAAAACGCCATGCTCATCACTATAGACACTAAAAAAAACAAAAATTTAAAAATAACAACCTAAACATGCCGGTTCTACTAGATAGCACACCGGAGGGAAAAGAAACACGGCAACAAAAACCCTCGGTGGTAAAAGACTCACAGCTAACCCAATACCCTCAACTTAGACTCATGCATTGTCCCCAATGCATACATGTGAAAACTAAACTGTGAAAATAAGGAATACCTGTGAAGTCCATAGGACTCAGATTCTGACATGATGTTGGAGACCACCAGGGTCTCCAAAGCAGGAGAACTCGATGGAGTGTGTGCACGCGACAACCTCATATTGCGTTCCAGCTTCCTCTTTTGTTGGCTCCATAGCTAGTTGCGACAACTTCTTCGCTCTTTCTTTGCAGATTCTCTTGCGGTGTTTCTGTTTTCTTGATCTATTTTCACCGCTTTCCTTTACCTGTTTCTCCTCTTGCGATCGCGACCTTACTCTCATTACAGCTCGGGTTTCAACACAACCCTTCTCCTCAAGATACACATCCGCAGGGACTTCCTCAATAACATTGACGACCGCGACCACTCTCATGTCACTTGGTTGCTTCATCAGTTTGGACACATCGAACTTGACCACTTCATTGTTTAATATGAAGGTCAGTTCGTTTCTTTCCATGTCAACCAATACTCTTGTCGTAGCTAACAATGGTTATCCCAATATTATGGGAACTTCAAAATCCACTTCGCAATCCAAGATCACAAAGTCAGCGGGGAATATAAGCTTACCAACCTTGACTAGCACATCGGACAATATTCCCACCGGTCGCTTTACCGAACGGTCAGCCATCAACACTCTCATGGACGTTGGTTTAGGTGCTCCCAAACCCAATTGTTTGTAGACTGCCAGCGGCATCAAGTTGATGCTAGCACCAAGATCACATAAGGCTTTCCCGAAGTTGAGCTTCCTAATGGTGCAGGGAACAATAAACGCGCCTGGGTCTTCCTTTTTTTCGACTAACGACCTTGAGGAAATAGCGCCGCAGTGGTGGAGGTTATCTTCTGGTTTGAAACTTACCGACCTCTTCTTTGTAATCAAGTCCTTCATGAACTTGGCATATCCGGGCATTTGTTCAAGCGCTTCCACCAATGGGATGTTTATTGATATCTGCTTGAGCATGGTCAGGAAATTCAGGAACTTACCATCTTCCGTTTTCTTCTTTAGGCGTTGTGGGAAGGGAGGCGGTGGCCGAGGCATCATAGTTGTAAGCTTTTCAGCTTCCTTTCTTTTGTTCGCGGGCTTTTGAGTAGCCTCCTCAACCTCCATGTCGTTGGTGCTATCACCCTCAACTTGAGTCTGAATTACCGGATGTGATTCCGGTAATATTTTGCCGCTTCTTGTAGTGATCGCTATACAGCTCGCGTCGTTTCTCAGGTTTTGAATCGTGTCACTCGGCAAGGTACCTGTCTTCCTTGGGTTTAGAGATGCCGAAATTAAGCCCACTTGCTGCTCCAATTGCTTAATCGAAGTGGAATGCGCCTCCACTATTTGACTCATGGCTGATAACTCAGTCCTTATCTCCTTCACCCCAGAGTCAGTCAATTCTACCTTCAGCAGCATCTTCGCCATCATGTTCTCTAGCTTGGAAGTCCCTGCCTCGTTGCTAGCTTTATCCCGATTACCAGGTGGTATATACAACCCACCTCTATCAGTGTATTCCTCCAGTTTCCTTGCTCGCGATATCTGTAACCAGCTTTCTCATAGTAATTGTCCTTCTGATAGGTCCGACCTTGGTTTCCTTGGCCATTGGCCTGGAAACCCCCCAAGTAATTCGCCTCCTCATCAATTTCCAACTCTGCTGCTTTACCTTGGGAACCCACGGCTTTTACCTTCTCGATACCTCCTGAAAACAAGTGCTTTGTCAGTAGGTCCAACTGCGTTTTCAGATGCGCCATGTCTTGGTCGCGCTCCTCCTCTTTTCTGCGCTGCTCAGCTGACATACCAACTGCATAAGTGCTAGCTGCTACCTCTGTATCCCGTGTATGCCAGGCCCTGTTGGTTTTGGTGAGCCTGTCCAAAGTAGTTGTGGCCTCAACAAAAGTGAGACCAATGAATGTACCACCTGCTGCGTTGTCTAACGTTGGCTTGGTAGCCGAATTCAGTGCCCTGTAGAACATCTGCATCAAGAAGTTGTCGGTCAACTGATGGTTCGGGCATTGTGTCAGCTTCTTCTTGAACCGCAACCAAGTCTCATGTAAAGCTTCGTGGGGTTGTTGTCTGAAATTACTGATTTCATCCCTCAACTGAATCATCCTAGAGGGAGGAAAGAACCTTTCTAGGAAAACTCCTTTCAACTCTCCCCAAGTTGTGATAGAGTCGGGGGTCAGCTCTGTCAACCACAATGCTGCCTCATCAGACAGAGACAACGGAAACAACCTGAGCCTGATTGCCGTCTGACTTACTCCAGGCAACTCGAACGACTTGCAGATGCCCACGAAATTCATCAGGTGCTGGTTTGGATCATCACCAGCAGCACCTCAGAACACTCCTCTCAAGTTCAACAGCTGGATCATCGTGCTAGTGATGTTGAACTTGGCTCCGGGCGCTAGCGGTGGAAGAGCAATGGCGCCCGTAGCGCCAACTCCATCCAAGTCGATATCCTCATCATTCAGCATAACATCGTCCTGCAGACCACCAGCATTCAGATTGTGTTGGGCCTGCAGTTCTGCAGCGAGCCTTGCTGCCTTTTGTTGTGCGACCATATTCCGCCTTAACGTTCTAGCAAGCTCGGGGTCGTAAGGTAATGTTGATTCACCCGAGCGCCAGGTACTTGGCATGCACAACTCTGTACCCTGTCAAAAACAAAAACAACAAATAAACGTAAAATCAGGAAAGTATGACTAAGAGTCAAATAAACACACTGGACTTAATAATCAACCATATTCCCCGGCAACGGTGCCAAAATTTGATAACGCTCAAAGTACCACTCCAATTAAGAAGCATAAACGATCGTTGTCAAATATAGAACCCAACAAAGGTTGGGGTCGATCCCACAGAGAATATGGTGAAAGTTAAGTCTTTAGTGAATTAGATGACTAATGGTCGATATTTTCCGGTAAATAAAGGAGGGGTTTTGTGTGAACAAAGTGTAAACAAAACGAACAATAATGTAGGAGTGATAATCAAGATGAGAGCGAACTAGGGAAGTGTTCACCATGGCGTTGTAACAATGTCGATTCTAAGCTTAACCGGGTTCTTTCTATATGCGTATCACGATGTGATTGAATTAATGGTATCATCTAAACGTTTCTCAACCAAATAGACGAATTTACTTTTCAATTCTCTCAAACTTGAAAAGGTGTGCTTTTATATTTCAATCTAAACATCAAGTAGATTAATCTAGTTACAGCATTAATCATAAGACGAGAGTTGGTAGTCTCGAATCCTCGTCGTTAATCAAGTTTCCCGGTTTTAATCTCTTTACTCAAGCAAATTAAACCTAGGCATGTTCTAATGTTTGCAACCACTAGAAAATGTTACATAATGAATGATTAACAACGTGACAACATATATATTGAACCCGTCGCTACCCGAAATCTATCTTGCTACGTTTGCCATGGCTCCCACAACCCTAGTTGTGGGAGGTTTAGTTCCTCATGCTATTAATAAAAGAGAAGAGAATAGTATTCATAATAAGGAGAAGAGATTCTTACAATATAATGAAAACAAATCTTCAATGATCCAAGAACAAGAAAACCAAGATCCCAAGAACGATTCAAGAACACGATTTCAAGACAAAGAAAACGTGTTTCTTGCTCTCAAATTCTCTCCTAAAACTATTGGGAGAACTATTGTAAAAAGCTTGACAAATAAAATAAACCTAACATAGGGTATTTATAGGAGTCCAGGAATTAAACCCAAAAACGCTCGAATTCCGCGTAGCGGACTGTCTCAACTTGACGGCTTGGGGTGACAGACCATCACCACCTTGACGGACTGTCACGGCGGCCGTCACCCCTAGGCAGTGGCCTGCCACCACTTGACTGTCTCTGTGACGGACTGTCACATGTGTGACGGGCCGTCACTCAGGCCGTCACTCTTATCCAGAATGTCTTTTTGCTCGTATTTCCTTCCGTTTTCGTGTTTGTCTCCATTTCCTACAAATATAACATAAAAACATCAAAAACGATGACGGTTGCTTGAAAACGTACGATTGTTCTTAGTTAAAAGGAGTCGAAAGTTCCGTAAAATGGCGGCACATCACAATTACACCTAGTTCATTTCATAAGACTAAAAACAGGACTTTTGGACATTCCTAAATCATTCACTAAGCAATGCAACCATACAAATACATAGTCAAAAGTACACAAACATACAATGCATACATGAATTAATAACCATCACCTAAGTGTTCAACATGTCATCTCGGTCCACACTAAGACCAATCCCACACTTATGTTCAACTACCCGGCCTCTCCCAGGCCAATATGCAATGGTCATAGTTTGAACAATTAAACCAGCTCCACTCATAGGACCATCATCAACTACAATAGTAACGTATAATTAGACCCACCCGAGGACGAATCCCCGACTTACCCCTTTTTGGCACATATTCATAGATATATTAATTTCGGACCCTTTTCTTAAGACAGATACAACATGGGTAAGACATCCCCCAACATTGGTACCTTAACCATTCTAGTTTACTTTACTTCTTTTATACTAGAATCATCCCCAAAACTCCCTTTAAACTAGTCACTTAATTAACCATAGCCTTTTCGATTTCCCAAACCTTACCAACAATCTAGTTTTATGAACCAAAATTTTACATGTATAAACAACCCGAGATGAAGCACATCACCCCGATATTATCAATCCCTAATCAGTAAACCAACCAAACCATACAATGTTCCTCCAGACTCCATTCTCGAAGGCCTAAACATGATTCCTCCTTTCCTTCTATAACAATAATATGAAATAGAAATAGTTCAAAGTCTACTCAAAGAAAGAACCTAGCCTACTTGGATGCCAAGCAACAACACAATGCATATTCTGGCTCCACAAAGGCATTCCTTGATAATTCAGCAGGCCCAAATCCGTAGTTTCGCATCTTTTAAGCCAGAATCCCTCCTTTCCATGGCTCCCAAGCTTTGGAGAAGCCTAGGAGGGGTTCTTGGAGTAACCCTCATCTATTTAGGGCTGAATGAGGGAGAATGAAATCATAAAACTTGTTTTTTGAGTTTTCTGATCTCGTCGGTTCGCTATAACGGTCCACACATCGCTATAGCAATACCTCCATAGCGTAGCCTACTACTATAGTGGTGTTGACTGGCTTTGACTTCTGCTATAATGGTAATTTCTCTACTATAGCGGAGGTCTCTATGGTGGTGAATTGACCGCTATGGCAGTTGACACAGGACAGAAAATCGTAACATCCCCCAAATTGGTCCATTTTACAACACACTTGCTTTCTTGACGTTTTGGAACAACCCCTTCACGTCAACCTCGATATCGAGAGTTCTACTTACCCGAATTCGATTCCAAAAAGTCCCCCGGACTCAGGGGACTCCCTTATGTCTTAGCTAAATGGAAAACTAGCTCAAAATAGGACAAGTTACTGAATCCTTACCTGGATTACCCTAGACCATACCTTGCTGCCAAACTGACCGGACTAGGCTAGCCCAGAAGTTTCAATTCCTAAATCCAGAAGTTTTCTTACATGAAACATGGAATGAAAAGTTTACCCATAATGACGAACCCAGTTGTTACAACAAATACCAATTTACTCATCATTTGTCCCCAAATAATATCCAAGGCGGAAAAAGATGAAGGAGCCTAACCCTCTGAACCTTAACGCCCTACCTGACAGCGTAATACCTTACGTAAACCACAAAAACTTCCCAATCCCTTGGTGTACCCATCTCAATCAAAATTCAACTCACTCCCGGTCTATCATGGAATTCCTTCCTTCGAGTTGCACAAGGTTAACTAGATTACCCCTTCCCGAGTGCCCAAAAAATTCAGGGCCTCATCAAAACACCGAAGAAAAAAAAACTCAATTAACAAACAAAATAGTTATTTTTTCCATGCCAAGTGGACTAGATCCCACCATGGTGTCCCCTTTCCCGCTATACTCGGAGTTCTTCTAACCCGAACTCCATCCCAAAAGTTTCCTATGGGGTACTATGCCCCTTATATATCATAATATCACCTTACTCTTGTCAACACTGTGCTCCGAGACACCACATATCTCTAAATCATGCAACAACAAATTTTTTTATTGGAACTCATCCTAGCTTGAGGTTTTTGTCAACTCTCATCTTAGGGGAAATTCTACCTGGGCACTTACGCCTTAACTAATGCTATGACAAACACACCCCCACCGCTCAATGAGCGGTACTACTGGTATTATCATAACCGACCAGAGGGATAACAATGTTTAAGACTTCATGTAATAACCCCACTCCCTTAACTAACCCTACCACTAAGTATCATCAATAATAAACCAGCCAAATCACCCTCATGATATAAGCCTATGAGCAATGTCCAACACTACTCAGTCAATCATGGGTCATTTTGCCAAATTCTACATAGGTGACTATTCCCACCAGTGGTAAATTAAAACTTCACCCATACCCCAGGCTATCATATCTACCATTTCCTCCTATAGCGCATGGATGCTAAATATTTCCTGCAATAGCTCACAGCACAAATAGCTATTTAAAATGACCCGAGAATGAAAGGCAGAACAGGGGAAAAACAGGTCAGGGATTATGCCCTGCCCATCCCGCTATAGCAATTTGCACACCACTATGGCAACCCCCAAAAGTAGTAGCCCAGAAAATTTACCATTATCTAAAAAATTCTCTCATTCCTCTTCCCTATTCTCAATGCTAACACCAAAAATGCATTACGATCTTAAAACATAACCTCAAGACCAACCTCAACTATGCATAGTTGAGAATTTAGCACCCCACTATCATAAAATCAGACACAACAACACCAGAACCACACACAATAACACATTCCCGCTATCGTACACTACTAGTCCCACTTTTTCCTTTCTATGATTTCCAACTAATCCTGACTGTCCCAAAACTGGAGCTTATCAACAGTCATTAAACCCTTTTTTATTCCCTTACCATCTATACCAATGATAAGTCTATACCCGAATGTAATGCAAACCCTTCCAATTGGGGCATACCGCAATTTATTGCCAAACAAAATCACACATTTTTAAGTCAGAATAAATTCACTGAAGTCACAACCATGAGTTACCACAAAAATTTTATTACCGTAATTCCCACTATAAATCAATAATAGCCCCTTTTCCCCATAGTTCCCAACCAAGTCCCGACTGTCCTGAAATTGGAGTTTTTCCACAGTCATAATTTATTTTCCCTCACCATCTTGACCAATGATGAGCCCTTTTTATGAAAATTTATATGCAACTCAAACTCCACAGACACACAAAACTTAATCATACTCAATCATACCGAGAATTAATTATAAGTACCTTCATACTCGAAATTTCATAACAAGGCAACCAATCATATACAATTCCAATAAGTCATGCCAGCATTGTGATGTGCCGCCATTTTATGGCACTTTTGACTCCTTTTAACTAAGAACAATCGTACGTTTTCAAGCAACCGTCATCGTTTTTGATGTTTTTATGTTATATTTGTAGGAAATGGAGACAAACACGGAAACGGAAGGAAATACGAGCAAAAAGACATTCTGGATAAGAGTGACGGCCTGAGTGACGGTCCGTCACACATGTGACGGTCCATCACAGAGACCGTCAAGTGGTGGCAGGCTACTGCCTAGGGGTGACGGCCGCCGTGATGGTCCGTCAAGGTGGTGACGGTCCGTCACCCCAAGCCGTCAAGTTGAGACAGTCCGCTACGCGGAATCCGAGCATTTTTGGGTTTAATTCCTGGACTCCTATAAATACCCTATGTTAGGTTTATTTTACATATTCATCACCAATTCATTACCCAATAGTTTTAGAAGAGTTTTTAGTCGATTTTGGAGAGCAACAACACGTTTTCTTGTTCTTGAATTCGTGTTCTTGATTTGTTCTTGGGATTTTGGTTTTTCTTGATCTTGGATATTTGAAGATTGTTTTCATTATATTGTAAGAATCTCTTCTCCTTATTATGAATATGACTTTCTTCTCTTCTTCTTCTAGCATGATTAACTAAACTCCCACAACTAGGGTTGTGGGAGCCATGGCTAAAGTAGCGATATAGATTTCGGGTAGCGACGGGTTCAATATATATGATTATCATGTTGTTAATCATTCATGCTTAACGTTTTCTAGTGGTTGCAAACATTAGAACATGCCTAGGTTTAATTTGCTTGAGTAAAGAGATTAAAACCGGAAAACTTGATTAACGACGAGGATTCGAGACTACCAACTCTCGTCTTATGATTAATGCGGTATCTAGATTAATCTACTTGATGTTTAGGATTGAAATATAAAAGCACACCTTTTCAAGTTCGAGAGAATTGAAAAGTAAATTCGTCTATTTGGTTGAGAAACGTTTAGATGATACCATTAATTCAATCACATCGTGATACGCATATAGACAGAACCCGATTAAGCTTAGAATCGACATCATTACCAACGCCATGGTAACACTTCCCTAGTCTATTCTCATATTGATTATCACTCCTACATTATTGTTCAATTTGTTTACACTTTGTTCACACAAAACCTCCCCCTTTTATTTACCAGAAAATATCGACCATTAGTCATCTAATTCACTAAAGACTTAACTTTTCACCATATTCTCTGTGGGATCGACCCCAACCTTTGTTGGGTTCTATATTTGACAACGATCGCTTACGCTTCTTAATTGGAGTGGTACTTTGAGCGTTATCAAATTTTGGCATCGTTGCCGGGGAATACGGTTGTTTGTTAAGTCCGGTGTGTTTATTTGACTCTTAGTCATACTTTCCTGCTTTTACGTTTATTTGTTGTTTTTGTTTTTGACAGGGTACAGAGTTGTGCATGCCAAGTACCCGGTGCTTGGGTGAATCAACATTATCTTACGACCCCGAGCTTGATAGAACACTGAGGCGGAATATGGCCGCACAACAAGAGGCAACAAGGCTCGCTGCAGAACTGCAGGCCCAACACAATCTGAATGTTGGTGGTCTGCAGGACGATGTTATGCTGAATGATGAGGATATCGACTTGGATGGAGTTGGCGCTACGGGCGCCATTGCTCTTCCACCGCTAGCGCCCGGAGCCAAGTTCAACATCACTAGCACGATGATCCAGCTATTGAACTTAAGAAGAGTGTTCCGTGGTGCCGCTAGTGATGATCCAAACCAGCACCTGATGAATTTCGTGGGCATTTTCAAGTCGTTCGAGTTGCCTGGAGTGAGTCAGACAGTAATCAGGCTCAGGTTGTTTCCGCTGTCTCTGTCTGATGAGGCGGCATTGTGGTTGACAGAGCTGACCCCCGACTCTATCACAACTTGGGGAGAGTTGAAAGGAGCTTTCCTAGAAAGGTTCTTTCCTCCCTCTAGGATGATACAGTTGAGGGATGAAATCAGTAATTTCAGACAACAATCCCACAAAACTTTACATGAGACTTGGTTGCGGTTCAAGAAGAAGCTGACACAATGCCCGAACCATCAGTTGACCGACAATTTCTTGATGCAGACGTTCTACAGGGCATTGAATTCGGCTACCAAGCCAACGTTAGACAATGCAGCAGGTGGTGCATTCATGGGTCTCACTTTTGTTGAGGCCACAACTACTTTGGACAGGCTCACCAAAACCAACAGGGCCTGGCATACACGGGATACAGAGGTAGCAGCTAGCACTCATGCAGTTGGTATGTCAGCTGAGCAGCGCAGAAAAGAGGAGGAGCGCGACCAAGATATGGCGCATCTGAAAACGCAGTTGGACCTACTGACAAAGCACTTGTTTTCAGGAGGTATCGAGAAGGTAAAAGCTGTGGGTTCCCAAGGTAGAGCAGCAGAGTTGGAAAATGATGAGGAGGCGAATTACTTGGGGGGTTTCCAGGCTAATGGCCAAGGAAACCAAGGTCGGACCTATCAGAAGGACAACTACTATGAGAAAGCTGGTTACAGAGATCGCGATCAAGGAAACTGTAGGAATAACACTGATAGAGGTGGGTTATATGTACCACCTGGTAATCGGGATAAAGCTAGCAACGAGGCAGGTACTTCCAAGCTAGAGAACATGATGGCAAAGATGCTGCTGAAGGTAGAATCGACTGACTCTAGGGTGAAGGAGATAAGGACTGAGTTATCGGCCATGAGTCAAATAGTGGAGGCGCATTCCACTTCGATTAAGCAATTGGAGAAGCAAGTGGGCATAATCTCGGCATCTCTAAACCCAAGGAAGACAGGTACCTTGCCGAGTGACACGATTCAAAACCCGAGGAACGACGCGAGTTGTATGGCGATCACTACAAGAAGCGACAAAATATTACCGGAATCACATCCGGTAATTCAGACTCAAGTTGAGGGTGATGATGCCAACGACAAGGAGGTTGAAGAGGCTACTCAAAAGCCTGCGGAGAAAAGCAAGGAAGTTGAAAAGCCTCCAACTATGATGCCTCGGCCACCGCCTCCCTTCCCACAACGCCTAAAGAAGAAAACGGAAGATGGTAAGTTCCTGAATTTCCTGACCATGCTCAAGCAGATATCAATAAACATTCCATTGGTGGAAGCGCTTGAACAAATGGCCGGATATGCCAAGTTCATGAAGGACTTGATTACAAAGAAGAGGTCGGTAAGTTTCGAACCAAAAGATAACCTCCACCACTGCGGTGCTATTTCCTGAAGGTCGTTAGTCGAAAAGAAGGAAGACCCAGGCACGTTTATTGTTCCCTGCACCATTGGGAAGCTCAACTTTGGGAAAGCCTTATATGATCTTGGTGCTAGCATCAACTTGATGCCGCTAGCAGTCTACAAGCATTTGGGCTTGGGAGCACCTAAACCAACGTCCATGAGAGTGTTGATGGCTGACCGTTCGGTAAAGCGACCGGTGGGAATATTGTCCAATGTGCTAGTCAAGGTTGGTAAGCTTATATTCCCCACTGACTTTGTGATCTTGGATTTCGAAGTGGATTTTGAAGTTCCCATAATCTTAGGACGACCTTTGTTAGCCACGGCTAGAGTGTTGGTTGACATGGAAAGAAACGAACTTACCTTAAGGCTAAACAATGAAGTTGTCAAGTTCGATGTGTCCAAATTGATGAAGCAACCAAGTGACATGAGGGTGGTCGCAGTCGTCAATGTTATTGAGGAAGTTCCTGTGGATGTGCATCTCGAGGAGAAGGGTATGGTTGAGACCCGAGCTGTTATGAGAACAAAGTTGGGATCGCAAGAAGAGAAACCTGTAAAGGAAAGCGGTGAAAATAGATCAAGAAAATGAAAACACCGCAAGAGAATCTGCAAAGAAAGAGCGAAGAAGTTGTCGCGACTAGCTATGGAGCCAATAAAAGAGGAAGCTGGAACGCAACATGAGGTTTTCGCGTGCGCACACTCCATCGAGTTCTCCTGATTTGGAGACCCTGGCGGTCTCCAACATCATGTCAGAATCTGAGTCCTATGGACTTCACAGGTATTCCTTATTCTCACAGTTTTAGTTTTCACATGTATGCATTGGGGACAATGCATGAGTCTATGTTGAGGGTGTTGGGAAACCTGTGAGTCACCACCGAGGGTTTTTGTTGCCGAGTTCTTTTCCCTCCGGTGTGCTATCTAGTAGAACCGGCATGTTTAGGTTGTCGTTTAAATTTCTAGTTGTTTTCTAGTGTCTTTTTCTTGACTAAAAGGAGCCCCTCTGAAAATTTTTCTGGTTTTGAGCTTATGTTGAAACTATTGACTGTCTGGATCCTTGAATGTCATTGTGTGATTATGATAGGAATAAGTATGCTTAAGCCGAGTTGTTGTCTTGATAGTCGTTAGTGATATAGTTTCTTGGTGCAAAGTGTGTGTGAGCGTATTGTTATAAATTCTTACTCTGTGCATGCATCTAGAACTTGCCCGGTCTATTTTGTTGAGTTCGAAGTTGGTTTCTTAGGAAAGGATCACAGACCCTTTTTGTGTGCAGTCCACTTAACCTATAAGACCGTCCAAATGGAAATAATCACTTTGATCCCTGTTTGAGCCATAATTGACCCTGTTCGTTCAATAACCTGTCACCATTCCTGTTTAACTTTGAATCCCTATTTTGGCCCTGGTCCTTCCTTGGACATCGTGCACCTCAACTCAGGCAATCAGCCTAAGTTGAGGATGGCTACTATAGAGGTAAACCCTATTTTGGCCCTGGTCCTTCCGTGGACATTGTGCACCTCAACTCAGGCAATCAGCCTAAAGTGAGGGTGGCTACTATAGAGGTGAATGATAAGAAAAAGAGGATGGAGAAGATTGGTTGTGAATAGAATGAAAATTCAGGTGTGTGCCTAAGAAAAGAAAAAAAAAGATGAAAAAGATCGAAAAAGTAATAAAAAGAATTGTCAAAATAAAGAGGCCGCACCCGTAGCTAGAGAGAGGGAAATAAAAAGGTGAATAAGGATGGACAAAGTAAAGTATGTGGTAATAAGACGTCGGTGGTTCCAAGGAGGGCTTAGTCACTAACCCCTAAATGTATCCTACCTGCACCTGAAGCCTCATTACAAGCCAAAACAAGTCCTGTAGTGATCCTAAGCGGCTTTCTGAAATAGAATAGTAAGGGCAAGCCTATGGTATCGCATGTGCATTGTTTGAAATCGTTTGCGAGTGTGAGCGTCTTACCTAGTCCTAAATGTTGTGTGTGGGACTTCTTTATGGTGAGGGCACCAAGATTTCTGTATTGTCTATTGACTGTTAGGATAGCTGTGCGTGTGTGTGCATAATATTCTATCATATCGGAATGACATATTTGGATCCTTGCAAGTTAGTGTTTCATACATTTGTGTTCTACGAGGGAGCTTGAATTAAAATTGAATAAGATGTTGAATGACCATGAGTTGCTAGAGACACGAGTTTGTTTTCTTAGTTGAGTCGTCGTGTTGTTTTTCTTTTATGTTATGTTGCTTAAGGACAAGCGAACGTCTAAGTTGAGGGTGTTGATGTGCCGCAATTTTATGGCACTTTCGACTCCTTTTAACTAAGAACAATCGTACGTTTTCAAGCAACCGTCGTCATTTTTGATGTTTTTATGTTATATTTGTAGGAAATGGAGACAAACACGGAAACGGAAGGAAATACGAGCAAAAAGACATTCTGGATAAGAGTGACGGCCTGAGTGATGGTCCGTCACACATGTGATGGCCATCACAGAGACGTCAAGTGGTGGCAGGCCACTGCCTAGGGGTGAAGGCCACCGTGATGGTCCGTCACGGTGGTGACGGTCCGTCACCCCAAGCCGTCAAGTTGAGACAGTCCGCTATGTGGAATCCGAGCGTTTTTGGGTTTAATTCTTGGACTCCTATAAATACCCTATGTTAGGTTTATTTTACATATTCATCACCAATTCATTACCCAATAATTTTAGAAGAGTTTTTAGTCCATTTTGGAGAGCAACAACACGTTTTCTTGTTCTTGAATTCGTGTTCTTGATTTGTTCTTGGGATTTTGGTTTTTCTTGTTCTTAGATATTTGAAGATTGTTTTATTATATTGTAAGAATCTCTTCTCCTTATTATGAATATCACTTTCTTCTCTTTTTCTTCTAGCATGATTAACTAAACTCCCACAACTAGGGTTGTGGGAGCCATGGCTAAAGTAGCGATATAGATTCCGGGTAGCGACGGGTTCAATATATATGATTGTCACGTTGTTAATCATTCATGCTTAACGTTTTCTAGTGGTTGCAAACATTAGAACATGCCTAGGTTTAATTTGCTTGAGTAAAGAGATTAAAACCGGGAAACTTGATTAACGATGAGGATTCGAGACTATCAACTCTCGTCTTATGATTAATGCTGTAACTAGATTAATCTACTTGATGTTTAGGATTGAAATATAAAAGCACACCTTTTCAAGTTCAAGAGAATTGAAAAGTAAATTCATCTATTTGGTTGAGAAACGTTTAGATGATACCATTAATTCAATCACATCATGATACGCATATAGACAGAACCCGGTTAAGCTTAGAATCGACATTGTTACCAACGCCATGGTAAACACTTCCCTAGTCCATTCTCATATTAATTATCACTCCTACATTATTGTTCGTTTTGTTTACACTTTGTTCACACAAAACCTCCCCCTTTTATTTACCGGAAAATATCGACCATTAGTCATCTAATTTACTAAAGACTTAAATTTCACCATATTCTCTGTGGGATCGACCCCAACCTTTGTTGGGTTCTATATTTGACAACGATCGCTTACGCTTCTTAATTGGAGTGGTACTTTGAGCGTTATCAGAACACAACATGAGGTTGTCGCGTGCACACACTCCATCGAGTTCTCCTGCTTTGGAGACCCCGGCGGTCTCCAACATCATGTCAGAATCTGAGTCCTATGGACTTCACAGGTATTCCTTATTCTCACAGTTTTAGTTTTCACATGTATGCATTGGGGACAATGCATGAGTCTAAGTTGAGGGTGTTGGGAAACCTGTGAATCACCACCGAGGGTTTTTGTTGCCGAGTTCTTTTCCCTCCGGTGTGCTATCTAGTAGAACTGGCATGTTTAGGTTGTTATTTTAAATATTTGTTTTTTTAGTGTCTATAGTGATGAGCATGGCATTTTTCTTTGACTAAAAGGAGCCCCTTTTAAAAAATTTCTGGTTTTGAGCTTATGTTGAAACGATTGACTGTCTGGATCCTTGAATGTCATTGTGTGATTATGATTAGAATGAGTATGCTTAAGCCGAGCGGTTGTCTTGATAGTCGGTAGTGGTATAGTTTCTTGGTGCTAAGTGTGTGTGAGCATATTGTTATAAATTCTTACTCTGTGCATGCATCTAGAACTTGCCCGGTCTATTTGTTAAAGTTCGAAGTTTGGTTGCTTAGGAAAGGATCACAGGCCCTTTTTGTGTGCAGTCCACTTAACCTATAAGACCGTCCAAGTGCAAATAGTCCCTTTGAACCCTGTTTGAGCCATAATTGACCTTGTTCTTTCAATAACCTTTCACCGTTCCTGTTTAACTTTGAAACCCTGTTTTGGCCCTGGTCCTTCCTTGGACATCGTGCACCTCAACTCAGGTAATCAGCCTAAGTTGAGGGTGGCTACTATAGAGGTGAATGATAAGAAAAAGAGGATGGAAAAGATTGGTTGTGAATAAGAATGAAAATTCGGGTGTGTGCCTAAGAAAAGAAAAGAAAAAAAAAGAGATGAAAAAGATCGAAAAAGTAATAAAAAGAATTGTCAAAATAAAGAGGCCGCACCTGTAGCAAGAGAGAAGGAAATAAAAAGGTGAATAAGGATGGACAAAGTAAAGTATGTGGTAATAAGACGTCGGTGGTTCCAAGGAGGGCTTAGTCACTAACCCCTAAATGTATCCTACCTGCACTTGAAGCCTCATTACAAGCCAAAACAAGTCCTGTAGTGATCCTGAGCGGCTTTCTGAAGAACTGAAATAGAATAGTAAGGGCAAGCCTATGGTATCGCATGTGCATTGTTTGAAATCATTTGTGAGTGTGAGTGCTTACCTAGTCCCAAATCTTGTTTGTGGGATTTCTTTACGGTGAGGGCACCAAGATTTCTGTATTATCTATTGACTTTTAGGATAGCTGCGCGTGTATACGTAAAGTGTTCTATCATATCGGAATGACATGTTTGGATCCTTGCAAGTTAGTGTTTCATACACTTGTGTGCTACGAGGGAGCTTGATTTAAAATTAAATAAGATGTTGAATGACCATGAGTTGCTAAAGACACGAGTTTGTTTTCTTAGTTGAGTTGTTATATTGTTTTTGTGTCATGTTGCTTGAGGACAAGCGAACATTTTAAGTTGAGGGTGTTGATGTGCCGCCATTTTACGGCACTTTCGACGTCTCTAAACTAAGAACAATCGTACGTTTTCAAGCAACCGTCGTCGTTTTTGATGGTTTTATGTTATATTTGTAGGAAATGGAGACAAACACGGAAACGAAAGGAAATACGAGCAAAAAGACATTCTGGATAAGAGTGACGGCCAGAGTGACGGTCTGTCACACATGTGACGGTCCGTCACAGAGACCGTCAAGTGGAGGCAGTCCACTGCCTAAGGGTGACGGCCACCGTGATGGTTCGTCAAGGTGGTGACGGTCCGTCATCCCAAGCCGTCAAGTTGAGACAGAACGCGACGCGGAATCCGAACGTTTTTGGGTTTATTTCCTGGACTCCTATAAATACCCTATGTTAGGTTTATTTTACATGTTGTTCACCCAATAGTTTTAGAAGAGTTTTTAGTCGGTTTTGAGAGCAACAACACGTTTTATTCTTCTTGAATTCGTGTTCTTGATTTGTTCTTGGGATCTTGGTTTTTCTTGTTCTTAGATATTTGAAGATTGTTTTCATTATATTGTAAGAATCTCTTCTCCTTATTATGAATATCACTTTCTTCTCTTTTTCTTCTAGCATGATTAACTAAACTCCCACAACTAGGGTTGTGGGAGCCATGGCTAAAGTAGCGATATAGATTCCGGGTAGCGACGGGTTCAATATATATGATTGTCACGTTGTTAATGATTCATTATGTCACGTTTTCTAGTGGTTGCAAACATTAGAACATGCCTAGGTTTAATTTTCTTGAGTAAAGAGATTAAAACCGGGAAACTTGATTAACGACGAGGATTCGAGACTACCAACTCTCGTCTTATGATTAATGCTGTAACTAGATTAATCTACTTGATGTTTAGGATTAAAATATAAAAGCACACCTTTTCAAGTTCGAGAGAATTGAAAAGTAAATTCGTCTATTTTGTTGAGAAACGTTTAGATGATACCATTAATTCAATCGCATCGTGATACGCATATAGAAAGAACCCGGTTAAGCTTAGAATCGACATCGTTACCAACGCCATGGTAAACACTTTCCTAGTTCATTCTCCTACTGATTATTTCTCATACATTATTGTTTGTTTTTGGTTCACAAGTTGATCACACAAAACCCCCCCTTTATTTACTGGAAACTATTGACCATTAGTCAACTAATTCACTAAAGACTTAAATTTCACCATATTCTCTGTGGGATCGACCCCAACCTTTGTTGGGTTCTATATTTGACAACGATCGCTTACACTTCTTAATTGGAGTGGTACTTTGAGCGTTATCAAATTTTGGCGCCGTTGCCGGGGAATACGATTGATTATTAAGTCCGGTGTGTTTATTTGACTCTTAGTCATACTTTCCTGCTTTTACGTTTATTTGTTGTTTTTGTTTTTGACAGGGTACAGAGTTGTGCATGCCAAGTACCCGGCGCTCGGGTGAATCAACATTACCTTACGACCCCGAGCTTGCTAGAACATTAAAGCGGAATATGGCCGCACAACAAGAGGCAACAAGGCTCGCTGCAGAACTGCAGGCCCAACACAATCTGAATGCTGGTGGTCTGCAGGATGATGTTATGCTGAATGATGAGGATATCACTCAAAATACCGCCGGACGCACATATCACTCAAAATCCATGGACTATAACACACGAAAAAACCAAAAAGTCCCTATTTACCGTTATGGGCCACATTTGAAATCCAAAAAGCCCACGTTTACCCCTCTAAACCAACGCACGCCATTAAAAAGGTCGTCACGGACGCCCACGAAATATTTCGGCCAAAATATCGCCGGACGCACATATCACACAAAATCCATGGACTTTATAACAAACAAAAAAATCGAAAAACTCCTATTTCCCGTTCCGGTCCACATTTGAAATCCAAAAAGCCCACGTTTGCCCCTCCAAACCAACACTCGCCATTAAATATGTCGTCACGGACGCCCACAAAAATTTTGGCCAAAATACCGCCGGACGCACATATCACACAAAATCCATGGACTATAACACACGAAAAAAATAAAACTATTTCCCGTTCCGGGCCATGTTTGCAATCCAAAATGGCCACGTTTTCCCCTCCAAACCAACGCGCACCATTAAATATGTCGTCATGGACGCCCACGAAAATTTTTGTCCAAAATACCCTTGGACACACATATCACTCAAAATCCATGGACTATAACACAAGAAAAAACCAAAAAATCCCAATTTCCCGTTACGGGCCACGTTTGAAATCCAAAAAGCCCACGTTTGCCACTCCAAACCAACACGCGCCATTAATTAGGTCATCAAGGATGCCCACGAAAACTTTCGAGCAAAAATACCGCCGGACACACATATCACTCAAAATCAATGGACTATAACACAAGAAAAAACCGAAAAATCCCTATTTCCCGTTATGGGCCACGTTTGAAATTCAAAAAGCCCACGTTTGCCCCTCCAAACCAACACGCACTGTTAAATAGGTCGTCACGGACGCCCACGAAAACTTTTTGGCCAAAATACTGCCGGACGCACATATCACACAAAATCCATAGACTATAACACAAGAAAAAATTAAAAAATCCCTATTTTCCATTCCGGGCCACGTTTAAATCCAAAAAGCCCATGTTTGCCCCTCCAAACCAACGCGCGCCATTAAATAGGTCGTCACGAACTCCCACGAAAAATTTTGGCCAAAATACCGCTGGACGCACATATCACACAAAATCCATGGACTAACACACGAAAAAACCAAAAAATCCCTATTTCCCGTTACAGGCCACGTTTGAAATCCAAAAAGCCCATGTTTGCCCCCCCCAAACCAACGCGCGCCATTAAATAGGTCGTCACGAATGCCCATGAAAACATTCGGCCAAAATACCGCCGGACGCACAAATCACACAAAATCCATGGACTATAACACACGAAAAAACCAAAAAATCCCTATTTCCTATTCGGGGCCACGTTAAAAAATCCAAAAAGCCCACATTTTCCCCTACGAACCAACGCTCACCATTAAATAGGTCGTCACGGACTTCTACGAGAAATTTTGGCCAAAATACCGCCGGACGCACATATCACTCAAAATCCATGGACTATAACACACGAAAAAACTGAAAAATCCCTATTTCCCGTTACGGGCTACGTTTGAAATTCAAAAAGCCCACGCTTGCCCCTACAAACCAACGCGGGCCATTAAATAGGTCGTTACGGACGCCCACAAAAATTTTCGGCTAAAATACCACTGGACGAACATATCACACAAAATACATGGACTATAACACACGAAAAAACAAAAAAATCCCTATTTTCCGTTCCAGGCCACGTTTGAAATTCAAAAAGCCCACGTTTGCCTCTCTAAACCAACGCGCGCCGTTGAATAGGTCGTCACGGACGCCTACGAAAACTTTCGGCCAAAATACCGCCGGACGCACATATCACACAAAATCCATTGACTATAACACACGAAAAAACCGAAAAATCCCTATTTCTCATGCAGGCCACGTTTGAAATCCAAAAAGCCCACGTTTGCCCCTCCAAACAAATGCTCGCCATTAAATAGGTCATCACGGACGCCCATGAAAAATTTTGGCCAAAATACCATCGGACGCACATATCACTCAAAATCCATAGACTATAACACACGAAAAAACCAAAAAATCCCTATTTCCCATTACGGGCCACATTTGAAATCCAAAAAGCCCACGTTTGCACGTCCAAACCAACACACGCCATTAAATAGGTCATCACGAACGCCCACGAAAATTTTTGGCCAAAATACCGCCAGACGCATATATCACACAAAATCCATGGACTATAACACACAAAAAAACCAAAAATATTTCCTGTTTCGGGCCATGTTTGAAATCCAAAATGCCCACGTTTGCCCCTCCAAACCAACGCGCGCCATTAAATAGGTCATCACAGACGCCCACGAAATATTTCGGCCAAACTACCGCCGGACGCACATATCACACAAAATCCATGGACTATAACACACGAAAAAACCAAAAAATCCCTATTTCCCGTTACGGGCCACGTTTGAAATCCAAAAAGCAAACGTTTTCCCCTCTAAACCAACGCACGCCATTAAATAGGTCGTCACGGACGCCCCCGAAAAATTTTGGCCAAAATACCACCGGACGCACATATCATACAAAATCCATGGACTATATAACACACAAAAAAATTGAAAAATCCCTATTTCCCGTTCCGGTCCACGTTTGAAATCCAAAAAGCCCACGTTTGCCCCTCCAAACCAACGCTCCCCATTAAATAGGTCGTCACGGACGCCCACGAAAATTTTTGGCCAAAATACCGCCGGACGCACATATCACTCAAAATCCATGGACTATAACACACAAAAAACCAAAAAATCTCTATTTCCCATTACGGGCCACGTTTGAAATCCAAAAAGCCCATATTTGCACGTCCAAACCAACGCACGCCATTAAATAGGTCATCACGAACGCCCACGAAAATTTTCGGCCAAAATATCGCAAGACGCATATATCACACAAAATCCATGGACTATAACACACGAAAAAACCGAAACTATTTCCTGTTTCGGGCCATGTTTGAAATCCAAAATGCCCACGTTTGCCCCTCCAAACCAACGCGCGCCATTAAATAGGTCATCACGGATGCCCACAAAAAATTTCGGCCAAAATACCGCCGGACGCACATATCACACAATATCCATGGACTATAACACACGAAAAAACCAAAAAATCCCTATTTCCCGTTCCGGGCCACGTTTGAAATCCAAAAAGCCCACGTTTGCCCCTCCAAACCAACGCTCATAATTAAATAGGTCGTCAAGAACGCCCAAGAAAAATTTCGGCCAAAATACCGCCGGATGCACATATCACTCAAAATCCATGGACTATAACACACGAAAAAAACAAAAAATCCCTATTTCTCGTTACGGGCCATGTTTGAAATCCAAAAAGCCCACGTTCTCCCCTCTAAACCAACGCACTTCATTAAATAGGTCGTCACGGACGCCCACGAAAACTTTCGGCCAAAATACTGCCAGACGCACATATCACACAAAATCCATGGACTATATAACACACAAAAAAATCAAAAAATCCCTATTTCCCATTCCGGTCCACGTTTGAAATCCAAAAAGCCCACGTGTGCCCCTCCAAACCAATGCTCCCCATTAAATGGGTCGTCACGGATGCCCACGAAAATGTTTGGCCAAAATACCACCTGACGCACATATCACACAAAATCCATGGACTATAACACACGAAAAAACCAAAAAATCCCTATTTCCCATTCCGGGCCACGTTTGAAATCGAAAAAGCCTACGTTTGCCCCTCCAAACCAACGCTCGCAATTAAATAGGTCGTCACAAATGCCCAAGAAAAATTTCGGCCAAAATACCGCCGGACGCACATATCACTCAAAATCCATGGACTATAACACACGAAAAAACCAAAAAATCCCTATTTCCCGTTACGGACCACGTTTGAAATCCAAAAAGCCCACGTTTTCCCCTCTAAACCAATGCACGCCATTAAATAGGTTGTCACGAATGCCCACGAAAAATTTTGGCCAAAATACCACCGGACGCACATATCATACAAAATCCATGGACTATATAACACACAAAAAAATTGAAAAATCCCTATTTTCCGTTCCGGTCCACGTTTGAAATCCAAAAAGCCCACGTTTGCCCCTCCAAACCAACGCTCCCCATTAAATAGGTCGTCACGGACGCCCACAAAAATTTTTGGCCAAAATACCGCCGGACGCACATATCACTCAAAATCCATGGACTATAACACAAGAAAAAACCAAAAATCCTTATTTCCCGTTACGGGCCACGTTTGAAATCAAAAAAGCCCACATTTGCCCCTCCAAACCAATGCGCGCCATTATATAGGTCGTCACGGACGCCCACGAAAATTTTCGGCCAATATACCGCCGGTCGAACATGTCACACAAAATCCATGGACTATAACACACGAAAAAACCGAAAAATCCCTATTTCCCGTTGCAGGCCATGTTTGAAATCCAAAAAGCCCACGTTTACCCCTCCAAACAAAGGCGCAACGTTAAATTGTGCGCTTGATGGGAGGCAACCCATCACTTTTATGCTTTGCTTCACTTTTTGTTTCTTTTTGGTGTGTTTTTAGGTACCCCAAGGAATGAGAAGATGAACCAAGTGTTGAAAAGCACCCAAAAATACCTCTGAAAATGTGCTTTTCGGACCTGGAAGAGTGCCCGTCGCACATGCCATCACACACTCAAATAGTGGATTGTACAAAAATAGTGGCATATGCGATTGTGGTGCATTTTGCACCTCATAAAGTACGTGTCGCACCTGGCATCGCACGTCAAAGCAGTGCACTATGCAAAATTCAGAAATTCATTCGATGACTAAAGCATCACTATCGCAATGCTTGACCTTCGCGATCGCGATGAAGTAAATTTTCTCTCACTCATCGCAACTACATGATCTCTTTGAAATCGTGGATGTCAGGTGTCTTTAATTCATCGCGATCACGTGACAAATCCATGCGATCGTGAGGCACTAAGTAGTTTCCAGGTATTAAAGTTCACATAAACCATTTCAAAGGAAAAAATTTGCTTTGAAACTTGTATTCTTATCTCTCCCAAAGGCAAGAATAAAAAAATCCACCATCAACTTCAATTTCATAAACAACTTTGCAACTCTTCAGGTATGATCTCTATTTTCTCTTTTCAATCCACCCCCATTGTGTTAGATTAAGTACTTTAAACACCAAAGTTGGTGTCTTGCAGTGAGGACACTGCATGTTTTTAGTTTGGGTGATTGATGTGCCCTTGTCGGGCTTGTTTTAATTATTGGTTTACCCTCGGTGGGTTTGTTTGTTGCTATGGATGGAGTTGATGGTTTAAGCTATTAGTTTCTTTTGTTGTAACTTCTTTGTTTTACTTTTTATAGTAGTTGGGATGTTGGTTGTTGTGGGTCAGGGGAAGTCTGAGTACCCGTTAGGCTAGTGAACCTGTTTGAGCTAGGGGTATATTTGTTCCGCACTTGACATTGTGTGAACCGCACGAGCTTTGCACATGCCCACTATTTGGCATGTGCGTTGCACGTGCGACATGAACTTCCTCATGCGCGAATCGCATGTGCCCGTAGTGTGATATTTATGATTGATCCACCTTGTGTAGCCATGCCAATTTAGCTAGATGAATTTGACCAATGATAGACTGAGTGACGATATTCTTAAGGGCAAATTGTCATCTTTTGAGGTTTTGGTTGCAATTTGACTTGTTTGGTACCAATGAAGTAGTCTTGCATGCTAAATGAAATAGGCATACCCTTTCAAAAAAATGCATGGCGAAGAATGATTTTTTGACAACTCTTTTAATCTTTATGTGACTCTTGACTCATTAGTGGTGATAATGTAGAATAGCTCATCTTTGTTCTTGTTTAGGAAGTTAAAAATTGATCCTTCTTGAATGACTCACATGCCATGTGTCACGAGGTTTAGTTGAATAATTCTTGTTCATGTGTGTCATTTAGAACTTGCCCCGAATGTGATTCAAGGCAAAATTCTAGGTGTAACCAAGCTTGGAAGATGACCTTAGGCCCTTTTTGATAGCCACTTCACCCAAATGACTTCCCAGTGACATCAAATCCTAGTGAACCCCTTTGAGCTTCTGACCATTCTTTGGCACCTTGTCAACACCTTGACTTTTTTGGAACCTCCATCTTGGCACCTATCCTCCCTAGTTGCTTGAAAATGAAATGTAGGCTAAAAGCCTAAGTTTAGGGGGGGAAGCGAAAGATAACATAAGCAAATGCCTAAGTTTGGGGTGCATGTAATCAAAAGAGGAGAAGAAAAGAAATGCACTTTAAGTGCAAGGTAGCACCTTACTTAAAAAATTTAAAATTGCTCCAAAAGATCAATCTAACGAGCAAATTGAAAAGAAAAAATTGGTGCTACCAAGTGAAGGTAATATAAGGTGTGAATGATCATGAGTTAAAAAGGATAAATCTTGGGTTGTGTGAGGGATAAATAAGGTGAAGTTGAAATTGAAAAATGTGAGCGGTGTTTGAAATGAAAACAAAGAGCATTAGGGAGGTGTAGTCACTTGAACCAAATGATATCCTCACTTTAGCCCTAGCCAACATCGTAACCTGCAAGTCCTTGGTGATTCCGAGCTTGGCTACTCAATATTAGTGGCGACTTACATGAAGGGAAATCCTATGGTTCGACGTGTGTGCACTTAAAATTCCTTGTGAGTGTGAGTGTTTGTATTTTTCCCTTGTGATTGTCTTTGTACATAATGTATTTTTGGGACTTTTTTTCTTGTTAGGGCATGCAAATTAGGATAGTTGGTGACATTGATAAACTCCAAAAATGAGTCAAATTAGCATGTTTTGGTAAGTTAGTGGTTTGAGTCACATCTTGAGGATTGGTTGTTGTCACTTGCTTGTTCTTATTGTGCCTTTGCATCATGAGTTTGTGTTTTGAATCGAAGGAAATGCGTAGAGTAAGTTATCATGGTATTGACTAATCTTTCATACCAACCGAAGTTATGTTTGGTGCTTGAAGTGGGTTTTCCTTGGCTTGTAGTATTGGCAACTGTACTTGTGTTGTATGCCTCTTGAGTTGGAATTTTTAAGTTGCTTGAGGACAAGAAATAGTTCAAGTTTGGGGATTTGATAAGTCGGTATTCTACCTACTTATTTAGCCTTTAAGCTTATGCTTTTGCTAAGAATAAATGGAAAAATAGTGCAATTGACACGGATTACTTCTATTTTGCAGGTTTTTGTGTTTTAGAAGTGTTCAGGAAGAATTTGGATGAAAACAAGTCAAAAGGAAACTATTCGGAGAAGCAAGTAGCTGTCAGCAGTACTTGCCTTCGTGAATGCAGGGTCCAAGACGCGAATGCGAAGGCCTACTGAGGCAATACTCCCCAAATGCGACCCCTTGACCATGTACACAAAGGTCAACCAAATAAAGGCATTTCGCATATGCGGCCGACCTTCCGCGAAGGCTAAGAAGGAAAGTGGAGCAGCTGGGCAGTTTTGGAATTTCACATCCGGAGAAACCCCAATTCACATAAAACACTTCCAGGCTGTCTTGAATCATATCTTTGGCTATTTTTCACAACTTTTGAGCAAGCTTGGGAGCAAGGTTCATCAACCAACACCATAGGAGTGAAGATTTGGATGCTTTGTATTGTAAAATCTTTAGATTCCATTCTTCAATTCTTGTTCTTAGTTGCTATTTATTTGGTGTGTTTGTTGACTTGAGATTTTGGGTTCGTATTAGAGATAATACTTTGTCGGTTATTGAATTCATATATAGATTTTGTTCTTGTTTGATTATTTGGGTCTATTGAATCCTCCATTGCTTGAATTTATAGTCAATGGTTGCAAACATTGACTTAGCTTAATGATTTGGGTTATTGCTCGAGAGAGAATTTCCCTAAATTCGGGAAGTTTCAATAGTGGGTACTTGGGAATCCATTTAGATTGGAGGCTAGAAATAGCTCCTATCGCAGAATCGCCCATTTAAGGGTCCGAGCTAGAAATAGGACGACCTCCCCAAGTTAATTGGTTGCTTGTTTATCGCACCGAATGATGTTCTAACCAAAATCATTCAGAAATGTGGATGTTGATCGAGAGATAGCAGTCCACACTTATGACCAAGACTACCTAGGTGTTAATCAGGTGCAAGTCTTGTGAATTGAATTCTCACTCCCAATTCTCCCTTGTTATCCTTGCTTGACGAAAGCAAGGAAAGCCATTGATAAATTTATCTTTTATTTGATTTTCTTTATCTTTTAGTTGTAGTTAAAACCCCCCTTTTAGATATCTTTTTCCCTTTTTGTTATTTGAACTTCAATAAGTTGCTTAGATTCTTTATTAGCTCGATCACAACTACATTGTTCCCTTGGGTACGACCCCGACACTCGTTGGGAATTATAAAAAAAAATTTGACTATGCGATTGTCGTGACCTCCTAGGCTGTAATTGACATACTTCCTTGTTCAAGAGCCAAAAACTCATCCTTCTTGCAGTCTCGAAGAGTGTGTGGTACATACTTCTCCACAAACAGGGCGTGAAACTGAGCCTAAGTCAATGGAGACAAAACTGGTGACCGACAATCCACATGGGCTGTCCACCCCTGATTGGCATCCCCTTGTAGTTAGCAAGTCATGATCTCAACACCATGCTTGTTGCACAATCCCCAATTTATGGAGTCTCTCATAGAAATCAAGGATGAACTCAAATGCATCCTCGGCCTCAGTACCATGCGATGAATGAGGTTTCATCTTCAGAAACTTGGTCAGCAACTCATGCTCAGTCTTGGTCATGTTGGGACCCAGCATAGGATAGGTAAATGCATCAGTACCCGAAGCCTCATCCATCGTGGAAGCTAAAGTGGCCATGGCATGAGCTCCCAGAACCTGGAAAGTTAGCATAGTGGGGGTGGATCCAGTACCAGCCAACCGGCTCAGGAAAGAAAAAACCTACTAAGAAACAGTTATCATGCACACATAACAAAAATTAGATTTGTTACTGAGCCATGACCTGCAGGGGACGAGATCTTGTACATGTACCAAAATCCCAGACATCAAGTGTCTACCAACCTTATACCAACCAATCATCTAACAAGTCTAGAGTATAGGTATGCAACCCCAAAAGTAATGTAGTCTAAGTCCGAACAATGAACTAGAAGGAAATAACGAATCCAGGGCAGCCCAAAAGAAGTAGCTCACCCTTAGATTCAGATAACGATCGTGTCATAGCTGAAGTCATGCAGCCGCCGCCAGAATATACCCTTTAATAAATAAAACAAGAGCAATTGCAGTATCAGTACATAAAATAACAGTGTACTAGTAGGATCATCGGCCAGCTCCAATAAATGAAATATGAACATTTAACTAGAACTTAGTATGGTAGAATGGGATAGGGTGTTGTGATATTCTAGGCACTACTAAAATTGTGTGGTTTTGCTAATAAAAATGCGGGGACAAGAATATCGGGAGGTTCGGGGAACCGAAAAGGGGTTGGTAATTAAAAATGTGTAAGGAATGGAAGTTCCAAAACTCTGTTGTTTTCATTAAAGGTGTCAATGGTCGTTAGTAGGATTCTATATGATTGGTATATTGGGAGGAATACTGAGAGTCTGGGGTGTAGTTACTAGTTAATATAAACAGGTTGGAAAGTTGTCCTAGAGGTTCTGGAAGGGTCCGTACAATGGTAGGTAAGGCTACGGGCATAAATAGTTTGGTGGGGCAGTTGACAGGATTAAGTCTGGATATTTAGTCAAGGTAGTTGACTGGTTCTGGAAAGGTCCTTTTCGTGTGGTTTCATTACTTCCTTGTATGGTTTGAGTTCAATTGGTATCTCTCGATTCCAATTGGTATCTCAGCAAGGTGAAGGATGTCATTAGACTCCGGGTATGACAAACAAGCAAGAAGGATTTGAACTGGGAAGGTTCCAATTAGTATCTGGCCTGAGAGGCTGTGGTAAGGAATGGGTGATTGGCTAAGGGTCATCCATGGGACGGATATAGAGTAATTATTGTCGTGCAATTTTTGTGTAGCTTGAATCTGAAGTGTTTGTGTATTACAATGCTGGCATGATTTACTGATTCGTATATGATTGTTGCCTGGTTACGAAATTATGAGTCTTAAGGAAATGATAATTGATTCATGGTATGATTGAGTATGATTAAGTGCTCAGTGTGCTTGGAGTTAGAATTACATGTAAAGTTTTCAAGGAGAGGGCTCATCATTGGTTAAGATGGTGATGGAAAAATGATTTATGACTGTAGGGAAACTTTGGTTTCCGGAAGGTCGGGACTTGGTTGGGAACCATGGGGACTAGGGGGTTATTCGTGCTTGATAGCGGAAGTGTGTTGTTCAGAATAATGCTAAGTTTCAGTTTGTGTAGTGCTGGGAATGGTCTTGAGGATTGTTTAGGACCATGGTGGGATTAACGAGATTAAACAATGTTAATTGTGAAGGGGGATGAGTACATTTAGCTGAAAAATCAATTTTTTGTACTGATTACTGTCAGGACCGCCATAGTGGACGGCACTGCTACGGTGCTCCCGCTACATCGAAAATTTCTCCGCTATAGCGGTTTCACTGTAGCATAGTGGAAACCACCATAGCGGAGGTGCGTAAAGCAGAAAGTCTGCCATGTTTTTCCCTTAATTTCATTCAATCCCGGAAATATAAAAATGCAATAGTTAAACTACCTTTGCAAGGAATTTAGCTATAAAACTAGTATTGCATGCATATAAAGGAATAATATCAAAAATTAGCATCCATGTGCGATAATAAAAAGGGAAAAAGGAAAGGGGAGTATTGTCTGACACAAGCCCCAAATGGGGGCAACCAACAACCTATAAATTGTTTGAAGGTAAAAGAGGGAGGGGGGAGGTCCTAAGCCTCATCATTGCTCAGGAAAGGAAACTCTTGCCTATCCTCGGGCTCCAGGGTGAGAAGCTCTTAGCCCAGGGCAACACAAGAGAATATGACCTTGATGGTCTTCCACATCCGAGCAAACATACAATCCTGGGAGCGCCTTTTCTTCTTCTCCTCCTCTAACTCCCTTCAGAGTGCAGAAAAGTCCTGAGCAGTAGGGGGTGGGGCTGTACCTCCAGCGCCGCTGCCCTCCGTGAACCTCTAGACCATGTCCAAGGTCTCCTCTATTTGGGTGCTAGTGATCAGGGGCTGAGGCTGGGGAAGGGCAGGAGTGTCATCATCATCATCATCGTCGGCATCCTTGACCGGCTAACTTCTTCCTGCTTCCTGCTTCATCTACCTTTCTCTTCTTTTTGGAGACTACCTTCACTCGGACAGGGTCGAAGGGGTCGTCCATAGCCACCTCCAAGTCAGTATGGTCCTCAGGCACCCCAACCCACCTACACAATACAGACACCAAGCCCAGAAGATAGGGGCCCGTCCTGTGACCCCGATAGAATTCCTTCCACTTGGAGATGATTTTCTCCCCCAAATTCATGATAATGTCTTGCATGGCACAAGAAATCACTAGGGCCCGGGCTTAGGTCACATCGGTCTTGTTACCCAATGGGCGAATCCTCTGAGACACCAGGTTAAGCCACATCCTAGCCTCCAAAGAAAAGTAATTACTAGTGAAGCCCTCGGGGATGACCCAGTAGACCCGATCCCTGCACGTCTCATCCACCATAGTGTCCCTCAACCAAGTCATGTCCCAGAGCTAGAACTTAGCCTCGTAGGCTTTATTGGAGACGTGAGGCACTCCAAGCACCACATTGATAGTCTGAGCGTCCACAGGGACGTCCACTCCTCGAATACGAATGGTGGGGTTGGGCTCATCCCAATGGACTTTAGGAAGAATGGCATAGAACTCCCGCACCCAGCCTATCTGTGCAGGAGGAGGAGCTACCAACAAGGAATCCCAACCCAACTCTCTAACCTTGTGGTGGAAGGCAACTGCCTTTTTGTCCACCCTATCAGCTTGCACCCTCTCTCATAACAAATGCCCAGTCTCTAGTAATCCAGGAACCTCTCCCGGCTAACCTTTGAGTTAGGTCGGTCATCCCAAAATTTCAGTGATGTTCCAGTAGTACGAGGTTCCTTCTACCCTAGTGGGAAAGACTCAGTGGTGTAAGTTTGAGATTCAGCGGTGGTGTGTGCTTTATGTAATCAGGTTGTGGGGATTGAGGTTAGCGAGGCTATTTGAAGTTCCATTTATATTTTGAGATTGATCGCCGCCTTCATTGCCGAGAGTTTAAAATGCTACTTTGGTTGGGTCTTCAGGGGTTGTCTTTTATATGAGGTTCCAGTGTGGTTAGTCTCGGCCAGTATGGGCTAGAAGTTCGGTATAATATATTCTTTGAAATGGTTGGTTGTGTGCAGATGCAGTAGAGCGGTTGATTCGAGCCAAAGAGGTGAGTTGATGATTTATGCCAAATTTCTACAACTAGAGGGTGACTTGGGACTTTAAACACCCTTTCCTTTTCCTAAGGGGTGTCCTGACTTGATATTCATGGTATGGTAGCGTAATGACCCTTTCAGTTATTTCAACGTGTACGTTTTCCTTGTACCGTTAGAGCTTGTTTGTAGCGGCCCCAAGTCATTTAAGGCTTGTCGGGACCGGTAGTTTGGTGTCGGGGCCATTTGTTTGGTTGTATGATAAGTTTTGAAGTCAAGCACGTCGGCAAAAGTTATCGTAAGTTTCTTTAATAAATTTTCTGAACTTTGGGTAATATGTCTCGGAGCTTTTCTCTCAATATATAAAGAGTTTGAAGTCCCCCAAAATACCAAATCGAAGATTTACGAGTGTAATGACCCTTCTGGTTATTTCCACGTATACGTTTTTCTTGAACCGTTAGAGCTTGTTGTAGCGGACCCAAGTCACTTAAGGCTCGTCAGGACCGGTATTTCAGTGTCGGGCCCATTTGTTTGGTCGCATTATAAGTTTTGAAGTCAAGCAAATCGGCAAAAGTTATCGTAAGTTCTTTAATAAATTTTCTGAACTTTGGGTAAAATGTCTCAGGGCTTTTCTCTCAACATATAAAGAGTTAGAAGTCCCCCAAAATACCAAATCGAAGGTCTACGAGTCTAGTTTCTAACGCAAAAAACCTCACGTCCAACTGATCTTGGAGTAAAAAGTTATGACTGTTTTACCGCGGACTTTCTGGCAGAAATCGGGTTGCGAACCGGGTTACGAATCGGGTCGGGTCAAACTCGATTTAAGCCTCAACTTCACATTTTAAAATGCCGTTTCAGTTCTGAAACAGTGAGAAAACATAAGGGAGGATTCCAAGAGAGTTCTTGAGTATCAAAATCGTGCGATGGTGAATTGCGAACCTAAATATAAGAATTTTATTAACATCGCGCGTATATTTGGAAATATTTTATTTTAAAGTTATATTTTTTTATTACTTCTTTTTAAAGTATTTTAAAGGTTTATGAAAAATATTTTTGTTACGATATAATGGTATATGTATTTATTTTATAAGGTTTTTGTACATTGTAATATTTTAACGCAGATAGTAAATTTAGTTATGTTGAAAATTATTATTATAATATAGTAGGTTTTGTTTGAAATATTTTTCTATGAATTATGATATATTTAAAATATTATATTTATTTTACCACGAATTTATGCAATACCCGAGTATATATATAACGGGATAAAACACTTTGGGTTGACACCAAACTCCACGTGGAGTTGTGGAAAGTGCACACCATGGTGCATAATACCACCAGGCATTCCACTAATGTTTCCAAATGTATATATTTTGCACTATGTGTTGTTCATCTAGTTAGGAGGAAAGTAGAAAATATGTTGCTGTTCCTTTTTACTACAAACTTCTATTTTCTTTTCCATCCAAAACATTAGCATAGGCTATAGTACATATATGCGAGCAGATGGCTGGAGGGATTTTGTGGAAGAAAGCATGTTTTGAAACTATAGTTGATTCTCAAATGAAAATCAATTATCTACGTCAAGTTATTCAAGTCCGAGTTCGAGTGTGATTTCGTTTCGGAGTTTTTTTTTGGAGAAGTTCAAGCTTGTCATCGGACGACAGGTAGGTTACGGTTTATTTTCCCTAGACTCCGCATATATAGGATAAAATTGTATTAATGGGCATCCTTGGGTTGGTTTATTAGGTTGGTACCACAGACCTTGACCGCTCTATTCATGTCCGCCTACTTTTGTTCCTCCGTTGCTTATAGTAATTGCCGATATATTTTATTTACCCTTGTGGTCCTGTGAGGCCTTGTTGACTCTGGAACATAGAAGGTGGGATTTTGGGAATGTCCGCGAGTCCCGGGCATAGAATTATCTTTCTAGGCTAGTTATGCTTGCTGAGTAGCTGTGGGCCTGTGCAGGGTCAATAGGTTGATTGTGAGCTGCTGGGCAGCTATTGTGTGTGATCATACCATTTCCATGCATATAAAGAGGTTTTATCCATGTTTTACTACGGTTTGGGCTTCGGGCCTACTGGCACTATTTTCTAAACCTTGCATGGCCCCGGGGGCCTCGTTTTTAATGGAAATAATTTGGAAATGGTTTGATTTAACTTGTGAATATTCTTGGGCAAGAAAGTAAAATTATGTTTTAAATCATCAGTTTACGATTAACGCTAGACTCGGCAGGGCCGGGGTGCTAGTTGAGTTTTCTTGTTACTTGAGATGATTTTTAGCCTCGGTCGGACCGAGCACCTGAGATGACTTTCTACTGTTTAGACCCGGTTATGCCCGGGCACCCTTGGAGGGGTTTTTTGAGATATTTTCCTACTACTTTAGTCCTGGACAGGGTCTGGGCATCGCATATTCGAGACTGGGTCTCTATCTTGATACCAGGACTTACTTCCGGATAGGCAATGTTTTGATCTGAGTTTTTAGTATGGGGTCTGGAACCGGCCATGGACCTTGCCATCCGGGCCAGGGGCTACGGGCCTGCGTGTGCCGGAGGAAGGGGTATTAACGGGGAGTAGAGTACGGGCAGTGTCCTTCCATGGAACCTACCTGCTGGGCCGGATCGGCGCCGGAGGAGGTACATACAGAGATACCATTTCACTTGAGATCTTCATGCATCATATCATTCATTGTTTGAGGCTCCACCCTTGTTTGTTGTTTGTTGATTGTACGCTCCGGTAGTATGGGATGCCGGAGGGTTTGTTTTCACTTGTTTGTGTTCCTCGGTTGTATGGGCGGCTGGGGGACTGTAGGTAGACTCTTTCTATTTACTTGTAGAATTGTTCCCTGTTATGGTTAATTATAAAATTGGTTACTGCTAGACTGTTAGTTGCTGGGTTTGAGATTGATATGATTAGTTGGGCTTGATTCATGTCTCTAAGCATGCCGATCATTACTCTTTCTCTCTTCTTCCTACACTTGAGGTTACCGGTATACCGTCCATTTCGTAAACCTATTATGTATACACTGTTATTGCAAGGACCCCAGGTGCGTTATTTCTTACTTTCACCTGTGCCTATGGTGTGTATATTCTGCTTACTAGCCTCACTTGTGGTTCTGTTGATTTCCCTCTGGGCTAGTTCCTGTGTACCTTTCGTGATTTCTGTGACTGCTTGCTTCTATTCTGTCTATTACTACGCTTTTATCTTATATGTGCCCAGTCGGCCTATGATACCTACTGGGTACCTTATGCTTCGCATTTGGTGCTCACCCCTACCCTCCTGCATCTTTGGGTGCAGATCCTAGCGTGGGCCATTGCTGTTAGATCGCTGTGATTCGTGCTTTGAGATCTGTTCGGGACTACTTCAGACTGAGGGTGAGCTCTTGGCGATCGGAGCTTAGCTTTAGTTTATCTTTTGCTTCATGTACTCTATTACCATTCAGAGACATCTGTATATATTGTTTTGGGTCGTTTGCACTCCATGTATGTAGTTTCGGCTCTATACTATGATACCAGGTCTTGGGGTTTGGTTTAGTTTCCGCATATGTATATATTTATAGTCCTTTTATCTGTTCTCTTTGTCTTGTTCTTTTATTTGTTAGATAGTAGCCCATTACTAACTGTTCTGGGCTACAGGGATTGGTTCACCTACCGGGGGGTTGTAGGTGCCATCATGACCGAGAAATTGGTCGTGACAACTTGGTATAAGAGCCTTAGGTTCACCAGTGTCATCGGTATAGGAGCCAATGTCTAGTAGAGTCCTGCGGATCGGGGCGGAGATGTCCGTACTCAATCTTTGGGAGGCTACAGTGACATTTTAGGAAATTTGACTCTTTCATTGCTTCTGTGTCATGCGTGGAACCCTTGAAGTTTCTGGAAATCTCGTTTGTTCTACTTCATCCTTCCGCAGATGGTTCGTACGAGATCATCGACATCACGCGGAGATGAGCTTCCCACTCCAGCGCCAGCTCCAGTGCCAGCTCCAGCACAAGCTCCAGTGCCCACTTCTGTGCCAGCTCCAACCGAAACTCAGTCTCCAGATATTCGTGGATTACTATTACAGCTTTTGGGTGTGATTGGAGAGTTGCCTTCTGAGGTAGCGCAAACATCCGCTCAGGGGGCAGCCCTGGGTGCACAGAGCTTAGGAGCGCAGACGGCTACTATGGATCCCCGTGCGGAGGTCATTCCGGTTCCATCTGTTGCACAACCTCTTGCCCCTCTTGCCCCTCGCCCAGTTATGACGGAGTTAGAGCAGAAGGCGTTGGGTAGGTTTTTGAGGTTAGCACCTCCGAGGTTAGCACCTCCTTTGACCTGGTCTGAGTTTTATGAGGCCTTTATGGCCAAGTTCCTACCCCAAAGTGCTCGGGAGCGTCGCAGGGAGCAGTTTACTCACCTTGTGCAGGGGTCTACGGCTATCTCGGAGTATGAGACCCGTTTTCATCAGCTAGCACCGTTTGGAGCTATGATCATTCCTACCGAGGCAGATAGGATTCGCAGATTTGTATGGGGTTTAAGGCCAGAGATCAGGCATCCAGCTGAGATATTGATTGCCAGTGGTCGGTCATTTCAGGCTATTGTATACTATGCCCGCACTGTGGAGGACTTACAGCGACATGATCAGGGGCCCAGAGATAAGAGGCCTCGATATCAGGGTGTCTATTGTGGTTCCAGATATGGCGGTAGAGGTCCTGGCCAGTGAAGCCGGAGTTATCACCCACAGCAGTACCAGGGTCAGTCCAGCCGACCGGTTCAGGCTTCCCTTCAGACTTTCGATAGTACCCAGTTCGAGCAGGGTCAGAGCAGCCATCAGGGCTATGGCGGCCAGTCTTCGAGGGGTACAGTTTCTGGGGCATCAGGTCGTGGTGGTCATACGGGATCTGCTGGTTCATCTCGACTGAGTAGGCCGTCAGGGGCTTGTTTTACTTGTGGTGCGATGGGTCATTTTGCTAGAGATTGCCCTCAGCAGGGTACAGTTCAGTGGGCCGAGCCTTTACGAGCAGTTCAGCCTCCGGCTAGAGGGGGTGGTCATCAGAGTAGAGGTGGTGCTCCACGCGGCAGAGCAGGTGGTAGGGACGGCGGTCGGGTAGAAGGAGGTCGTCGTCCGTTTTACGTGGTCCCTAGGAGACTAGAGGCAGAGGCCTTAGATGTTGTGATTACAGGTACGATTTCTGTGTGCCATCAGTCTGCTATGGCTTTATTTGATCCTAGATCCACTTGTTCATATGTATCTGCCTACTTTGTGCCTTGCTTGGAGTTGGCTAGTGAGCCATTATTTGTTCCTATTTCTGTTTCGACCCCAGTAGGAGATTCTTTAGTAGTGGATCGGATTGTGAGATCTTGTATGCTATCTATTGGTGATTCAGAGACTTGGGGTGATTTGATGATTCTTGATATGCTAGATTTTGACGTGATACTGCGAATGGACTGGTTATCCCCTCATCGTGTGGTTTTGGATTGTTATGCCAAGACCATTATGATAGCTGTGCCCGGTGTATCCCCGGTTGTATGGCAGGGTTCTGTTAGCCATACACCATCAGGGATCATCTCTTGTCTTCGATCTAGCAAGTTGATTTCCCGTGGGTGTTTAGCTTATCTAGCATATGTCTGAGATGTTAGTGCTGACCCTACTTCTCCTGAGTCTATTCCTGTGGTTAGAGACTTCCTCGATGTGTTTCCTACCGACCTGCCAGGCCTTCCACCTGAGAGAGATATTGATTTTGCTATTGAGCTAGAGCCGGGCACTAGACCCATTTCTATTTCTCCTTACAGTATGGCTCCTGCTGATTTGAGGGAGCTTAAGGAGCAGCTCCAGGATCTGTTAGCTAAGGGGTTTATTAGACCTAGTGTGTCACCTTGGGGTGCTCCTGTTCTCTTCGTGAAGAAGAAGGATGGGTCGATGCGCATGTGTATTGATTATCGGCAGTTGAATAGGGTGACAGTGAAGAATAGGTATCTGATGCCGAGGATTGATGATTTGTTTGACCAGCTTCAGGGTTCAGTCGTGTTTTCGAAGATTGATTTGAGGTCTGGCTACCATCAGTTGAGGATTAGGGCGGAGGACATCCCTAAGACAGCATTGAGGACACGTTATGGCCATTATGAGTTCCTGGTGATGTCTTTTGGGTAGACCAATGCCCCCGCAGCCTTTATGAACTTGATGCACAGGGTTCTTGGCCCATATTTTGACTCATTTGTGATAGTTTTTATAGACGACATCTTGGTGTACTCGCGTAGTAGAGATGAGCATGAGCAGCACTTGAGGGTTATACTCCAGACTTTGAGAGATCATCGGCTTTATGCCAAGTTCTCAAAGTGTGAGTTTTGGATTGAGTCAGTTGCATTCCTAGTGCACGTGGTGTCTAAGGATGGGATTAGGGTTGACCCGGGAAAGATTTCTGCGCTTTGTGATTGGCCTAGACTTACTACTGCTACTGAGGTCCGCAGCTTTATTGGGTTAGCAGGTTACTACCGATGGTTCGTTGAGGGATTTTCTTCCATAGAAGCACCCTTGACTATGCTGACTAGGAAGGATGTCCCATTTCAGTGGTCGGATCAGTGTGAGGATAGCTTCCAGAGGCTTAAGGCCTTATTGACTTCAGCTCCAGTTTTGACTTTGCCGATTGAAGGTCAGAGCTTCTCCGTGTATTGTGATGCTTCTGGGGTTGGTCTTGGTTGTGTGTTGATGCAGCAGGGTCGAGTAATAGCATATGCGTCAAGACAACTGTAGGTTCACGAGCGCAACTACCCCACTCATGACTTAGAGTTGGCGGCGGTAGTTTTCGCGCTCAAGATCTGGAGGCATTACCTATATGGAGTTCACTGTGAGATCTTCACCGATCAACGTAGTCTTCAGTATATCACGAGTCAGTGAGAGTTGAACTAGAGGCAGAGGAGATGGGTCGAGTTACTGAAGGACTATAACTTCACTATTTTGTATCATCCGGGCAAGGCAAACGTGGTAGCGGATGCCTTGAGCCGGAAGGCAGTGAGTATGGGTAGCTTAGCTTCTCTTTCAGTTTCAGAGAGACCATTTGCCTTGGACATCCAGTCCTTGGCTAACCGTTTGGTTAGGCTTGACTTGTCGGATCCTAGCAGAGTTCTCGCCAGTATTGAGGTTCGTTCTATGTTGATTGATCAGATTCAGAGCCGTCAGTTTGAGGATCAGTAGTTGTGTGACCTTTGTGATTGGGTTGTTCAGGGTGGGACCAGTCGGGCTACTCTAGATTCAGATGGGGTTCTGAGGTTCGATAGTCGCCTTTGTGTTCCGAGGATTAGTGATTTGATTCATTTGATACTTCATGAGGCACATTGTACTAGATACTCCATTCACCCTGGCATAACAAAGATGTATAGAGACTTGAGACAGCTTTACTGGTGGAGTGGTATGAAGCAGGATATAGCGGATTTCGTATCTCGATGCTTGAACTGTCAGCAGGTTAAGTTCGAGCACATGAGACCTGGTGGTTTGATGCATCGACTTCCCATTCCTGAGTGGAAGTGGGAAGGGATTACTATGGACTTTGTTGTTGGTTTGCCTCGTACTTCTCATGGGTTTGATTCCATATGGGTGATTGTTGATAGGCTGACTAAGTCAGCACATTTCTTGTCGGTTCAGACTTCGTATGGCGCAGAGAGGTTAGCTCAGATCTACCTTTGGGAGTTGTTTGGTTGCACGGGGTCCCAGCTTCTATTATTTCAGACCGCGGCACTCAGTTCACATCTCAGTTCTGGAGGGCTATTCAGCGAGATTTAGGTACAGAGGTTCATCTTAGTACCGCTTTCCACCCTCAGACAGATGGCCAGTCCGAGAGGACCATTCAGATTCTGGAGGACATGCTTCGGGCCTGTGTTCTTGACTTTGGAGGTTCATGGGATCAGTTTGTTCCCTTGGCAGAGTTTGCTTATAATAACAGCTTCCATTCGAGCATTGGCATGGCACCTTTTGAGGCCTTGTATGGTAGGCGTTGCAAATCGCCGATTGGTTGGTTTGATGGTTTTAGTTCTAGGCCACAGAGCACAGATTTGCTTCGAGATTCCTTAGACCGAGTCTGAGTGATTCAGGACAGTCTTTGGGCAGCTCAGAGCAGGCAGAAGAGTTATGCTGATCGTCAGCTTTGTGCCTTGGAGTTTAGTATCGGTGACTTGGTGTTTCTCCGTGTATCGCCCATGAAGGGCGTGATGAGATTTGGTAGGCGGGGCAAGCTTAGCCCCAGGTACTTTGGGCCGTTTGAGATTCTTCAGAGGGTTGGTAGCGTTGCCTATCAGCTAGCCTTGCCTCCGATGTTTTCATCTATACATCCTGTATTCTATGTTTTGATGTTGCGTCGGTATGTTTCAGACGAGTCTCATGTGTTACAGTGGGATTCAGTTCAGTTGGATGAGGGTTTAGCCTTTATTGAGGAGCCGACAGCTAATTTGGCCAGAGATGTCAGGAGATTGAGGTCTCGAGAGATCCCGGTTGTTAAGGTTCAGTGGAGGCACCGTCCAGTCGAGGAGGCTACCTGGGAGACCGAGAGAGATATGCGGGATCAGTATCCGCAGCTATTTTAGCCTTCAGGTACCCTCCCTTGACCTTGACTTTCGGGGACGAAAGTCCTTTTTAGTAGTGTATGATGTAATAACCCTTCCGGTTATTTCCATGTATACGTTTTCCTTGAACCGTTAGAGCTTGTTGTAGCAGACCCAAGTCACTTAAGGCTCGTCAGGACCGGTATTTCGGTGTCGGGCCCATTTTTTTGGTCGCATTATAAGTTTTGAAGTCAAGCAAATCGGCAAAAGTTATCGTAAGTTCTTTAATAAATTTTTTGAACTTTGGGTAAAATGTCTCAGGGCTTTTCTCTCAGTATATAAAGAGTTAGAAGTCCCCCGAAATACCAAATCGAAGGTCTACGAGTCTAGTTTCCAATGCACAAAACCTCACATCCAACTGATCTTGGAGTAAAAAGTTATGACTGTTTTATCGCGGACTGTCTGGCAGAAACCGGGTTGCAAACCGGGTTGCGAAACGGGTCGGGTCAAACTCGATTTAAGCCTTAATTTCACGTTTTAAAATGCCGTTTCAGTTCTGAAACAGTGACAAAACATAAGGGAGGATTCCAAGAGAGTTCTTGAGTATCAAAATCGTGCGATGGTGAATTGCGAACCTAAATATAAGAATTTTATTAACATCGCGCGTATATTTGGAAATATTTTATTTTAAAGTTATATTTTTTTATTACTTCTTTTTAAAGTATTTTAAAGGTTTATGAAAAATATTTTTGTTACGATATAATGGTATATGTATTTATTTTATAAGGTTTTTGTACATTGTAATATTTTAACGGAGATAGTAAATTTAGTTATGTTGAAAATTATTATTATAATATAGTAGGTTTTGTTTGAAATAATTTTCTATGAATTATGGTATATTTAAAATATTATATTTATTTTACCACGAATTTATGCAATACCCGAGTATATATATAACGGGATAAAACACTTTGGGTTGACACCAAACTCCACGTGGAGTTGTGGAAAGTGCACACCATGGTGCATAATGCCACCAGGCATTCCACTAATGTTTCCAAATGTATATATTCTGCACTATGTATTGTTCATCTAGTTAGGAGGAAAGTAGAAAATATGTTGCTGTTCCTTTTTACTACAAACTTCTATTTTCTTTTCCATCCAAAACATTAGCATAGGCTATAGTACATATATGCGAGCAGATGGCTGGAGGGATTTTGTGGAAGAAAGCATGTTTTGAAACTATAGTTGATTCTCAAATGAAAATCAATTATCTACGTCAAGTTATTCAAGTCCGAGTTCGAGTGTGATTTCATTTCGGAGTTTTTTTTTGGAGAAGTTCAAGCTTGTCATCGGACGACAGGTAGGTTACGGTTTATTTTCCCTAGACTCCGCATATATAGGATAAAATTGTATTAATGGGCATCCTTGGGTTGGTTTATTAGGTTGGTACCACAGACCTTGACCGCTTTATTCATGTCCGTCTACTTTTGTTCCTCCGTTGCTTGTAGTAATTGCCAATATATTTTATTTACCCTTGTGGTCCTGTGAGGCCTTGTTGACTCTGGAACATAGAAGGTGGGATTTTGGGAATGTCCGCGAGTCCCAGGCATAGAATTATCCTTCTAGGCTGGTTATGCTTGCTGAGTAGCTGTGGGCCTGTGCAGGGTCGATAGGTTGATTGTGAGCTGTTGGGCAGCTATTGTGTGTGATCATACCATTTCCCTGCATATAAAGAGGTTTTATCCATGTTTTACTACGGTTTGGGCTTCGGGCCTACTGACACTATTTTCTAAACCTTGCATAGTCCCGGGGGCCCATTTTTTATGGAAATAATTTGGAAATGGTTTGATTTAACTTGTGAATATTCTTGGGCAAGAAAGTAAAATTATGTTTTAAATCATCAGTTTTACGATTAACGCTAGATTCGGCAGGGCCGGGGCGCTAGTTGAGTTTTCTTGTTACTTGAGATAATTTTTAGCCTCGGTCGGACCGAGCACCTGAGATGACTTTCTACTGTTTAGACCCGGTTATGCCCGGGCACCCTTGGAGGGGTTTTTTGAGATATTTTCCTACTACTTTAGTCTTGGACAGGGTCTGGGCATGCATATTCGAGACTGGGTCTCTATCTTGATACCAGACTTGCTTCTGGACGGCATGTTTTGATACTGAGTTTTAGTATGGGGTCTGGGATCTCCATGGACCTTGCCATCCTGGCCAGGGGCTACGGGCTACGTGTACCGGAGGAGGGGTATACGATGGAGTAGAGGTATACGGGCAGTGTCCTTCCATGGAACCTACCTGCTGGGCCGGATCGACACCGGAGGAGGTACATACAGAGATACCATTTCACTTGAGATCTTCATGCATCATATCATTCATTGTTTGAGGTTCCACCCTTGTTGTTGTTTGTTGATTGTACGCTCCGGTAGTATGGGATGCCGGAGGGTTTGTTTTCACTTGTTTGTGTTCCTCGGTTGTATGGGCGGCCGGGGGACTGTAGGTAGACTCTTTCTATTTACTTGTAGAATTGTTCCCTGTTATGGTTAATTATAAAATTAGTTACTGCTAGACTGTTAGTTGCTGGATTTGAGATTGATATGATTAGTTGGGCTTGATTCATGTCTCTAAGCATGCCTATCATTACTCTTTCTCTCTTCTTCCTACACTTGAGGCTACCGGTATACCATCCATTTTGTAAACCTATTATGTATACACTGTTATTGCAAGGACCCCAGGTGCATTATTTCTTACGTTCACCTGTGCCTATGGTGTGTATATTCTGCTTACTAGCCTCACTTGTGGTTCTGTTGATTTCCCTCTGGGCTAGTTCCTGTGTACCTTTCGTTGATTTCTGTGACTGCTTGCTTCTATTCTGTCTATTACTATGCTTTTATCTTATATGTGCTCAGTCGGCCTATGATACCTACTGGGTACCTTATGCTTCGCATTTGGTGCTCACCCCTACCCTCCTGCATCTTTGGGTGTAGATCCTAGCATGGGCCATCGCCGTTAGATCGCTGTGATTCGTGCTTGGAGATCTGTTCGGGACTACTTCAGACTGAGGGTGAGCTCTTGGCGATCGGAGCTTAGTTTTAGTTTATCTTTTGCTTAATGTACTCTATTACCATTCAGAGACATCTGTATATATTATTTTGGGTCGTTTTCACTCCATGTATGTAGTTTCGACTCTATACTATGATACCAGGTCTTGGGGTTTGGTTTAGTTTCCGCATATGTATATATTTATAGTCCTTTTATCTGTTCTCTTCGTCTTGTTCTTTTATTTGTTAGATACTAGCCCATTACTAACTGTTCTGGGCTACAGGGATTGGTTCACCTACCGGGGGTTGTAGGTGCTATCATGACCGAGAAATTAGGTCGTGACAACGAGTCTAGTTTCCAACGCACAAAACCTCACGTCCAACTGATCTCGGAGTAAAAAGTTATGACTGTTTTACTGCGGACTGTCTGGCAGAAACTGGGTCGCGAACCGGGTCGGGTCAAAATCGATTTAAAGCCTCAACTTCACGTTTTAAAATGCCATTTCAGTTCTGAAATAGTGAGAAAACATAAGGGAGGGTTCCTAGAGAGTTCTTGAGTATCAAAATCGTGCGATGGTGAATTGCGAACCTAAATTTAAGAATTTTATTAGCATCGCGCGTATATTTGAAACTATTTTGTTTTAAAGTTATATTTTTTTATTACCTTTTAAAATTATTTTTAAGGTCTATGAAAAATACTTTTATTATGATATAATTGTGTATGTACTTATTTTATAAGGTTTGTATACATTGTAATATTTTAACGGAGATAGTAAATTTAGTTATGTTAAAAATTATTATTATAATATAGTAAGTTTTATTGGAAATGATTTTCTATTAGTTATGGTATATTTAAAAAGTTATATATATTTTACCACGAACCTATGCAATCCCCAGATACGTATTTAATGTAATAAATTTAAGTGGTGAGTTATATGGTGTGACACCCCACTTACACGTGGAGCTGTGGCAAATGACTACTAGTGGTGAGTATTACATATGTGGTGTAGTTATCTGTTAGTATATTTACTATGTAATTAACTTAAGCATTAGAAAGAAAATAAGTTCCTTTGTATTTTTCTGAATTAGTTCTAAATCAAATTTTGATATTCCTTCATAATGTTTCTTTGTACTGTTAACATGCTTCATATAAATATATGTACGCATATGTTAAAGAAGAGTTATTGTGGCGCTATATTTTGATCTTCGGAAGAAAATTAATTATCTACGTCAAGTTATTCAAGCCCGAGTTCGAGTTTGATTTCGTGTTGGAGCTTTTTCGGAGAGGTTCAAGCTTGTCCTCGGATGACAGGTAGGTTACGGTTTATTTTCCGTAGACTCCGTATATATAGGATAAAATTGTATTAATGGGCATCCTTGGGTTGGTTTATTAGGTTGGTACCACAGACCTCGACCGCTTTATTCATGTCCGCCTACTTTTGTTCCTCCGTTGCTTGTAGTACTTGCCGATATATTTTATTTACCCTTGTGGTCCTGTGAGACCTTGTTGACTCTGGAACATAGAAGGTGGGATTTTGGGAATGTTCGCGAGTCCCGGGCATAGAATTATCCTTCTAGGCTGGTTATGCTTGCTGAGTAGCTGTGGGCCTGTGCAGGGTCGATAGGTTGATTGTGAGCTACTGGGCAGCTATTGTGTGTGATCATACCATTTCCATGCATATAAAGAGTTTTTATCCATGTTTTACTACGGTTTGGGCTTCGGGCCTACTGACACTATTTTCTAAACCTTGCAGGGCCTCGGGGCTATTTTTGATGGAATTATTTGAAACGGTTTGTTTACTTGGTGAATATTCTTGCGGTAAAAGAAAGTTTAAAATATGATTTATTTTACGATTACGCTAGACTCGGCAGGGCCGGTCGGTTGCCTAGTGGAAGTTTCTTGCTACTTTGAAGATATTTTTCCTACTACTTTAGTCCTGGACGGGTCTGGGACACGCATATAGGGACTGGGTCTCTATCTTTGAACCCGGACTTGCTTCCGGATGACATGTTTTTGATACTGAGTTTTAGTATGGGGCAGGGGACCTTCCCATGGACCTTGCCATCCGCGTTCCTCGGGCCTGGGTGCGTCCGGACGGGGGTGTGGTGGCTGGAGTCTCGGGTGGCGACTGGGCTGGCGGCTGCGTGTGCCAGAGGAGGGGTATACGGGGAGTAGAGGATATAAGGGCGGATGTCCTTCTCATTGAACGCGCCTACCTGCTGGGTCCGGCATCACATCCGCGCAGGACAGTCCCGCGCTGCGCAGCTTGACTACTATTACGGTCCAACCTATCAGGTGTAACTAGATACCATTTCACTTGTTATACATATACATAGACAGATCAGTGAATATTTCACTTCGATATTGCACGGCTGCCTCCACCCTCTGATTCTCTCGCGCGCTGATAGAATGTGTCCACGTCTTCCTCTTACGCCACCAGCCCGCAGGGTAGTATGGGATGTCGAAGGGTTTGTTTTCACTTGTTTGTGTTCCTCGGTTGTATGGGCGGCCGGGGGACTGTAGGTAGACTCTTGCTATTTACTTGTAGAATTGTTCCCTGGTACGGTTAATTATGAAATTGGTTACCGCTAGACTGTTAGTTGCTGGATTTGAGATTGATATGATTAGTTGGGCTTGATTCATGTCTCTAAGCATGCCTATCATTACTCTTTATCTCTTCTTCTTACACTTGAGGTTACCGGTATACCATCCAATTCATAAACTTATTATGTATACACTGTTATTGCAAGGACCCCAGGTGCGTTGTTTCTTACTTTCACCTGTGCCTACGGTGTATATATTTTGCTTGCTAGCCTCACATATGGTTCTGTTGACTTCCCTCTGGGCTAGTTCCTATGTACCTTTTGTTGATCTCTGTGACTACTTGCTTCTATTCTGTCTGTTACCACGCTTTTAAATTATATGTGCCCAGTCGGCCTATGATACCTACTGGATACCTTATGCTTCGCATTTGGTGCTCACCCTACCCCTTGCATCTTTGGGTGCAGATCCTAGCGTGGGCCATCGCCGTTAGATCGATGTAAGTCGTGCTTGGAGATCTGGTGGGGATTACTTAAGACTGAGGGTGAGCTTTTGGCGATCGGAGCTTAGCTTTAGTTTATCTTTTGCTTTATGTACTCTATTACTATTCAGAGACATCTGTATATATTGTTTTGGATCGTTTGCACTCCACGTATGTAGTTTTGGCGCTATACTATGATACCAGGTCTTGGGGTTTGGTTTAGTTTCCGCATAAGTATATATATATTCCTGTTATCTATCCTCTTCATCTTCTTCCCTTACTTTTACTTATTAAACTACTCTCCCGCTTATTTGTTAGATAGTATCCCATTACTATCTATCCTGGGCTACGAGAATCGGTTCGCCTACTGGGGGTTGTAGGTGTCATCATGACCGAGAAATTGAGTCGTGATAACTTGGTATCAGAGCTTTAGGTTCACCAGTGTCATCGGTATAGGATCCAATGTCTAGTAGAGTCCTGCGGATTGGGGCGGAGACGTCCGTTCTCAATCTTTGGGAGGCTACAGTGACATTTTAGGAAATTTGACTCTTTCATTGCTTCTGTGTCGTGCGTGGAACCCTTGAAATTTCTGGAAATCTCATTTGTTCTACTTCATTCTTCCGCAGATGTTTCGTACGAGATCATCGGCATCACGCGGAGATGAGCCTCCCACTCCAGCTAAGGGTCGAGGAAGCCCTCGAGCAGTTGCACCTGCTAGAGCTGCTAGGGTGGAGATAGAGCCCGAGCAGCATGTGGATCAGGGGGCAGCCCAGGTACCACCAGCCCCAGTACTAGCTCCAGCGCCAGCTCCAGTACCAGCTCCAGTGCCCACTTCTGTGCCAGCTCCAGCCGCAGCTCAGTCTCCAGATATTCGGGGATTACTATTACAGCTTTTGGGTATGATTGGAGAGTGGCCTTCTGAGGTAGCGCAGACATCCGCTCAAGGGGCAGCCCTGGGTGCACAGAGCTCAGGAGCGCAGCCTGCTACTATGGCTCCCTGTGCAGAGGTCATTCCGGTTCTATCTGTTGCACAACCTCTTGCTCCTCGCCCAGTTATGACAGAGTCAGAGCAGAAGGTGTTGGGTATGTTTTTGAGGTTAGCACCTCTGAGGTTTGCTGGTACTTCTGGACAGGATCCACATGACTTTATTACTACCTGTGAGGAGATGTTGCATCATTTGGCTTTGTTGGAGACTCACGGGGTTGGTTATACTACCTATCAGTTAGAGGGCCCAGCGAAGTTATGGTGGAGGGCTCATGTTCCTTGTAGACCACCGTCGTCACCTCCTTAGACTAGGTCTGTGTTTTATGAGGCCTTTATGGCCAAGTTCCTACCTCAGAGTGATCGTGAGCGTCGCAGGGAGCAGTTTACTCACCTTATGCAGGGGTCTACGACTGTCTCAGAGTATGAGACCCGTTTTCATCAGCTAACACCGTTCGGAGCTATGATCATTCCTACCAAGGCAGGTAGGATTTGCACATTTGTATGGGGTTTGAGGCCAGAGATCAGGCAGCCAATTGAGATATTGATTACCGATGGTCGGTCATTTTAGGCTATCGTAGAATATACCCGCACTGTGGAGGACTTACAGTGACATGATCAGGGGTCCAGAGATAAGAAGCCTCGACATCAGGGTGTCTATAGTAGTTCTAGATATGGTGGTAGAGGTCCTGGCCAGTGGAGCCGGAGTTATCAGCCATAGCAGCACCAATGTCAGTCCAGCCGACCGGTTCAGGCTTCCCTTCTGATTTTCGATAGTACCCAGTTCGAGCAGGGTCAGAGTAGCCATCAGGTCTATGGCGGCCAGTCTTTGAGGGGTACAGTTTCTGGGGCATCAGGCCGTGGTGGTTATACGGGATCTGCTGGTTTATCTCAACTGAGTAGGCCGACAGGGGCTTGTTTTACTTGTGGTGTGATTGGTCATTTTGCTAGAGATTGCCCTTAGCAGGGTACAATTCAGTTGGCCGAGCCTTTACGAGCAGTTCAGCCCCTGGCTAGAGGGGGTGGTCGTCAGGGTAGAGGTGGTTCTCCGCGCGGCAGATCAGGTGGTAGGGATGTCAGTCGGGAAGGTGGAGGTCATCGTCATTTTTACGCGGTCCCTAGGAGACCAGAGGCAGAGGCCTCAGATGTTGTGATTACAGGTATGATTTCTGTGTGCCATCAGTCGGCTATGGCTTTATTTGATCCTGTATCCACTTGTTCATACATATCTGCCTACTTTGTGCCTTGTTTGGGGTTGGCTAGTGAGCCATTATCTGTTCATGTTTCTGTTTCGACCCCAGTAGGAGATTATTTAGTAGTGGATCGGATTGTGAGATCTTGTATGCTATCTATTGGTGATTCAAAGACTTGGGGTGATTTGATGATTCTTGATATGCTAGATTTTGATGTGATACTGGGCATGGACTGGTTATCCCCTCACCGTGTGGTTTTGGATTGTTATGCCAAGACCATTACCATAGTTGTGCCCGGTGTATCCCCGGTTGTATGGCAGGGTTCTTTTAGCCATGCACCATCTGGGATCATCTCTTGTCTTCGAGCTAGGAAGTTGATTTCCCGTGGGTGTTTAGCTTATCTAGCATATGTCCGGAGATGTTAGTGCTGACCCCACTTCTCCTAAGTCTATTCCTGTAGTTAGAGACTTCCTCGATGTGTTTCCTACTGACCTGCCAGGCCTTCTACCTGAGAGAGATATTGATTTCGCTATTGAGCTAGAGTCGGGCACTAGGCCCATTTCTATTTCTCCTTACTGTATGGCTCCTGCTGAGTTGAGAGAGCTTAAGGAGCAGCTCCAGGATCTGTTAGCTAAGGGGTTTATTATACCTAGTGTGTCACCTTGGGATGCTCCTGTTCTCTTCGTGAAGAAGAAGGATGGGTCGATGCGCATGTGTATTGATTATCGGCAGCTGAATAGGGTGACAGTGAAGAATAGGTAATCGATGCCTAGGATTGATGATTTGTTTGACCAGCTTCAGGGTTCAGTCGTATTTTCAAAGATTGATTTGAGGTCTAGCTACCATCAGTTGAGGATTAGGGCGGAAGACATCCCTAAGACAGCATTCAGGACACTTATGGCCATTATGAGTTCCTGGTGATGTCTTTTGGGTTGACTAATGCCCCCGCAGCCTTTATGAACTTGATGCACAGAGTTCTTGGCTCGTATTTGGACTCATTTGTGATAGTTTTGATAGACGACATCTTGGTATACTCGCGTAGTAGAGATGAGCATGAGCAACACTTGAGGGTTATACTCCAGACTTTGAGAGATCATCAGCTTTATGCCAAGTTCTCAAAGTGCGAGTTTTGGCTTGAGTCAGTTGCATTCCTAGGGCACGTGGTGTCTAAGGATGGGATTAGGGTTGACCCGGGAATGATTTCTGCGGTTTGTGATTGGCCTAGACTTACTACTGCTACTGAGGTCCGCAGCTTTATTGGGTTAGCAGGTTACTACAGATGGTTCGTTGAGGGATTTTCTTCCATAGCAGCACCCTTGACTATGCTGACTAGGAAGGATGTCCCATTTCAGTGGTCGGATCAGTGTGAGGATAGCTTCTAGAGGCTTAAGGCCTTATTGACTTCAGCTCCAGTTTTGACCTTGCCGGTTGAGGGTCAGAGCTTCTCCATGTAATTGGATGCTTCTGGGGTTGGTCTTGGTTGTGTGTTGATGCAGCAGGGTCGAGTAATAGCATATGCATCGAGGCAGCTAAAGGTTAACGAGCACAACTACCCCACTCATGACTTAGAGTTGGCGGCGGTAGTTTTCGCGCTTAAGATCTGGAGGCAATACCTATATGGAGTTCACTGTGATATCTTCACCGATCACCATAGTCTTCAGTATATCATGAGTCAGCGAGAGTTGAACTCGAGACAGAGGAGATAGGTCGAGTTACTGAAGGACTATGACTTCACTATTATGTATCATCCGGGCAAGGCGAACGTGGTAGCGGATGCCTTGAGTCAGAAGACAGTAAGTATGGGTAGCCTAGCTTCTCTTTCAGTTTCAGAGCGACCGTTGGCCTTGGACATCCAGTCCTTGGCTAACCGTTTGGTTAGGCTTGACTTGTCGGATCCTAGCAGAGTTCTCGCCTGTGTTGAGGTTCGTTCTACTTTGATTGATCAGATTCAGAGCCATCATTTTGAGGATCAGTAGTTGTGTGACCTTCGTGATCGGGTTGTTCAGGGTTAGACCAGTCGGGCTACCCTAGATTTAGATGGGGTTCTGAGGTTTGATAGTCGCCTTTGTGTTCCGAGGATTAGTGATTTGATTCAGTTGATACTTCATGAGGCACATTGTACTAGGTACTCCATTCACCCTGGCACAACAAAGATGTATAAAGACTTGGGGAAGCTTTACTGGTGGAGTGGTATGAAGCGAGATATAACGGATTTCGTATCTCGGTGCTTGAACTGTCAACAGGTTAAGTTCGAGCACATGAGACCTGGTGGTTTGATGCAGCGACTTCCCATTCCTGAGTGGAAGTGGGAAGGGATTACTATGGACTTTGTTATTGGTTTGCCTCGTACTTCTCATGGGTTTGATTCCATATGGGTGATTGTTGATAGGCTGACTAAGTCAGCATATTTCTTGCCGGTTCAGACTTCTTATGGCGCAGAGAGGTTAGCTCAGATCTACCTTCGTGAGATTATTCCGTTGCACGGGGTCCTAGCTTCTATCATTTCAGACCGCGGCACTCAGTTTACATCTCAGTTCTGGAGGGCTATTCAGCGAGATTTGGGTACAGAGGTTCATCTTAGTACCGCTTTCCACCGTCAGACAGATGGCCAGTCTGAGAGGACCATTCAGATTCTGGAAGACATGCTTCGGGCCTGTATTCTTGACTTTGGAGGTTCTTGGGATCAGTTTGTTCCCTTGGCAAAGTTTGTTTATAATAACAGTTTCCATTCGAGTATCGGCATGGCACCTTTTGAGGCTTTGTATGGCAGGCTTTGCAGATCACTGGTAGGTTGGTTTGATGGTTTTAGTTCTAGGCCACAGAGCACAGATTTGCTTCGAGATTCCATAGATCAGGTTCGAGCGATTCAGGACAGACTTCGGGCAGCTCAGAGCAGGCAGAAGAGTTATGCTGATCGTAGGATTCGTGCCTTGGAGTTTAGTGTCGGTGACTTTGTATTTCTCCATGTATCGCCCATGAAGGGCGTGATGAGATTTGGTAGGCGGGGCAAGCTTAGCCCCAGGTACATTGGGCCGTTTGAGATTCTTCAGAGGGTTGGTAGCATTGCCTATCAGTTAGCCTTGCCTCCGATGTTTTCAGCTATACATCCTGTATTTCATGTTTCGATGTTGTGTCAGTATGTCCCAGATGAGTCTCATGTGTTGCAGTGGGATTCAGTTAAGTTGGGTGAGGGTTTAGCCTTTGTTGAGGAGCCGGCGGCTATTTTGGCCAGAGATGTCAGGAGATTGAGTTCTCGAGAGATCCCAGTTGTTAAGGTTCAGTGGAGGCACCATCCAGTCGAGGAGGCTACCTGGGAGACTGAAAGAGATATGCGGGATCAGTATCCACAGTTGTTTGAGCCTTCAGGTACCCCCTTGACCTTGACTTTCGAGGACGAAAGTCCTTTTTAGTAGTGGATGATGTAATGACCCTTCCGGTTATTTCCACGTATACGTTTTCCTTGTACCGTTAGAGCTTGTTTGTAGCAGCCCCAAGTCATTTAAGGCTTGTCGGGACTGGTAGTTTGGTGTCGGGGCCATTTGTTTGGTCGTATGATAAGTTTTGAAGTCAAGCAAGTCGGCAAAAGTTCTCGTAAGTTTCTTTAATAAATTTTCTGAACTTTGGGTAAAATGTCTTGGAGCGTTTCTCTCAATATGTAAAGTGTTTGAAGTCCCCCGAAATTCCAAATCGAAGGTCTACGAGTCTAGTTTCCAACGCACAAAACCTCACGTCCAACTGATATCGGAGTAAAAAGTTATGACTGTTTTACCGCGGACTGTCTGGCAGAACCGGGTCGCGAACCGGGTCGGGTCAAAATCGATTTAAAGCCTCAACTTCACGTTTTAAAATGCCATTTCAGTTCTGAAACAGTGAGAAAACATAAGGAAGGGTTCCAAGAGAGTTCTTGAGTATCAAAATCGTGCGATGGTGAATTGCGAACCTAAATTTAAGAATTTTATTAGCATCGCGCGTATATTTGAAACTATTTTGTTTTAAAGTTATATTTTTTTATTACCTTTTTAAAGTATTTTAAATGTCTATGAAATATACTTTTATTATGATATAATTGTGTATGTACTTATTTTATAAGGTTTATATACATTGTAATATTTTAACGGAGATAGTAAATTTAGTTATGTTGAAAATTATTATTATAATATAGTAAGTTTTATTGGAAATAATTTTCTATTAGTTATGGTATATTTAAAAAGTTATATATATTTTACCACGAACCTATGCAATCCCCAGACACGTATTTAATGTAATAAATTTAAGTGGTGAGTTATATGGTGTGACACCCCACTTACACGTGGAGTTGTGGCAAATGACTACTAGTGGTGAGTATTACATATGTGGTGTAGTTATCTGTTAGTATATTTACTATGTAATTAACTTAAGCATTAGAAAGAAAATAAGTTCCTTTGTATTTTTCTGAATTAGTTCTAAATCACATTTTGATATTCCTTTATAATGTTTGTTTGTACTGTTAACATGCTTCATATAAATATATGTACGCATATGTTAAAGAAGAGTTATTGTGGCGCTATATTTTGATCTTCGGAAGAAAATTAATTATCTACGTCAAGTTATTCAAGCCCGAGTTCGAGTTTGATTTCGTGTTGGAGCTTTTTCAGAGAGGTTCAAGCTTGTCATCGGACGACAGGTAGGTTACGGTTTATTTTCCCTAGACTCCGCATATATAGGATAAAATTGTATTAATGGGCAACCTTGGGTTGGTTTATTAGGTTGGTACCACCGACATCGACCGCTTTATTCATGTCCTCCTACTTTTGTTCCTCCGTTGCTTGTAGTACTTGCCGATATATTTTATTTACCCTTGTGGTCCTGTGAGACCTTGTTGACTCTGGAACATAGAAGGTGGGATTTTGGGAATGTCCGCGAGTCCCGGGCATAGAATTATCCTTGTAGGCTGGTTATACTTGCTGAGTAGCTGTGGGCCTGTGCAGGGTCGATAGGTTGATTGTGAGCTGCTGGGCAGCTATTGTGTTTGATCATACCATTTCCATGCATTTAAGGAGGTTTTATCCATGTTTTACTATGGTTTGGCTTCGGGCCTACTGGCACTATTTTCTAAATCTTGCATGGCCCCGGGGGCCTGTTTTTGATGGAAATGATTTGGAAATGGTTTGATTTAACTTGTGAATATTCTTGGGTAAAATAAAGTAAAATTATGATTTATTTTACGATTAACGCTAGACTCGGCAGGGCCGGGGTGCTAGTTGAGTTTTCTTGCTACTTGAGATATTTTTCTACTACTTTAGTCCTGGACAGGGTCTGGGCACGCATATTAGAGACTGGGTCTCTATCTTGACCCGGACTTGCTTTCGGACGACATGTTTTGATATTGAGTTTTAGTATGGGGTCAGGGACCTCCATGGACCTTGCTATCCGGGCTTGGGGCTGCGGGCTGCGTGTGCCGGAGGAAGGGTATATGGTGGAGTAGAGGTATACGGGAAGTGTCCTTCCATTGAACCTACCTGCTGGGCCGGATCGGCACTGGAGGAGGTACATACAGGGATACCATTTCACTTGAGATCTTCATGCACCATATCATTTATTGTTTGAGGCTCAACCCTTGTTTGTTGTTTGTTGATTGTACGCTCCGGTAGTATGGGATGCCGGAGAGTTTGTTTTCACTTTTTTGTGTTCCTCGGTTGTATGGGCGGCCGGGGGACTGTAGGTAGACTCTTGCTATTTACTTATAGAATTGTTCCCTGTTACGGTTAATTATGAAATTGGTTACTGCTAGACTATTAGTTGCTGGATTTGAGATTGATATGATTAGTTGGGCTTGATTCATGTCTCTAAGCATGCCTATCATTACTCTTTCTCTCTTCTTCTTACACTTGAGGTTACCGGTGTACCGTCCAATTCGTAAACTTATTATGTATACACTGTTATTGCAAGGACCCCAGGTGCGTTGTTTCTTACTTTCACATGTGCCTATGGTGTATATATTTTGCTTGTTGGCCTCACATGTGGTTCTGTTGACTTCCCTCTGGGCTAGTTCCTGTGTACCTTTTGTTGATCTCTGTGACTACTTGCTTTTATTCTGTCTGTTACCACGCTTTTATCTTATATGTGCCCAGTCGGCCTATGATACCTACTGGGTACCTTATGCTTCGCATTTGGTGCTCACCCTACCCCCTGCATCTTTGGGTGCAGATCCTAGCATGGGCCATCGCCGTTAGATCGTTGTAAGTCGTTCTTGGAGATCTGTTGGGGATTACTTACAACTGAGGGTTAGCTCTTGGCGATCGGAGCTTAGCTTTAGTTTATCTTTTGCTTTATGTACTCTATTACCATTCAGAGACATCTGTATATATTGTTTTAGATCGTTTGCACTCCACGTATGTAGTTTTGGCTCTATACTATGATACCAGGTCTTGGGGTTTGGTTTAGTTTCCGCATAAGTATATATATATTCCTGTTATCTATCCTCTTCATCTTGTTCCCTTACTTTTGCTTATTAAACTACTCTCCCGCTTATTTGTTAGATAGTATCCCATTACTAACTGTCCTGGGCTACAGGAATTGGTTCGCCTACTGAGGGGTTGTAGGTACCATCATGACCGAGAAATCGGGTCGTGACAGGTAGACTCATTCCTGAGTTGAGAATTGGAAAGCAATTTCAAATTTGAATGGTGTTCGAGTATTCAGGGTGGCAGCCGATGCTTTTAGAGTTTGGAGTTTAGTGATGGTTACAGACTTTGTGGTAGGCTTACCATACTCCTCGTAGGGTTTTGGTTTTGGTATTGGGTCTATTTGGGAAGGTTGCCCTAGTTCATTCGCTTCCAGTTGATTCAGACTTGACACGGTGCAGCGAAATTGGGTTCATTCTACAGTTTGAAAGTTTCTCCATCATCACAAGGTATTCATATATGCCTTTCCTAACTTGGATGGGAAAACTTCAGCCGGGTCCAGATGGGTTGTTCAGTTGGGTTCTATTATCGAGTTTGATGTTAGAAAAAGTGTTTGCCCATCAGTTGATGGTCCGTCAGTACAGGTAACTCCAATTTTTGATGATATGCTACAGGTTGTTAGCTTGGATGGAAAAGACTAGTAGACTATAGCTTGACTTTGATATAACTTGAGTAAAAAGGGTGACTTTGTTCGTGGTAGAGTATAAGCAAAGACTATGGATCTCTGGTGTCAGTTGATGCTTCGAGGGTGGTTTAAGTGTTCGACTTGTATGAAGCTGCCTGTTCATGGTGAAAAAGGGCAGTTCAGAATAATAGGGTTTTTACGAATCAGTGGGTTCATGAGTTAGAGTTTTTGTTGTTGGATTTTCTGGTAAACTTGGTTATGGTCTCGAAGATTTGAGTTATGTGTGTTGGTCGCCTTGCTTTTCTGGTTTTGGTGTTGTGTCGGTGCTTTTCGGTTGAGACTCTTGAGGTTCAGTGGGTTGGAAGACCCTTGGTGTTTTGAATCTTGAATTGGATTCTAGCTTGGCTAGTAAGAAGTTTGGGCTTGGTTGCTTTCTTTGGTTCTTTTCTGTTGGGTGCTGTTTTCGAGAAAAAATGGTTTTTATTTTTTGACTATTTGAAAATTCATTTTGAAAACTAAGTTAAAGTTTCAAAACGTTTTCAATTAAAAGCAAGAGTCGCCACTTAGTTTTATAAAAAAGGAAAACCAATAAAAACTTGTAAAAATTTCAAAGTCTAAAACAGATAAAGACTTAAACCAAATTCAAGATTAAGGGTAAGGGTTCAAATTAATTACCCGAGAAGGTTTTGAAGGCACTCGGGATATTCACTAACTTGCAATTATACGAACTTGTTTAAAACAACTTATTTTTGAACTAACTTATGAAAAAAAAAGGTTTGATTTATTTCAACTTAAGAAACATGATAGTTATAACTTGACAAAAAAAGGGAAGATTTGATATACATTTTTAAGAAATGTTCAAGAAATAAAAGAAAAGAGTATTTTAAAGGAAAAAACAAACATGCTTGATAAGTGAAAGATGCTTAACATGAAGAAAATAATAGATGATTAAGGAAGATTTAAACAAGAAACGTTTTCATCTATTGAGGATAATTCAACTAAATTAAAGTGTTAGTCCAAATTAATACAAGAAATACTAATCTAAACTACACAAATAAAGAGTTAAGGGAAAGAAAATAATTAAGCCTTTTGGCTTAAACAACTTGGACTTTTAGTCCGAAATCCTGTCCTAAATCTAATTTGTGGGCCCTTTTTAAGCCCACCGCTGTTCCACTTGGACTCCTGGTCAAATTTTTATTTTTTGCCCATTTTGGGCTGCTGCTTTTAGATATGGGCTTGGCCCATTCTTCTTAAATCTAGTCCATTGTTGGACTATTACCGCTGCTGCTCATGGGCCCTTTCTGGCCCATTTTAGTCTCGATATTCATTTAGGCTTTAGCCCAAACATCTTCGGCTTCTCTAATTCACTTCCACATGTACTAGCTTCCATCATGCTTTAAGGTTGACTCGATGTAATGACCGGATCCGTTGTTATTTCAGGAACCACGATGTCATAAAATTTCAAAAACGAATCAAAATATTTTTTGGTATAAAGTGGGGTGACGTGACGGAAAATTTCAGATTTTTGGAAATCATCCGGGCTGACGTCACTTTGCTATAGCGGTATTTTATCCGCTATAACGGAACTGCTATGGTGGAAGGCCATCTGCTATAGCAGAATGACGGGAGGCAGTAGCCTCAGAATGAGTTTTATTAAAATATTTCTCCTCCTCAGTTGAGAAACATACGAGGGTTTCTCCAAAAACCCTCCTATGCTGCTCCAGGACTTGGGAACCATAGGGAGGAAAGACTATGGCTGAAGAGATGCGGAAAAGTAGATTCCAGGACCATCGTTCAGTCGGGAACGCCTTCACGGAGTCAGAAACGCATCCTTGCAGCTGCTTGGCATCCAGGTAGGCTAGGTTTCTCCCAAGAGTAGATTGTCCGCTTTCATTTTCTTATTATTGTATAGAACGAAAGGGAGAATCCATAGTTAGGCCTACGGACATGGATTCAGAAGGAAGTCGTTGATTTGTTGGATTAGTTTGGAAATGGTAGAATGGGGATAGTGTGTTGTGATATTCTAGGCATTGCTAAAATTGTGTGGTTTTGCTAATAAAAATGCGGGGACAAGAATATCGGGAGGTTCGGGGAACCGAAAAGGGGTTGGTAATTAAAAATGTGTAAGGAATGGAAGTTCCGAAACTAATTGGTATAATTAGGATATTTTTTGGCTGTGGTCTAAGGCTGGGAATGGTTTTCCCAGGTTGTATTTGGTCCTAGGAAGAGAGTAAGGAATAAATGTAATTAATTGCATGTTTAAAAAGGGGTGAACCGTGGTTAGCCTTCTGACGGTATTTGATGGTTCATTGTGTAATCGGTGTGGGGTAGGTGAAGATTATTGATTCTTGTATGCATTGTATGTCTGTATACCTTGGTCTAAGTATTTTATGTATTGCATGCTTAGGGAATGATTAGGAATGTCTATGATTCCGGTGATCAGTCTTGTGAGATGAACCTGGTATATTTGCTTGTTGTTTTACAAGTGTTGTTTGTTCATTGTTTATGACTGTGGATTTATGTGTGATATTTGGTTGGCTTGAGTACCATGCCTGTTACGGAAAATACTAACGGTTGGCTCGAGTACCATGCCTGGTACAGGATATACTAACGGTTGGCTCGGGTACCATGCCTGGTATGAAATAATACTAACTGTTGGCTCGGGTACCACGCCTGGTACGAGTTTACTTATTGCATTGCATTGTGTAATTGATTTGGTTCCATAAATGGACCGGGATGTGTTTATAAATTATGCTATTTCATTTGGTCTTGTTGTAGGCCGGGTTATTATGTAGATTATTAGTTGGTCTTGGTGTAGACCGGGTTTTGCCATGTTAACACCTAGATGTGTAAGGGGGATCCGGACTATGTAAAAGAGGTTATGAGTTCACAAATTGTTGTCATTAAGGGTACTAACGGAGGTTAGGAATTGTTGTGGTTAATATGCTAAGGGTGGGTCTTGATATAGATCGGGGTAGTCTGTTAAATACTTAGGTGTGGATGGAGGATCCTTAAAGGGTCCGAGTTACATGATTTAAAAAGGGATTTAGATGTAACTCTGTTGTTTTCATTAAAGGTGTCAATGGTCGTTAGTAGGATTCTATATGATTGGTATATTGGGAGGAAGATTGAGAGTCTGGGGTGTAGTTATTGGTTAATAAAAACAGGTTGGAAAGTTGTCCTAGAGGTTTTGGAAGGGTCTGTACAATGGTAGGTAAGGCTACAGACATAAATAGTTTGGTGCGGAAGTTGACCGGATTAAATCTGGATATTTAGTCAAGGTAGTTGACTAGGTAAGGGTTAAAGAGATTCTTGGGAAGTCTAGGCGATAAAGCGACTTGATAAGTCTAGTTATGAGTGAGACTTGGGAAGTCCTAGATGTCAGGGTCAAGGTTAGGGTGGTGGAGTTGGCAGCGAAAGGTTAGGAAGGTCGATTCCAGAAGAGTGGATTGATAAAAGAGATGTTGAAAGGGGTGAAACATTTACCTTGTGCATTTTATCTTGATTTTTATATGATGGTAGGAGTGAAATCAGGTCAGCCGATGATGCCTACCAGTATGTGTATTTGTACTGGTTCTACTCTTGCTATACCTTTTTGGGTATAGTTTGGTTGTAGGGTTGGTGATGTTTCACAGGTTCAGGATTGCGGTGATCTTCCAGTAGCTCCTACTTCCTTCTATGGTGGGAGTTGTGTCCATCTTACTTTATACGCTCATCTTGTAGAAGCTCTTATACCGGCTTAGACTAGGTTTTGGGGAGGTTTTGTTACATTGTTAGTAAATTTCCGCAAGTTCTGAAGGTTGTTATTTTTAAAAAGTTATTGTATAAAGATTTTCCAAATGTTGTAAAAGGATTTATCATGTATAAAAGGGACTTACTTAATGGTTATTTCCTTTTCTGCTTTGCCTGTTGGTTCGGGTGGTAAGGGTTCTCCTATCTAGGTGTATTAGAGTGGTGCCCGCACGGCCTGGTAGTTGGTTCATGACAAATGGTATCAGAGCCCAGGTTACTGATCTCCCAGTACAAGAGAAAAATGTCGAATAGAGCCGCGGATTGGTGTGTTGACGTCCACATCTAATCCTAGGGAAGCTATGAAGCATTCTAGGAAACAGTTCTCTTCCTTCATTCCTTTTCGTGTGGTTTCTTTACTTCCTTGTATGGGTTAAGTACAATTGGTATCTCTCGATTCCAATTGGTATCTCAGCAAGGTGAAGGATGTCATTGGACTCCGGGTATGACAAACAAGCAAGAAGGATTTGAACTGGGAAGGTTCCAATTGGTATCTGGCCTGAGAGGCTGTGGTAAGGAATGGGTGATTGGCTAAGGGTCATCCATGGGACGGATATAGAGTAATTGTTGTCGTGCGATTTTTGTGTAGCTTGAATCTGAAGTGTTTGTGTATTACAATGCTGACATGATTTACTGATTCGTATATGATTATTGCTTGGTTACGAAATTATGAGTCTTAAGGAAATGATAATTGATTCTTGGTATGATTGAGTATGATTAAGTGCTCAGTGTGCTTGGAGTTAGAATTACATGTAAAGTTTTCAAGGAGAGGGCTCATCATTGGTTAAGATGGTGATGGAAAAATGATTTATGACTATAGGGAAACTTTGGTTTTAGGAAGGTCGGGACTTGGTTGGGAACCAAGGGGACTAGGGGGTTATTTGTGCTTGATAGAGGAAGTGTGTTGCTAAGAATAATGCTAAGTTTCAGTTTGTGTAGTGCTAGGAATGGTCTTGAGGATTGTTTAGGACCATGGTGGGATTAACGAGATTAAACAATGTTAATCGGGAAAGGGGATGAGTACATTTAGCTGAAAAATTAATTTTATGTACTGATTACCATCAGGACTGCCATAGTGGATGGAACCGCTACGGCGCTCCCGCTATAGTTGAAATTTCTCCTCTATAGCGGTTTTGCTGTAGTAGAGTGGAATCTGCCATAGCGGAGGTGCGTGAAGAAGAAAGTCTGCATGTTTTTCCCTTGTTTTCATTCAATCCCGGAAATATAAAAACGCAATAGTTAAACTATGTTGCAAGGAATTTAGCTATAAAACTAGTATAGCATGCATATAAAGGAATAATATTAGAAATTATCATCCATGTGCGATAATAAAAAGGGAAAAAGGAAAGGGGAGTATTGTCTGACACAAGCCCTAAATGGGGGCAACCAAAAAGCTGTAAATTGGTAGAAGGTAAAAGGGGGAGGGGGGAGGTCCTAAGCCTCATCATCGCTCAGGAAGGGAAACTCCTGCCTGTCCTTGGGCTCCAGGGTGTGAAGCTCTTGGCCCGGGGCAACACAAGAGAATATGACCTTGTTGGTCTTCCACATCCGGGCAAACATATAATCCTGGGAGTGCCTTTTCCTCCTCTCCTCCTCTAACTCCCTTCGGAGTGCAGCAAAGTCCTGAGCAGTAGGGGGCGGGGCTGTACCTCCGGAAGCGGTGCCCTCCGTGAACCTCTGGACCATGTCCAAGGTCTCCTGTAGCTGGGTGCTAGTGATCAGGGGCTGAGGCTGGGGAAGGGCAGGAGTGTCATCATCATCATCATCATCGGCATCCTTGACCGGCTGACTGCTTCCTGCTTCATCCACCTTTCTCTTCTTTTTGGAGACTATCTTCACTCGGACAGGGTCGAAAGGGGTCGTCCATAGCCATCTCCAAGTCATTATGGTCCTCAGGCACCCCAACCCACCTGCACAATTCAGACACCAAGCCCGGAAGATAGGGGCCCTTCCTGTGACCCTAGCAGAATTCCTTCCACTCGGAGATGATTTGCTCCCCCACATTCATGATAATGTCTTGCATGGCATAAGAAATCACCAGGGCCCGGGCTTAGGTCACGTCGGTCTTGTTACCCAATGGGAGGATCCTCCGAGACACCAGGTTGAGCCACATCCTAGCCTCCACAAAAAAGTAAGTACTAGTGAAGCCCTCGGGGATGACCCAGTAGACATGATCCCTGTACGTCTCATCCACTAGAGTGTCCCTCAACCAAGTCATGTCCCAGAGCTAGAACTTAGCCTCGTAGGCTTCATTGGAGACGTGATCCACTCCAAGCACCACATTGATAGTCTGAGCATCCACGGGGATGTGCACTCCTCGAATACGAATGGTGGGGTTGGTCTCATCCCAATGTACTATAGGAAGAATGGCATAGAACTCTCGCACCCAGCCTGTCTGTGCAGGAGGAGGAGCTATAAACAAGGAATCCCAACCCAACTCTCTAACCTTGTGGTGGAAGGCAACTGCTTTTTCGTCCACCCCTGTCAGCTTACACCCTCTTTCATAACAAATGCCCAGTCTCCATTAATACAGGAACCTCTCCCGGCTAGCTTCGTCGGGGAAACGCTCGTAGGAATACATGGGCAATGGTTTTCCTCCAGCCATTGGAAGTATAACCTGTAATGTAGCGAGAAAATCATATTAGAACTCAATAAGGCATAAGGGGTTTAGAAAAGGGGGGGAAATTTTTCTAAGTGTCAGCTTGGGAAGCTACTGGTTCACGGCCTTCCTCTATTGCAGACGATCTTTCTCCATAGCGGAACTGCCATAGAAGAAAAATATCCGTTGTAACGGAACCGTAATAACGGAGCCCACCGCTATAGTAGTATTCATCATCCCCGAAGTTTCAAGGGGTGCAAAAATGGTGCCCCTTGACCCAAAACTCCATTTTTGACAATCCAAGTTCAGATCGGTGCTCCTAAAACATTCTATTACTATTTTCTACAAAAAATTGGGCATTATAACCCCTAAATTCCATCCAAATCACAACTTTTGTTCAAGAACAATCCTTCACCTCCCACCCCATTTTTGGCCCTTTTTGGCCAAAAATAGTGTAATCCTTATGCTCATAACGCCTGGGACGCATTGTAAATGTAAGGGAAACATCCATATTTCGGGAATCCAACAAAAATCCAACCTAAGGTTCAAGTTCAAAACCCACTACAATGTATACCCCAAAACACTCATTTTCTACCAAAATCATGTCTAAATTCGTGCAAGGAAGTAAGGAAACAAGTAGAAATGAGTTTTACCTAGAAATTTCAACGTTGAGAGTGAAGTGATCGGGAGAGAATGTGGTATTTTCGAAAGGAATATGGGAAGAATAAGGGGTGAAATCTATTTTCCCCCTATTTCAACCTGCTAGCGGTTGACAGTCTGCCGTAGAGGAAGCGCAATAGCGAAATAATATCCGCTATAGTGGACGAAAATCCATTTTGGGAAAGGAAAATTCTCCTGGGTATTTTCAAATTCTCTTTCTCCAACATTGTTTGAGACCCCGAATTCCTTGGGTACTCGGAAAGGTCACGTGTAATTTTCTTGGGTAATTCAAAAATTCTCCAAAGGAGTAGGATCATCTAATTTCCTTCAAATCTTTGTGACTAATTGTGGGAAGGTTGGTAATTCGCATAGGTTCGTACGTTACATGGTCATTTGGGATAGTGAAGGTCCCCGACTAGTTTATTTCATTCTCTTAATTTTTGGGATTATTTGGGGATGAACGATAGATAAATTGGTATCTGTTGTAATGACCAGATCCATCGTTTTTTCAGGAATCACGATGTCATGAAATTTCAAAAATGAATCAAAATATTTTTGGTATTAAGTGGGGTGAAGTGACGGAAAATTTTAGATTTTTAGAAATCATCCGGGCTGATGTCACCCTGCTATAGCGGTATTTTATCTACTATAGCGGAATTTCTATGGTAGAAGGCCATCTGCTATAGAGGAATGATGGGAGGCAGTAGCCTCAGAATGAGTTTTATTAAAAGATTTCTCCTCCTCATTTGAGAAACATATGAGGGTTTCTCCAAAAACCCTCCTATGTTGCTTCAAGACTTGGGAACCATGAAGAGGAAAGACTATGGCTGAAGAGACGTAGAAAAGCATATTCTAGGACTTTCATTCAGTCAGTAACGCCTTCGCTGAGCCAGAAATGCATCCTTGCAGCTGCTTGGCATACAGGTAGGCTAGGTTTCTTCCAAGAGTAGATTGACCACTTTCATTTTCTTATTATTGTATAGAATAAAAGGGAGAATCCATGGTTAGGCCTTCGGGCACAGAGTCTGTAAGAAGTCATTGATTTGTTGGATTAGTTTGGAAATGGTAGAATGGGGATCGGTTGTTGTGATATTCTAGGCATTGCTAAAATTGTGTTGTTTTGCTAATAAAGATGCAAGGACTAGAATATCGAGAGGTTCGGGGAACCAGAAAGGGGTTGGTAATTAACAATGTGTAAGGAATGGAAGTTCCAAAACTAATTGGTATAATTAGGATATTCGTTGGCTATATTCTAAGGCTGGATAAGGTTTTCCGAGGTTGTATTTGGTCCTATGAAGAGGGTCAGGAATAAATGTAATTAATTGCATGTTTAAAAAGGGGTGAACCGGGGTTAGCCTTCAGGTGGTATTGGATGGTTCATTGTGTAATCAGAATGGGGTAGGTGATGATTATTGATTCTTGTATGCATTGTATGTATGTATACCTTGGTCTAAGTATTGTATGTGTTGTATGCTTAGGGAATAATTAGGAATGTCTAAGAGTCCGGTGATCAGTCTTGTGAGAAGAACCTGGTATATTTGCTTGTTGTTTTACAAGTGTTGTTTGTTCATTGTTTGTGAGTGTGGATTTCTTTGTGACATTTGGTTGGCTCGGGTACCACGCCTGGTACGGGAAATACTAATGGTTGGCTCGGGTACCATGCCTGGTACAGGATATACTAACAGTTGGCTCGGGTACCACGCCTGATATGAAATAACATTAACTGTTGGCTCGGGTACCATGCCTGGTATGGGTTTACTTATTGCATTGCATTGTGTAATTGATTTAGTTCCAAAAATTGACCGGGCTGTGTTTATAAATTATGCTATTACATTTGTCTTGGTGTAGGCCGGGTTATTATGTTGATTATTAGTTGGTCTTGGTGTAGACCGGGTTTTGTCATGTTAACACCTAGATGTGTAAGGGGGATCCGGGTGGGTCCAGACTATGTAAAAGAGGTTAAAAGTTCACAAATTGTTGTCATTAAAGGTACTAATGGTTGTCAGGAATTGTTGTGGTTAATAAGCTAAGGGTGGGTCTTGATATATACCGGGGTAGTCTGTTGAATACTTAGGTGTGGATGGAGGATCCTTAAAGGGTCCGGATTACGTGATGTAAAAAGGGATTTAGATGTAACTCTGTTATTTTCATTAAAGGTGTCAATGGTCGTTAGTAGGATTCTATATGATTGGTATATTGGGAGGAAGATTGAGAGTCTGAGGGGAAGTTACTGGTTAATATAAATAGGTTGGAAAGTTGTCCTAGAGGTTCTGGAAGGGTCCGTACAATGGTAGGTAAGGCTACGGGCATAAATAGTTTGGTGGGGCAGTTGCCCGGATTAAGTCTGGATATTTAGTCAAGGTAGTTGACTGGGGTAAGGGTTAAAGAGAGACTTGGAAAGTCTAGGCAACAATGCGACTTGAGAAGTCTAGTTATGAGTGATACTTGGGAAGTCCTAGATGTCGGGGTCAAGGTTAAGGTGGTGGGGTTGGCAGCGAAAGGTTAGAAAGTTCAGTTTCAGAAGGGGGGATTGATAAAAGAGATGTTGAAAGGGGTGAAACATTTACCTTGTGCATTTTATCTTGATTTTTATATGATGGTAGGAGTGAATTTGGGTCAGCCGATGATGCCTATAGTCTGGTTGCAGGGTTGGTGATGTTTCACAGGTTCAAGATTGCGGCGATCTTCTAGCAGATCCTACTTCCTTCTATGGTGGGAGTTGCGTCCATCTTATATTATAAGCTCATCTTGTAGAAGCTCTTGTACCGTCTTAGACTAGGTTCTGGGGAGGTTGTGTTACATTGTTAGTAAATTTCCGCAAGTTCTGAAGGTTGTTATTTTTTGAATGTTGTTGTATAAAGATTTTCCAAATGTTGTAAAAGGATTTATCATGTATAAAAGGGACTTACCTAATTGTTATTTCCTTTTCTGCTTTGCCTGTTGGTTCGGATGGTAAGGGTTCTCCTATCTAGGTGGATTATAGTAGGTGCCCGCATGGCTCGATAGTTGGGTCGTGACAATCCATAGCTTGTTGAGGTTAAAAGAAAATCTCAACGAAATGCATGGGATAAGGTGAGAGTCTCGAAGAGACTCGGATGGGTTTCACATGCACAAGAAAGAAGGAGAAGAAAATTAGAAAAGCGTAAGAAAAACCAAGGATATATTGATACTAAAATAAAAATCTACTTTTAGGAATATTGAAGTAAATACATGCTTAATCTACTACCTCAATTAGTTTAACTCATATTTTAAGAGTAATCAGAAAGAAAAAGGGCACCAAATTTGTGCATTCTAAGGAAAAACAGTATTCATCACACAAATCTGGTAGCAACTCTTCGTAGAGACACCTCACTTTGTCAAAAACTTAGTTAACTAGAGAACTAGGATGGAAAAGTTCATGCTCTTTAATACGCAAGATACAAATAAATCCAAGCTCATTTTATACCAACAAACAGTTCAGTATCGAAATCTACTAACATTATAGCCAACAGAATGCTCTTGGGATCATCTGAGAATTCTTATCATAGCTAATTTTAGTAAGGTTCATTTGTGACAAAGACCTATTTAAAGATCTTAACCATGGTCTTGACAGAAAGCAATTCTGAACTATTTTTACACGTTGAACAAGCAGGATAATGAGCAAAATAAGGAATGAGGCTAGTATGAAAGCTACGAGTCAAACAATCTTTAAATAAAGAAGAAATTTAACATGAACATGCTTGGGCAGAAACATAAACGTGATTTTAAAACGGATATGGGGGTATGAACATAGAGAGATTTCCATTCCCTATAGCTAATATGTCTTGAAAGATCTAGCTTTTACACTAGTAAGGGGGGTAGATAAGGGAAAGGACAAAAGAACCAAGAAGATGCAAGCCAAACATAGACTAAACCTTGTAACAAACGAAGACATAGGAATCGAGCATGTCAACACAGGATTATCATTCAAGCTATTCGTTCTTTGTTTAAACTAAAAAAAGACCTAAACTTTTAACATAACAATTTGCAAAAACAAAAACAGAGACTAAAACTTAGTCATGCTTAGACAAAGTTTAAACACATAAGAAACAAACGCTATACTACGAAGAACACATTTGCATAGAGAGATGAAATTTGAATATGAAAAGAAATCATGTATTTTACTTCATGAAAGAACAAAATCAGTGAGTTTAAATAGAAATAGAGAGTAAGCATCATCTGGTTGTCTGATATGTGCTTGATAGAGTAGTTCTTTACAACAAATCCTTGTATTAATACACAATAACTACCATCCTTCTTTTTCACAAACAAGACCAGAGCACCCTAAGGTGAAGCACTAGGATGAATAAATCCCTTATCTAGAAGTTCCTGAAGCTGAGGTTTAAGTTCTCTCAACTCTGCCATAGCTATACGATAAGGAGGGATAGAGATTGGGCGAGTTCCCGACTACAAATCTATACAAAAGTTAATGTCTCTGTCCGGAGGTATGTGATAAGTCGGTATTCTACCTACTTATTTAGCTTTAAGCTTATGGTTTTGCAAAGAATAAATGGAAAAATAGTGCAATTGACACGGATTACTTCTATTTTGCAGGTTTTTGTGTTTTAGAAGTGTTCGGGAAGAATTTGGATGAAAACAAGTCAAAAGGAAGCTATTCAGAGAAGTAAATAGCTGTCAGATGTACTTGCCTTCGCGAATGTGGCATCCAAGCCGCGAATGTGAATGCCTACTGAGGTAATGATCCTCGAATGCGAACCCTTGACCCCGTACACAAAGGTCAGAATGTACTTGTTACAACTGTGGAAAATTAGGACATATAGCTAAAGATTGTAAATTACCCAAAAATCTGAAGAAAAAACAAATAACAGAAATAGAAATAGACAAAGACGAATATATTCAAATAGACTATATAGATTATGAATTAGAAAGCGAAGATAGCATATACGAGTTATCCACAGACGACGAATATGAGTTAAGCGTAGAAACAATACTCAAAGTACCAACAATAAAAAATTGGTTTAAAAAACAGAAAGAAGAATACTACGTAGTAAGTCAAAAGAAACATATAATAGACTGTAAATACACTAGAGGTAAGGCCAAAATACCAATAATAAACAAATGAATATTAAACAAAGAAATACAAGATATAAAAGCAAAAAACCCAATCAAGTATGTACACCTAGGAGGTATACAACAAAATTAGTATCAGAGCAAAGGAAAATACAAAGGAAAATAGTAACGCAAAAAAGACACAGCAAATTAGTAAAATACTAAGGAAATAAATAAAAAATTAAACAACTTATACCCAGAATATAAATGGTTAAATACGACAACGATAGATAAAAATAGGTTAGAACAATTAATAGATATCATATCTAAGACAGAATACAAATATATTCAATACCTGAAAAAACAAAATGAACAACGAAGAATATAGACGACAACTCTCAGAAAAAATTACTGAAAAAAGACAAGAATTACGACATAGACAAAATAGGCTCAATAATAATATATTTGCAGGAACATGTCAAAATTCCTTACTATCACAAAGTAAAACTATACTCAATTTACAAATACAAATACAATAACTTGAATACAAATTCCAAAACAATTTATAATGAATAAAGAAGAATTTGCGGTAGAGGAAAAAACATATGAAAATCATGACGGATTAAAAATAAAGATAATATTTTCAAATCTAGGACGAAGATATAAAAAAATAGGAGATAAATTATACTTAATGTTAGGAAAAGAAACAGTACGATTAGAAGATAGTTTGACAACTATGGTACGAATAACAAAAGAAAATGAAGATATCGATAGAAAAAAAGAAATCGACATGATAAAACACCAAGCAAAAAAGGAGGTACAAGAATTAGAAGAAGTAAAAAATACTAAAATCTTAGAATTAGAAAAAGAACTAGCACTACTAAAAGAAATGTATGAGACCAAACAACAGGAAAAAATAAAAGAAATAAAATTAACAGATGAGATAAATAAGTTTAAGGAAAAATTACACTTAGAAGAGAATCCACCTGAAATAGGAATTGGTGAAATAAATGGAGAAATAGATTATAATCTAGATGACCAAAAATCAGAAATAAGTGAAACATATACGGAACTCGTAGAGGGTACAGAACAAACGAAAAATTTAGAAATAAATACATGAGACCTAGATATAGATGAAAAACTTAGCACATCGGGAATAAAAAATCCAAAAAAAATAAACCCCAATTATTATACAGCCAATTATGAACAATCGGGTGGATAGAACACACTATGGGATAAAAGACCAAACAGGAAATGGAGTCCAAAACCAGTAACTGAACAACATAATTTCTTAGATCTAGACTGCGTAGCAGATATAGACAAAGCAATCCAATTATGGATAGGATATATATCAAAACAATTAATAGACAATAAAATAGCAATAACTGAAACAACAGGATACATAGAAAGGACACTCATAGGAACAGTAAAATTATGGTTACTAAACTTAACAAACGAAATCCTAAATATTCTAAGAAGTAACAAACAAATTGACGGAGAAACAACAACGACTACTATGGAAATATTACATAAATATGATATAGCTATAAGAAATGAATTTAGTAGCATGACAACAGAAATAGAAGAACAAAATAAAGAGAAGTTTATAAACAGAAATTTAATGACAAAATTAGCAATATGTAATATGTGTTATATAGACGAATATACTTGTGCATTCAGAGACTATTATTATAAAGGAATATATAATGTAGACGAAAGTAAAGAAATAAGAAAGTTATATTTCACAAAATTACCAGAACCTTTCAGTTTAAAAATAGTAAAAGATTGGAATGAAGAAGGATTAACAGATACACTAGGAGCTAAGATAAAATTTCTACAACAATGGTTTGTAGGACTATGTGAAAAACATAAGGAGAATGTGAAAAACATAAGGAGAATGTAAAAATGGAAAAAATACTGCTAAGAAATTTAGCATGTTGTAAAAATAAAACAGCACCCCAATTCGGATGTACAGATAAATACTATATACAGCAAAAGACAAAAAATAAAAAATATAGACAACATGGATATAAAAAATATCGATCAAAATATAAGCATAAAAACCAAGAAAAAGGTATTATATAAAAAATTATCAAACTAAAAAACCATACAGACCAAAGAAAAAACTAACAGAATGTACTTGTTACAACTGTGGAAAATTAGGACATATAGCTAAAGATTGTAAATTACCCAAAAATCCGAAGAAAAAACAAATAACAGAAATAGAAATAGACAAAGACGAATATATTCAAATAGACTATATAGATTATGAATTAGAAACCGAAGATAGCATATACGAGTTATCCACAGACGACGAATATGAGTTATCCGACGACGACGAAATCAATGAGAAAGGTGAAAATTTTAACTAATGACTGAAAAAGATATACAAATACTAACGCAAGAAGAATACCAAGACGAAGAATCGTCAGAACAAAAAATCATATTTGATAACAATATATTTGAACAGATAAAAGGAAAAGAATCAGACCTAAGCGTAGAAAAAATACTCGAAGTACCAACAATAAAAAATTGGTTTAAAAGACAGAAAGAAGAATACTACGTAGTAAGTCAAAAGGAACATATAATAGACTGTAAATACACTAGAGGTAAGGACAAAATACCAATAATAAACAAAAGAATATTAAACAAATAAATACAAGATATAAAAGCAAAAAACCCAATCAAGTATGTACACCTAGGAGGAACAGAAATACTAATAAAAGCATGCTTTAGGGAAGGAATAGATACCCCTATAGAAATATACTTGGCAGATGATAGAATTATACAACCTATAGAAAAAAGTATAATCAGTGCAGTAAAAGGCAACTTAATATACCAAAAGTTTAAATTCATAATAAGCGCAAACTACTCAGTAGCATTAAATGACAAAAATATAGATAAATTATTAGTACTATATTCGAAAATGTCAGGAATAGAACTAGCCCCAGGCAGTAAAATATTCACAGCAAGATGTAAAAACTTGTATGTCTTAACAACAAAACATAAGATAACAGCAAAAAATAAAATAAACAAAATCAAAATAGAAAATCCTTTTGAAAGAATAGTTACGGTTATCGATAATAATGATTATAGCTATAAAGAAATTGATTTGGAAGAAGATTTATAAATAGTGAAAGAAAGGTTAAGCACATCAAGTGTACCACAAAATGAAACACCATGGACATCATCAAGAATGAGCACATAAAAAAGGATAGACTATATAACTCCACAAAAACGGATAGAACAAAGGATAGAAGAAATAAAACCATACCATTACTATATAACAGAAATTATGGACCAACGAAAATACCAGATATTAATAAACACAGGACAAGAGGAAAATTACATCACAAGAGAATTAGTAATAGAAAACGAAATACTAACCCATGGACAATTATGCCCTGACCTACCAAAAGTTTTAATAAATACAGAAGAAACAACAGAAAAAGAAATAATTATCGGAGGAATATTAGTGGTGATACAATTTAAAGTCTACCAAGGTGATAAAAATATCACATTAGGGATAAAATGGCTAGAAAAAGTAAAACCATATAATTTAGAAGACAAGCAACTAATAATACATTATGAAAACAAAAAAGGTAATAATAAAAAGAACAACCTGAACGATGAAAATATGTGTACTTACAAAAATAATAATGAAGGAAGCATGATTACACACAAAGCCAAAAATATAAAAATACAAATATGGGATAAGATATTAACAATAGAAGAAATGTACAACTTTGAGTTTACGACAAAGGATATGTTACTAGGAATTCCATTTTTAGAAAAATTCTACCCACATGTAATAACAAAAACACATTGGTGGTTTACCACACCATGCAAGCAAAAAATAGGAGCAAAACGAGTAAATAATAAACAACGGAAAACCACAGAATGGATAATAGGAAGTGAAAAAATTATACAAAAACTAGAAAACATAAAAAAAGAAATACTCAAATAGAAATCATTATATAAATAATAAATAAGGTAAAAATGATCCAAGACAAATTGGAATTACTGTATAGTGACAATCCCTTACAAGGATGGGAGAAACATAAAACTAGAGTAAAAATTGAATTAATAGATAATAATAGTATAATAACCCAAAAACCCCTAAAATACAATTTTAACGATCTAGCAGACTTTAAGATGCATATAAAAGAATTGGTAGATAATAACTACATACAAGAAAGTAATAGTAAACATACAAGTCCAGCCTTCATAGTAAATAAACACAGCGAACAAAAAAGAGGAAAAAGTAGGATGGTTATCGACTATAGAAACTTAAATGCAAAAACATATAATTACCCAATACCTAATAAGATATTAAAAATACGACAAATCCAAGGATACAACTACTTCAGGAAATTTGACTGTAAATCAGGATTTTACCACCTAAAATTAGAAGACGAATCTAAAAAATTAACAGCATTTACCGTACCACAGGGTTTTTATGAATGGAACGTACTACCATTTGGATATAAAAATGCACCAGGTAGATATCAACATTTTATGGATAATTACTTCAACCAGCTAGAAAATTGTATCGTTTATATAGACGATATATTGTTATACTCAAAGACACAAGATGAACACATAAGACTATTAGAAAAAATTGTACATATTGTAAAATCTTCGGGCATAAGCCTAAGTAAAAAGAAAGCAGAAATTATGAAGAATTAGATAGAATTCTTAGGAATACAAATAGACAAAAATGGGATAAAAATGCAAACGCATATAGTGCAAAAAATAATTAATCTTAATGAAACCCTCGATACAAAAAAGAAATTACAATCATTTCTAGGACTAGTTAACCAGGTAAGAGAATATATACCCAAACTAGCAGAAAACTTGAAACCTTTACAGAAAAAAATAAAGAAAGATGTAGAATACCATTTTGATGATAAAGATAAAACCCATATAAGAAAGATTAAATCTATTTTAATTGCCAAAATTATATTTCCCATATGAAAATAGACAATTTATATACATAGTAGAAACAAATTCTAGTGATCATAGTTATGGAGGAGTTCTTAAGTATAAATATGATAAAGAAAAGATAGAACATCATTGTAGATACTATTCAGGATCATACACAGAACCACAATTGAAATGGGAAATAAATAGAAAAGAATTATTTGCATTATATAAATGTTTATTAGCATTCGAACCATACATTGTTTATAACAAATTCATTGTAAGGACTGACAATACACAGGTTAAATGGTGGATTACACGAAAAATACAGGACTCAGTCACGACTAAAGAAATAAGAAGATTTGTATTAAATGTATAAAACTTTACGTTTACAATTGAAATAGTTAAATCCGATAAGAATGTCATTGCAGATTACCTATCAAGAAAAGGTTACACAAACTGATGATATACAAGAAACATCTACAAAAGATTTCTTTACAATCTTAACTACACTTTCATTACAAATGGATATTGTGGGAAAAAAGGCTACAAAAGCTAGAAGAAAGAAATATAAGCCAGCAGCATGGCTTTAAACATGCGGATCTAAGTCCACCGGAAGACTCTAAACATCCAGACCAAGAAGGTGACGTTGGGAAACACCTTAAAACCCATAATGTTCATGTACATACAGCTGTAGGCGCATCTACAAGCAAAGGAACAAGTGGAGCAAAATATACAAATGCGAATATGAATAACATCTTTGACAAACCATATACACCAAATACCCCAAAAGACCCTTTGACCATACCTTCCCAGGTAGATACCTACAAAGAAAGTCTTAACCAAGACAAGCAAACCCACAACCACATAACAAGGTTATATATTGAGAATCTCTACCAAATACAGACCTTTTTAAACCGAAACCCCAGGTCTAAAAATACCAAAAATCCACAACAAGACTATATAACACAACATCTCCAAGGTTATAACTGCCTTATTGCACAACCAGGTACCAATGCAAACCTAGTAAAGACATGTTATAACTATGGATTACTTAGCACAATATATATCTCAACAGGAGACGAATTATCTACATAACCAGACATATACAAATCATTTACTACTTATAAGCGAATAACTAAAGGAACGCTCTTCTACATAAAGTTCTATACATCCCCAGCAAAAATACTTTTTGATGAAATCAAACCAAACATCCAAGCAGTAAAAAAAGGACTGACTAGAGACATGATTATACCAGAAAAAATAGAACAACAACCAGAAATATCCAAGATTGACATACCAGAATTTTATGCGAATAAACGGATTATAGGCTTAGCCACTATACTGAGTGAACTAGGAAGTAATTATATTAATCAAAGACCTATATGGAAGTATTATTCAAGAGAACAAACTATACTCTATAGTAACTCCAGAGAAATTAGAGAAAATGATTTAGAGGAAATACGCCAATGGATTATGAGTCTACTCAGACCAGAAGAAACACCTATAACAAGAGCAATACGCAAGGATTTTATTTCACAGAACTTAACGACAAGATACTGTAAACTAATTGGACCAAGTTATCCAAACCACCTATGTCCAAAATGCCAAGGAGAAGATAATGTGATTCCTGAAGTTCAGATAGAATAAACACGAGGAAATAAAAATGCCAGCCACACAAAGGAGAACAGATGGACGGACAAGATACCCCGACAAGAATGACTAGCATTATATAATGTATTTTGTTTCCTTATGTAAATTAGTCAAAAGTAGCTTTATAAAAAGCAGCTTTATGTAAAGTAAATATGGACAGCTGGTAGGACAGCTGTTAGGACATATATAAAGTTGTATAGTTTACGCGTTTTCAGTAGTATAAATAGATAGCCTCTAAGGCAAAGAGGAGGGGGAACCCAGGGAAAAACACTCTCTTGTAACTCTCTGATAACATATATATAAATTTTTAGCTATGGAAAAAGAGCATGAAAACACACAATCAGATATCAATGATCTAAAAATCAAGGTATGCTTATTTATGATTATGAATAGCTAAATTATCATATTCCTAATAATCTCTGGTAGATCATAATTATTCATTATTTTATAGTACTGTTATAACGACCATCCTGAGAAAAGTTTGCCATGAAAATATGCTAAGAGTAGTTAAGCCCAGACTATGCCATCCTAACGTTGAAACTGGTAGGCAAAGAGGCCGTTTAGGGGAGTAAACAAAGTTGAGGCGCTGTTAGGGTAAACGATTGAAGCAGAAAGGCATGGTAGTGACTAGAAAGGATGATCAGGATAACTTATTATAAAATAATGAATAAAGATGATAGACAAAGAGGTTAGACGAAATATGTTTGGCAAAAATATAAAATGAACAACACTTACTTATTAAATGATGATCATAACTATAAGATACTTGTATTATATATACTTAGACAAATTAATAATGATATTAGAAGAAAAATGTATGACAATTTGGTAACCTTTGAAATAATAGAAATAACGACTCAAGGATGGACAGAATTACTTATACATGAATATACTGATTTATACGAACTAGATTTATATTCAGAAGAATGGTAAATTTAACATACCTACAGTTCTGGCAAGAAACTATTGAAAACATAACCTTGCTAGGAAATTTAGTAAAACAAATATGGAAGAATACGAAAGAACCCAAGATATACAATATTTAGAATACATCTTAGAAGGCTTAAAAGAAATAATTAGGCTAATTCCCTTAATAAAGGAGTATTATGATCGTCCATTTTATGTATTAAATGCTTTCTCATAATACTCCTTTATTAAGGGAATTAGCCTAATTATTTCTTTTAAACCTTCTAAGATGTATTCTAAATACTGTATATCTTGGGTTCTTTGGTATTCTTCCATATTTGTTTTTACTAAATTTCCTAGCAAGGTTATGTTTTCAATAGTTTCTTGCCAGAACTGTAGATATGTGAAATTTACCATTCTTCTGAATATAAATCTAGTTCGTATAAATCAGTATCTTCATGTTTAAGTAATTTTGTCCATCCTTGAGTCGTTATTTATATTATTTCAAAGGTTACCAAATTGTCATAAATTTTTCTTCTAATATCATTATTAATTTGTCTAAGTATATATAATACAAGTATCTTATAGTTATGATCATCATTTAATAAGTAAGTGTTGTTCATTTTATATTTTTGCCAAACATATTCCGTCTAACCTCTTTGTCTATCATCTTTATTCATTATTTTATAATAAGATATCCTGATCATCCTTTCTAGTCACTACCATGCCTTTCTGCTTCAATCGTTTACCCTAACAGCGCCTCAACTTTGTTTACTCCCCTAAACGGCCTCTTCGCCTACCGGTTTCAATGTTAGGATGGCATAGTCTGGGCTTAACTACTCTTAGCATATTTTCATGGCAAACTTTTCTCAGGATGGTCATTATAACAGTACTATAAAATAATGAATAATTATGATCTACCAGAGATTATAAGGAATATGATAATTTAGCTATTCATAATCATAAATAAGCATACCTTGATTTTTAGATCATTGATATCTGATTGTGTGTTTTCGTGCTCTTTTTCCATAGCTAAAAATTTATATATATGTTATTAGAGAGTTACAAGAGAGTGTTTTTCCTTGGGTTCTGTAATGACCCTTCCGGTCATTTACACGTTATCGCCTTTCTTGTACCATTAGAGCTTACTTGTAGTGGCCCAAGTCATTTATGGCTTGTCGGGACCGGTAGTTCGGTGCCTGGGCCGTTTGTTTGGTCTTTATGGCCCCTCCTCATTTTAGAGCTTCAACTTTGGAAATCGTTGAATTTCGACAATATTCTTGGTAATATCAAAGAAGTAAACCAAGGTTCTAGGTCAAAGGAATTCCTTACTCGAAAGTTCGAGTTAAAGAAATGCCTCGTGTAACACCTCGCCTGTTTGGAAGGTTTATAGTAACCCGTGCCTTTAGGTTAAGACTAATAGTGTCTAATATACTAAGAAGGATGTGTTATGAGGTATTGTAATGGCAAAATGGTCGTATGATAAGTTTTGAAGTCAAGCAAGTTGCAAAACAAAAGTCGGAAAAAGTTATTGTAAATTCCTTTATGGAATTCTCTTCAAATTTGGGTTAAATGTCTTGGGGTGTTTCTCCCTATATATAAATAGTTATTGGGCCCCCAATATACCAAATCGAAGGTCAACGAGTCTAGTTTTCAATGCACTAAACTGTTCATCCATACAACTTCAGAATAGAGAGATATTCACATTTTTGTAAGACTGCACAAGCAGACACGTCAAGGTGGGGCCTACGTCCTAAGTCGGTTCAGCTTATAAAAGCTGATTTCTCCTTCTTTTTCACCCAAAATTCTTAGAAAATCAGAGGGAGAGTCCATAAATAATCCATGGACTTTGATCCTTTCAATTCAGAAGTTTAACAGAAGTTGCTCTACGTCGCGAGCTCGTCATTTTGGTATAGTTTTCCCCATCGATTTCATGGTGTATCTTCGTGGGTGTTGATGTAGCAATCCAGAAGGTGTTTTCTGAGTATTTGGCAGTATCTACGGAGTTATATTGGTGAGGTATGGATCCCGTACACTTATCTATTTTTTGAATCAAGATTCTAAGCTTCTAGTCATGAAAAGTTGTATTTTTTGATAACTTGTAGTAGTTTCTTGTTGGATTTGGATATGTTTGTTGTTCCTGCTAGGAGGCAGGTTGTTAATCTTGGAATATTGAATATTTTTGTCAAGAAAATATCTCCCCTACGATCCTCCTTCGTTATTATATGTTTAAGTATTATTTTATGGATTTCTGAGCCACGAAGTGGTATTTTGGATCTGTGGCTCTGGGCAGCCTTTATCTTGTTATGTTTGGTTATTGTTGTGGTGTTCTGGTTGTGGTAAGGTGCTGGAGGGATTGGGAAAGTCTGCCATTCTTTTTGGGATCGCATACGATAGTGATTGGATTGGACAACGTGAAGTACACCTTGAAATAGTGCCTCGAGAGCTCGTCGCTCCTTTGAGATGTGGTTAAGGAATTGTTGTTGGATTTAGCTGCCATTTGTTATTGTTATTGGCCTCATTTTTACGCTTTGGAATTGGCTGGTCGCGAGTGTGACATTAACACCTTATCAATTGGCTATGGCTCGTTCTTGCAGCCTTGTCAATTCTAGCAATTGTTCCATTACCTTGGTTGGTCAGGCTTCATAGAGACACCTTTGGGGATTCAGTTGAAAGTATTTGTTTTATGTGATTCAAAGCTTCCCGGAGCTGTTCGAGTCTGGATGATGCCGTACCCGCAGCTAGTCATCGGATGACAGGTAGGTTATAGTTTTCCCCTATCTAGACTCTACGTATATAGGCTATAACTGCATTAATTAGAATCCTTGGATGGGTTGTTATAGGTTGGTACCCCAGACCTTGTCCGCCTTTTGTCTGTCCATTTCATACGTTGTTTTTAGTATTCGCGTAGTAATGTATATTACCTTTGTGGTCCTGTATGGACTTGTAGTGACTCTGGAACATAGATGGTGGCCTATTTGGGAATGTCCGCGAGTCTAGGACATAGAGATTATCCTTTTAGGCTGGTTATGTCTGCTGAGTAGCTATTGGGCCTGTGCAGGGCTGATAGGAATTGTTGTGAGCCATTGGGCTACTTTTATATTTGTGTGCGAGCATATCATCCATGAAAAAGGTTTTCCCCTGCATGTTTTACTAAAGTTTTGGCTGTGAGCCACTACTGACAGTTTTCTTAAATTTGCATGGCCCTGGGGGCCCGTTTTTGATACTGTTGTTGATAGAAAAGGGGATTTTTGGATGTTTTCGCATTGATTTTATTACTGGTACTAGTCTCTGCGGGGCAGAGCACCAGACTTGATTTTATTACTGATACTAGTCTCTGCGGGGCAGAGCACCAGACTTGATTTTATTACTGATACTAGTCTCTGCGGGGCGAAGCACTAGACTTGATTTACTACAATTTTAGACCCGGTTACGCCCGGGCACCCTTGGAGGGGTTTTTGAGGCATTTTTTACTACTTTAGTCCTGGACAGGGTCTGGGCATGTATATTCGAGACTGGATCTCTATCTTGATCCCGAACTTGCTTCCAGAGGACATGTCTTGATAATGAGTTTTAGTATGGGGTCGGGGACCTCCATGGACCTTGCCGCTCTGGGCCTGGGGCTTCGGGCTGCATGCGTCGGAGGGAAGGGTATACGGTGGAGTAGAGGTATACAGGCTGAGTCCTTCCATGGAACCTGCCTGATGGGCCTGATTGGCACCGTAGGAGGTACATACAGAGGTTCTATTTCACACATCATATCATATCATATCATGCATTGGATTCCACCCTTGTTTGCTGTGTGTTCAGTGTACGCTCCGGTAGTATGGGATGCCAGAGGGTTTGCTTTCACTTGATTGTGTTCCTCGGTTGTGTGGACGGCCGTTGGGACTGTAGGTAGACTATATTTACTCCTGTCTTTATTTAGAGCTTGTCTTGGCACCCGGTTCTTGAAAGATTAGTGATGGCTAGCCTGTTGAGGCTTTGGTTGTGGGATTTTTTATTATTGAGAGGGCTTTAGAGTCCTATCTTATTGAGACACTTTTGTGTGGCCTTCTGACCAGAGTGTGAGACTCTGGCTCTATCCTTGTGGGAAGTTGAGTGGTATCTCTCGGTTATTGTGTCCTAGTTATTTCATCCTAGGGTTGTACTTGTGAGGTGATTCCCTGGTTATGCTATCATGTGATTGGATTTGTGTTATGACTTCCTTATACTCATTGATTCCATTTTGAGTATGTTTGACTGCTTTCTGTCTTTTCCTTTTACTTGAGGTTACCGGTATACCGCCATTTTCTCAACTCTCTCTCTACTTACTTATATTATTGTGCAAGGACTCCAGGTGTGTTCTCCTTTCCTTCACCTGTGATTCAAAGTAATTGTATCTCTGTGCTACCATGTGTTACTTGAAGCTCTTTGTTATGGATGATCTGTGCTAGCTCCTTGTCCCTTACTTATTGCCTCAGTGACTGCTTTCTTGCTATCTGTTACTTACTACTTTTATATCTTATATGCACTCAGTCGGCCTATGATACCTACTGAGTACCCGTGGTTTTGGTGCTCATACTACACTTCTGCACTTTTTTGTGCAGATATTAGCTGAGCTTTCGCTGTTGTTCACGTTGGAGACTCGTGCAGCGTTTAGATCTTTGAGACTAGGGTGAGCGCCTGACGGTCGGGGCTTGTCTACATCTCATCTGTTGTACTGTTGCTCCTTGTACTTTTGGAGGCAATTTATGTTGTATTTTGTTACTACTAGCACTTGTATCCTATTAGAAACTTATGTACTATTGATACCAAGTCTTGGGGTTGGTGTAATTTCCTTTATGTATTTATATTCGAGTTTTGCTTTCGCTTATTTCTGCTTGCTGGTGCATTTTGGTTAGGTAGTAGCCCATTACTAACCGTTCTGGGCTACATAAATTGATTCACCTACTGGGGATTGTAGGTGCCATCATGACTTGAGAAATTGGGTCGTGACAGGTCCCCCCCTCCTCTTTTCCTTAGAGGCTATCTATTTATACTACTGAAAACGCGTAAACTATACAACTTTATATTTGTCCTAACAGCTGTCCTAACAGCTATCCTTATTTACTTTACATAAAGATTCTTTTTATAAAGCTACTTTTGACTAATTTACATAAGGAAACAAAATACTTTATATAATGCTAGTCATTCTTGTCGGAGTATCTTGTCCGTCCATCTGTGCTCCTTTGTGTGGCTGGCGTTTTTATTTCCTCGTGTTTATTCTATCTGGACTTCAGGAATCAGATTATCTTCTCCTTGGCATTTTGAACATAGGTGGTTTGGATAACTTGGTCCAATTAGCTTACAGTATCTTGTCATTAAGTTCTGTGAGATAAAATCCTTGCTTATTGCTCTTGTTATAGGTGTTTCTTCTGGTCTGAGTAGACTCATAATCCATTGGCGTATTTCCTCTAAATCATTTTCTCTAACTTCTCTGGAGTTACTATAGAGTATAGTTTGTTCTCTTGAATAATACTTCCATATATGTCTTTGATTAATATAATTACTTCCTAGTTCACTAGTATAGTGGCTAAGTCTATAATCCGTTTATTCGCATAAAATTCTGGTATGTCAATCTTGGATATTTCTGGTTGTTGTTCTATTTTTTCTGGTATAATCATGTCTCTAGTTATTCCTATTTTTACTGCTTGGATGTTTGGTTTGATTTCATCAAAAAGTATTTCTGCTGGGGCTGTATAGAACTTTATGTAGAAGAGCGTTTGTAATGACCCTTCCGGTCATTTACACATTTTCGCCTTTCTTGTACCATTAGAGCTTACTTGTAGTGGCCCAAGTCATTTATGGCTTGTCGGGACCGGTAGTTCGGTGCCCGGGCCATTTGTTTGGTGTTTATGGCTGTTCCTCATTTTAGAGCTTCAACTTTGGAAATCGTTCTTGGTAATATCAAAGAATTAAACCAAGGTTCTTGGTCAAAGGAATCCCTTACTCGAAAGTTCGAGTTAAAGAAATGCCTCGTGTAACACCTCGCCCGTTTGGAAGATTTAAAGTAACCCGTGCCTTTGGGGTAAGACTAATAGTGTCTAATATACTAAGAAGGATGTGTTATGAGGTATTATAATCGCAAAATGGTCGTATGATAAGTTTTGAAGTCAAGCAAGTTTCGAAACAAAATACGAAAAAAGTTATTGTAAATTCCTTTAAGGAATTCTCTTCAAATTTGGATTAAATGTCTTGGGGTGTTTCTCCCTATCTATAAAGAGTTAGTAGGCCCCCAATATACCAAATCGAAGGTCTACAAGTCTAGTTTCCAACGCATTAAACCCTTTGTCCATACGACTTCATAATAGAGAGATATTCATGTTTTTGTAAGACTGCACAAGCAGACACTTCAAAGCGGGGCCCACATCCTAAGTCGGTTTGCCTTTATAAATCAGCTTCTCCTTCGTTTTAAACCCATAAAAACAGACCAAAACCATAGAAAAACAGATACAAACCTTAGAAATAATCCATGGACCTTGATCCTTTCAATTCGGAAGTTTAACGGAAGTTGCTCTACATCGCGAGCTCATCATCGTGGTACAGTTTTCTCATCGTTTTGGCTCCGTTTGTTGCTACTGCAAGGAGGCAGTTCGTGGAACTGATATTTTTATGCTATTATCATTTGATTATCGGAAGGTAAGAGTTCTAAATCCTCGACTCATTCTTAATTTGAGCTTTAGAATCAATTCCGAGGAGAACTTATCGTTATCGGCATGTTTGTCGTGTTTTCTTGCCGTATATTGTAACAGCTCGTGGTGGGTCCTTATAACAGCATGTTTAGATTGGTATTTCAAAGCTTTTTGATGAGGTAACCTTCCTCCTATGACCCTACTTCGTTATTATATGTTCTAGTATTGTTTTATGGATTTATGAGCCACGAAGTGGTATTTTGGATTTGTGGCTCTGGGAGCCCCTTTGTCATATTAAATTGGGTTGTTATTGTTGTATGTTAATGGTGTTAAGGTGTTGGAGGTACTGGGAGTTGGTGTGATTCTTATTGGAGTCACGAACGATGGTTATTGGATTGAATGACATGAAGTACGCCTTGAAATAGTGCCTCGGGAGCTCGTCGCTCCTTGGAGATGTGGTAAAGGTATTGTTGTTGGATTTAGCTGCCATTTGTTATTGTTATTGGCCTCATTTTTATGCTTTGGAGTTGGCTGGTCGCCAGTGTGACATTAACACCTTATCAATTGGCTATGACTCGTTCTTGCAGCCTTGTCGATTCTAGCATTTGTTCCATTACCTTGGTTGGTCAGGCTTCATAGAGATGCCTTTGGTACTTCAGTAGTATTTGTTTTGTGTGATTCAGAGCTTCCTGGAGCTGTTCGAGTCTGGACGATGCCGTTCCCGCAGCTAGTCATCGGATGACAGGTAGGTTATGATTTTCCCCTATCTAGACTCTGTGTATATAGGCTATAACTACATTAATTAGCATCCTTGGATGGGTTGTTATATGTTGGTACCCCAGACCTTGTCCGCCTTTCGTCCGTCTCTTTCATACGTTATTTGTAGTATACGCGTAGTAATGTTTATTACCTTTGTGGTCCTGTGTGGCCTTGTATTGACTGTGGAACATAGATGGTGGGCTATTTGGGAATGTCCGCGAGTACCGAACATAGAGATTATCCTTTTAGGCTGGTTATGTCTGCTGAGTAGCTATTGGGCCTGTGCAGGGCTGATAGGAATTGTTGTGAGCCATTGGGCTACTTTTATATTTGTGTGCGAGCATATCATCCATGAAAAAGGTTTTCCCCTGCATGTTTTACTACAGTTTTGGCTATGAGCCACAACTGATAGTTTTCCTAAATTTGCATGGCCCTGGGGGCCCGTTTTTGGTACTGTTGTTGATAGAAAAGGGGATTTTTGGATGTTTTGGCACTGATTTTATTACTGATACTAGTCTCTGTGGGGCAAAACACCAGACTTGATTTTATTACTGATTCTAGTCTCTTCGGGGCGGAGCACTAGACTTGATTTACTACAGTTTTAGACCCGGTTATGCCCGGACACCCTTGGAGGGGTTTTTGAGGCATTTTCTACTACTTTAGTCCTGGACGGGGTCTGGGCATGCATATTCGAGACTGGATCTCTATCTTGATCCCGGACTTGCTTTCGGATGACATGTCTTGATACTGAGTTTTAGTATGGGGTCGGGGACCTCCATGGACTTTACCGCTATGGGCCTGGGGCTTCGGGCTACGTGCGCCGGAGAGAAGGGTATACGGTGGAGTAGAGGTATACAGGCTGAGTCCTTCCATGGAATTTGCCTGCTGGGCCTGATTGGCACCGGAGGAGGTACATACAGAGGTTCTATTTCACATCATATCATATCATGCATTGGATTCCACCCTTGTTTGATGTGTGTTCAATGTACGCTCTGGTAATATGGGATGCCGAAGGGTTTGTTTTCACTTGATTTTGTTCCTCGATTGTATGGGCGGCCGTTGGGATTGTAGGTAGACTATATTTACTCATGTTTTTACTTAGAGCTTATCTTGGCACCAGGTTTTTGAAAGATTAGTGATGGCTATCCTGTTGAGGCTTTGGTTGTGGGATTTTTGATTATTGAGAGGGCTTTAGAGTCCTATCTTATTGAGGCACTTTTGTGTGGCCTTCTGAGAAGAATGTGAGACTCTGGTTCTATTCTTGTGGGAAGCTGAGTGGTATCTCTCGGTTATTGTGGCCTAGTTATTTCATCCTAGGGTTGTACTTGTGAGGTGATTCCCTGGTTATGCTATCATATGATTGGATTGGTGTTAAAGATTTCCTTATACTGGTTGATTTAATTTTGAGTATGTTAGACTGCTCTCCATCTTTTCCTTCCACTTGAGATTACCGGTATACCGCCAATTTCTCAACTCTCTCTCTACTTACTTATATTGTTGTACAAGGACTCCAGGTGCGTTCTTCTTTCCTTCACCAGTGATTCTGTGTGATTGTATCTCTGTGCTAGCATGTGTTACTTGAAGATCTTGGTTATGGATGATCTGTGCTAGCTCCTTATGCCTTGCTTATTGCCTCAGTGACTGCTTTCTTGCTATCTGTTACTTACTGCTTTTATATCTTATATGCGCTTAGTCGGCCTATGATACCTACTGAGTACCCGTGGTTTTGGTGCTCATACTACACTTCTGCACTTTTTTGGTGCAGATATTAGTTGAGCTTTCGCTGTTGATCACGTTGGAGACTCGTGCAACTTTTGGATCTTTGAGACTAGGGTGAGTGCCTGACGGTCGGGGCTTGTCTACATCTCATCTATTGTACTGTTGCTCCTTGTACTTTCGGAGGCAATTTATGTTGTATTTTATTACTACTAGCACTTGTATCCTATTAGAAGCTTCTATACTATTGATACCAAGTCTTGGGGTTGGTGTAGTTTCCTTTATGTATTTATATTCGAGGTTTGCTTTCGCTTATTTCTACTTGTTGGTGCATTTTGGTTAGGTAGTAGCCCATTACTAACCATTCTGGGCTACGGAAATTGGTTCGCCTACTGGGGATGGTAGGTGCCATCATGACTTGGAAATCGGGTCGTGACAGCTTGGTATCAAAGCTCTAGGTTCATCGGTGTCATGGTACAGAAGCAAGTGTCTAAGTAGAGTCTCATGGATCGGTATAATGACGTTCGTATCCTATCTGCGGGAGGCTACAGGGCATTGTTAGGAAAAGTTTCATCTTTTTGGCTCCTCATCGTGCGTTCCTGGCTTTATTGACTTTTAGACTTTGGTTATTCATTCATTCTGAGATTCCTCATATGAGTGCAATAGCGGTTGGTGCTGAGGCTTCTGTGCCTGTTGCTTCAATGCTTCTATCAGCACCAGGACTCCAGAGTGAGGCTTTACCGCACTAAATAGGGGGTGTGGGGTCAGCCCAATCTCTAATTGGATTTATACCGACCTTAGTGCTTCAGGACACCATGGCTAGGACTCTGAGCCCTCCGGTGAATGTTTTAGTACCTGGTTCTGTGAGTGGTGCTTCAGTTATAGTTGAGCTTCTAGTTCTTCAGCAGGGTTGTCTATCGGTATTAGAGTACGAGGTGAGATTTTCCCGTCAGATTTCATCTGGTATAGGCTATTTTTGGTGTGGTGAGCATGGGCACTTTGTTAGGAATTTCCCCAGGATTGTGTATCCCAGACAGCCTGGTTGTTATCATTGTGGAGAGATTGGTCACCTTTATTGAGTTTTTCCCCAGTGAGGGCTGGTTGGGGCTTCAATTTTGACCACTCAGTCCAGAGTTAGACCCCATCAACTTGATGCTCCTCTTGGTGGGCCAGAGGTAGAGGTTCCTGACATCGTTACTCCAGGTCAGGCTTTTGCTACCTTTGACTTATGTTAGTCCCGCTCGTGTTGCACCTCTATAATTGCTTCTATGCCTACCTGCTACTTGTTTAAGTTGTTTGGCTACCCGAATTATAGTATCGATACGTTGTTTTATTGGTAGTTTATCCTTTAGTAGTGGATGGGGGTAAGTTAGCCTTGAGAGGTGTTTTCCCGGAGTTGTAGCTCGTGGGTAGTTCTTGTTAGTCTGTTTCTAATTGGCTTACCCCTGTTTCATTGTGATTCTGGACTTTTGGTTGGGTTTTCCTTGTTGAAAGGTCCTAGATGGTTATTGCCTAGGTCATTATCTAGCGTGGCTAGAGATCCATGTGATGGTTCGGTATATTACCGGTAGTTAGGCCAGAGTTGAGATTTTGAATCAGTTGGGAGGTATTGGTTATGCTAGTGTGCATAGATTGGTTTGGTCTCTCGAGTGTCTAGAGTAGACCCTCTTTGTTGATTAGTTTAGGAGGTTGGTAGGTATATGGGTTGTTCCCATAGTCTCCTCCACTTCCTGGTCCGTTGGGTGTTTTGTTGTATCTTTAGCTCCAGTTGGAATGAATCTTGATCGAAGTTCTTTCGATGAGCTCTGGATGTTGGCATCGTGATTGGGTCTTGACTTTAAGCACTTTCGACTAAGTGTTGATCGTAACCTCGTGGTTAGGTTGTATTTGTAAGCATTTCGGGTGAGTTGGGCATCCGGCCCATCCTTCTCCTGCCTTATTGAATTTGACGTGTAGCTATGAGTAGTAAGGTAATGGCTTCAGGTTCTAATTCGAGAAAGGATTTGTAAGGTTTAGTATGTGCTAAGAAAGCATTTTTTGTTTAGTTGAAAAAGAAGGGAGATACTCTTTGTATGTGTTTATGTGTCCTCATAGTTTCCTAAGGTAGCGATGAAGGTTTGCTTTGGGATTGTGTGTCGATGATTTGATTCAGCCGTCTACACATTGCCGTGGGTTTTCCATCGATTGGTTTTGTTTCAGTAGAAATTGCGGTGTTGGCAACTTGCATATTCAGGCCTAGTTGGCTTGGGTTCCTAAGGGTTCATTGGCAGCATCCTGGTTCGACCAAGTCTTTAGTTGGAAGTTTTGAAAGTTGGGGTTCAAAATCATGGCTTGGCAGGTTACATCGAATGGTTCGTGGTAGTTTCTATTTGGTTGCAGCATCCTAGTGCCGGGAGGCAGTGGGTGCGGGCAACTTAGCTTCTTTACTTCAGTTGTGGATGCGACTATGGGCCTTGGACACCTAGTCCTTGGCTAACCTCTGCAAGAGGCGAGATATTCTAGATTTCAGCAGTGTTCTAGTTAGTACGAGGTTCTTCTACCATGGTTGGACAGACTCAGCGGCGTAAGTTTGAGCTTCATCCGTGGTGTATTCTTTATGTGGTCAGCTTGTGCGGGTTGAGACTAGCGAGGCTATTTTGAGCTCTGATGATACGTAGAGACTAGTAATCGCCATTCATTTTCCAAGGATTTGAAAGCTTATTTAATTGATTCCTCTAGAGTTGCTATTTATGTGGGGTTCCACTGTTGGTTAGACTCGGCCAGTATGGACTAGAAGTTTGTTATGATATATGCTTCAAAGTGTTGGTATTTGCAGAACCAGTAGAGCGGTTGATTCGAGCCAAAGGAATGAGTTGAAAGTATATGCAAAAATTTCTATGGCTAGATGGTAACTTTGAACCCCAGGCACCTTTTTCCTTTGCCTTCGGGGTGTTTGGACTTGATATTTGTGGCATGGTGGACTTCTTCCTGAGGTGAGATTCATAAGGCAATTTCACATTCAAATGGTGTTCGAGTGTTCGGAGTAGCAGTAGTGTTTTCTAGAGTTGAGAGCTTGGCTCATGGTTACAGACTTCGTGGTAGGCTTACCACACTTCTTGCAGGATCGTGGTTTTGGTTTGGGTCTTTTGGGTGGGTTGCCATGGTTCATTCACTTTTAGCTGATTCAGACCTGGCACGGCTCAGTTAGCAAGTTCGATCTTAGCAAAAGTGTTCGTTCATTGGTTGATGGTTAGTCAGGGCATGTAATTTTGTTTTCAATGATATGCTATGGGTTGTTATCTTAGATAGCAAAGGCTAGTAGCCTATATCTTGGCTTAAAACGAGTTTGAATAAAATGGGTGACTTCGTTCGTGGTAAAGTATAAGCAGGAACTATGGATCTCCGGTGAGTCAGTTGATGCTTCAAGGGTGGTTTGAGTGTTCAGCTTGTATGCAGCTTCCTTTTTGTGGTGCTAAAGGATTCAGTTCAGAAAAAAAAGAGGCTTTTGCGGAACAGCGGGTTCATGAGTTAGAGTTTTGGGTTGATGGATTTTCGGGTAAACTTGGTATGGTTTTGAGGATTCGAGTTTTGTGTGTTGATAGCCTTGGTGAACTGGTTTCGGTGTTGTGTAGGTGCTTTTTGGTTAAGATTCTCGAGGTTCAGTTTGGGTTGCACATCTTTGGAGGTTGAAATCTAGCTTGGCTAGTAAGAAATTAAGGCTTGGTTGCTTTCTTTGGTTCTATTCTATTGGGTGCCATCCGAACGCGGAGGTTACCCGGGTTGTCCGAGAGAGTAGTACGGGCGTGGTATCTGTTGTTCTTAAATCTCTGGTATTTTCTTCTTTCTTGACTTTCGGGGACGAAAGTCTTTTTAGTAGTGGATGATGTAATGACCCTTACGGTCATTTACACATTTTGGCCTTTCTTGTACCATTAGAGCTTACTTGTAGCGGCCCAAGTCATTTATGGCTTGTCGGGATCAGTAGTTCGGTGCCCGGGCCGTTTGTTTGGTCTTTATGGCCGTTCCTCATTTTAGAGCTTCAACTTTGGAAATCGTTCTTGGTAATATCAAAGAATTAAACCAAGGTTCTTGGTCAAAGGAATCCCTTACTCGAAAGTTCGAGTTAAAGAAATGCCTCGTGTAACACCTCGCCCGTTTGGAAGATTTAAAGTAACCCGTGCCTTTGGGGTAAGACTAATAGTGTCTAATATACTAAGAAGGATGTGTTATGAGGTATTATAATCGCAAAATGGTCGTATGATAAGTTTTAAAGTCAAGCAAGTTGCGAAACAAAATACGGAAAAAGTTATTGTAAATTCCTTTAAGGAATTCTCTTCAAATTTGGGTTAAATGTCTTGGGGTGTTTCTCCCTATATATAAAGAGTTAGTGGGCTCCCAATATACCAAATCGAAGGTCTACGAGTCTTGTTTCCAACGCACTAAACCTTTTGTCCATACGACTTCATAATAGAGAGATATTCATGTTTTCGTAAGACTGCACCAGCAGACACGTCAAAGCGGGGCCCACATCCTAAGTCGGTTTGCCTTTATAAATCAGCTTCTCCTTCGTTTTAAACCCATAAAAATAGACCAAAACCATAGAAAAATAGATACAAACCTTAGAAATAATCCATGGACCTTGATCCTTTCAATTCGGAAGTTTAACGGAAGTTGCTCTACATCGTGAGCTCATCATCATGGTACAGTTTTCTCGTCGTTTTGGCTCCGTTTGTTGCTACTGCAAGGAGGCAGTTCATGGAACTGATATTTTTATGCTATTATCATTTGATTATCAGAAGGTAAGAGTTCTAAATCCTCGACTCATTCTTAATTTGAGCTTTAGAATCAATTCCGAGAAGAACTTATCGTTATTGGCATGTTTGTCGTGTTTTCTTGCCGTATATTTTTACAGCTCGTGGTGGGTCCTTATAACAGCATATTTATCTTGGTATTTCAAAGCTTTTTGTCGAGGTAACCTTCCTTCTATGACCCTCCTTCGTTATTATATGTTCTAGTATTGTTTTATGGATTTCTGAGCCACAAAGTGGTATTTTGGATCTGTAGCTCTGGGCAGCCCCTTTGTCATATTAAATTGGGTTGTTATTTTTGTATGTTGATGGTGTTAAGGTGTTGGAGGTACTGGGAGTTGGTGTGATTCTTATTGGAGTCACGAACGATGGTTATTGGATTGAATGACATAAAGTACGCCTTGAAATAGTGCCTCGGGAGCTCGTCGCTCCTTGGAGATGTGGTTAACGTATTGTTGTTGGATTTAGCTGCCATTTGTTATTGTTATTGGCCTCATTTTTATGCTTTGGAGTTGGCTGGTCGCGAGTGTGACATTAATACCTTATCAATTGGCTATGGCTCGTTCTTGCAGCCTTGTCGATTCTAGCAATTGTTCCATTACCTTGGTTGCTCAGGCTTCATAGAGATGCCTTTGGTACTTCAGTAGTATTTGTTTTGTGTGATTCAGAGCTTCCTGGAGCTGTTCGAGTCTGGACGATGTCGTTCCCGCAGCTAGTCATCGGATGACAGGTAGGTTATGGTTTTCCCCTATCTAGACTCTGCGTATATAGGCTATAACTGCATTAATTAGCTTTCTTGGATGGGTTGTTATAGGTTGGTACCCCAAACCTTGTCCGCCTTTCGTCCGTCTATTTCATACGTTGTTTGTAGTATTCGCGTAGTAATGTATATTACCTTTGTGGTCCTGTGTGGCCTTGTATTGACTCTGGAACATAGATGGTGGGCTATTTGGGAATGTCCGCGAGTCCCGGACATAGAGATTATCCTTTAAGGCTGGTTATGTCTGCTGAGTAGCTATTGGGCCTGTGCAGGGCTGATAGGAATTGTTGTGAGCCATTGGGCTACTTTGATATTTGTGTGCGAGCATATCATCCATGAAAAAGGTTTTCCCCTGCATGTTTTACTACAGTTTTGGTTGTGATCCACTACTGACAATTTTCCTAAATTTGCATGGCCCTGGGGGCCCGTTTTTGGTACTGTTGTTGATAGAAAAGGGGATTTTTGGATGTTTTTGCACTGATTTTATTACTAAAACTAGTCTTTGCGGGGCAGAGCACCAGACTTGATTTTATTACTGATACTAGTCTCTGTGGGGCGGAGCACTAGACTTGATTTACTATAGTTTTAGACACGGTTATGCCCGGGCACCCTTGGAGAGGTTTTTGAGGCATTTTCTACTACTTTAGTCCTGGACGGGGTCTGGGCATGCATATTCGAGACTGGGTCTCTATCTTGATCCCGAACTTGCTTTCGGATGACATGTCTTGATACTGAGTTTTAGTATGGGGTCGGGGACCTTCATGGACCTTGCCCTCTGGGCCTGGGGCTTCGAGCTGCGTGCGTCGGAGGGAAGGGTATACGGTGGAGTAGAGGTATACAGGCTGAGTCCTTCCATGGAACCTGCTGCTGGGCCTGATTAGCACCGGAAGAGGTACATACAGAGGTTCTATTTCACATCATATCATATCATGCATTGGATTCCACCCTTGTTTGTTGTGTGTTCAGTGTACGCTCTGGTAGTATGGGATGTCGGAGGGTTTGTTTTCACTTGATTGTGTTCCTTGGTTGTATGGGCAGCCGTTGGGACTGTAGGTAGACTATATTTACTCCTCTATTTACTTAGAGCTTGTCTTGGCACCCACTTCTTGAAAGATTAGTGGTGGCTAGCCTGTTGAGTCTTTGGTTGTGGGATTTTTTATTATTGAGAGGGATTTAGAGTCCTATCTTATTGAGGCACTTTTGTGTGGCCTTCTGAGCAGAGTGTCAAACTCTGGTTCTATTCTTGTGGGAAGCTGAGTGGTATCTCTAGGTTATTGTGGCCTAGTTATTTCATCCTAGGGTTGTACTTGTGAGGTGATTCCCTGGTTATGCTATCATGTGACTGGATTGGTGTTATGACTTCCTTATACTGGTCGATTCCATTTTGAGTATGTTAGACTGCTCTCCGTCTTTTCCTTCTACTTGAGGTTACCGGTATACGGCTATTTTCTCAACTCTCTCTCTCTACTTACTTATATTGTTGTGCAAGGAGTCCAGGTGCGTTCTCTTTTTCTTCACCAGTGATTCTGTGTGATTGTATCTCTGTGCTAGCATGTGTTACTTGAAGCTCTTGGTTATGGATGATCTGTGCTAGCTCCTTGTGCCTTGCTTATTGCCTCAGTGAGTGCTTTCTTGCTATCTGTTACTTACTGCTTTTATATCTTATATGCGCTCAGTCGGCCTATGATACCTATTGAGTACCCGTGGTTTTGGTACTCATACTACACTTCTGCACTTTTTTGGTGCAGATATTAGCTGAGCTTTCGCCGTTGATCACATTGGAGACTCATGCAGCTTTTGGATCTTTGAGACTAGGGTGAGCGCCTGACGATCAGGGCTTGTCTACATCTCATCTATTGTACTGTTGCTCCTTGTACTTTCGGAGGCAATTTATGTTGTATTTTGTTACTACTAGCACTTGTATCTTATTAGAAGCTTCTGTACTATTGATACCAAGTCTTGGGGTTGGTGTAGTTTCCTTTATGTATTTATATTCGAGTTTTGCTTTCGCTTATTTCTGCTTGCTGGTGTGTTTTGGTTAGGTAGTAGCCCATTACTAACCATTCTGGGCTACGGAAATTGATTCACCTACTGGGGATGGTAGGTGCCATCATGACTTGAGAAATCGGGTCGTGACAGTGTTCCTTTAGTTATTCGCTTATAAGTAGTAAATGCTTTGTATATGTCTGGTAATGTAGATAATTCGTCTCTTGTTGAGGTATATACTGTGCTAAGTAATCCATAGTTATAACATGTCTCTACTAGGTTTGCATTGGTACCTGGTTGTGCAATAAGGCGGTTATAACCTTGGAGGTTTTGGGTTATATAGTTTTGGTGTGGATTTTTGGTATTTTTAGACCTGGGTTTCGGTTTAAAAAGGTTTGTATTTGGTTGAGATTCTCAATATATGACTGGTTATGTGGTTGTGGCTTTGTTTGTCTTGGTTAAGACTTTCTTTGTAGGTATGTACCTAGGAAGGTATGGTCAAAGGGTCTTTTGGGGTATTTGGTGTATATTGTTTATCAAAGATGTTATTCATATTCGCATTTGTATATTTTGCTCCACTTGTTCCTTTGCTTGTAGATGCACCTGCAGCTGTATGTATATGAACATTATGGGTTTTAAGGTGTTTCCCAACGTCACCTTCTTGGTCTGGATGTTTAGTCTTCCGGTTGACTTAGATCCGCATGTTTAAAGCCATGTTGCTGGTTTATATTGCTTTCTTCTAGCTTTTGTAGCCTTTTTCCCACACTATCCATTTGTAATGAGAGTGTAGTTAAGATTGTAAAGAAATCTTTTGTAGATGTTTCTTGTATATCATAAGTTTGTGTACCTTTTTCTTGATAGGTAATCTTCAATGATATTCTTATCGGATTTAACTATTTCAATTATAAACGTAAAGTTTTGTACATTTAATACAAGTCTTCTTATTTCTTTAGTTGTGACTGAGTCCTGTATTTTTCATGAAATCCACCATTTAACCTGTGTATTGTCAGTTCATACAATGAATTTGTTATAAACAATGTATGGCTCGAATGCTAATAATCATTTATATAATGCAAATAATTCTGTTCGATTTATTTCCCATTTCAATTGTGGTTCTGTATATGATCCTGAATAGTATCTACAATGGTGTTCTATCTTTTCTTTATCATATTTATACTTAAGAACTCCTCCATAACTATGATCACTAGAATCTGTTTCTACTATGTATATAAATTGTCTATTTTTTCATCTGGGAAATATAATTTTGGCAATTTCTGACACATAGATTTAATCTTTCTTATATGGGTTTTATCTTTATCATCAAAATGGTATTCTACATCTTTCTTTAATTTTTTCTGTAAAGGTTTCAAATTTTCTGCTAGTTTGGGTATATATTCTCTTACCTGGTTAACTAGTCCTAGAAATGATTGTAATTTCTTTTTTGTATCGAGGGTTTCATTAAGATTAATTATTTTTTGCACTATATGCGTTTGCATTTTTATCCCATTTTTGTCTATTTGTATTCCTAAGAATTCTATCTTATTCTTCATAATTTCTGCTTTCTTTTTACTTAGGCTTATGCCCGAAGATTTTACAATATGTACAATTTTTTCTAATAGTCTTATGTGTTCATCTTATGTCCTTGAGTATAACAATATATCATCTATTTAAACGATACAATTTTCTAGCTGGTTGAAGTAATTATCCATAAAATGTTGATATCTACCTGGTGAATTTTTATATCCAAATGGTAGTACGTTCCATTCGTAAAAACCCTGTGGTACAGTAAATGAGGTCAGTTTTTTAGATTCGTCTTCTAATTTTAGGTGGTAAAATCCTGATTTACAGTCAAATTTGCTGAAATAGTTGTATCCTTGGATTTGTCGTATTTTTAATATCTTATTGGGTATTGGGTAATTATATGTTTTTGTTTTTGCATTTAAGTTTCTATAGTCGATAACCATCCTACTTTTTCCTCTTTTTTGTTCGCTGTGTTTATTTACTATGAAGGCTGGACTTGTATGCTTACTATTACTTTCTTGTATGTAGTTATTATCTACCAATTCTTTTATATGCATCTTAAATTCTGCTAGATCGTTAAAATTGTATTTTAGGAGTTTTTGGGTTATTATATTATTATTATCTATTAATTCAATTTTTACTCTAGTTTTATGTTTCTCCCATCCTTGTAAGGGATTGTCACTATACAGTAATTCCAATTTGTCTTGGATCATTTTTACCTTATTTATTATAAATATAATGATTTCTATTTGAGTATTTTCTTTTTTTATGTTTTCTAGTTTTTGTGTAATTTTTTCACTTCCTCTTATCCATTCTGTGGTTTTTCGTTGTTTATTATTTACTCGTTTTGCTCCTATTTTTTGCTTGCACGGTGTGGTAAACCACCAATGTGTTTTTGTTATTACATGTGTGTAGAATTTTTCTAAAAATGGCATTCCTAGTAACATATCTTTTGTCGTAAACTCAAAGTTGTACATTTCTTCTATTGTTAATATATCCCATATTTGTATTTTTATATTTTTGGCTTTGTGTGTAATCATGTTTCCTTCATTATTATTTTTGTAAGTACATATATTTTCATCATTCAGGTTGTTCTTTTTATTATTATCTTTTTGTTTTCATAATGTATTGTTAGTTGCTTGTCGTCTAAATTATATGGTTTTACTTTTTCTAGCCATTTTATCCCTAATGTGATATTTTTATCGCCTTGGTAGACTTTAAATTGTATCACCATTAATATTCCTCCGATAATTATTTATTTTTCTATTGTTTCTTCTGTATTTATTAAAACTTTTGGTAGGTCAGGGCATAATTGTCCATGGGTTAGTATTTCGTTTTCTATTACTAATTCTCTTGTGATGTAATTTTCCTCTTGTCCTGTGTTTATTAATATCTGGTATTTTCGTTGGTCCTTAATTCCTGTTATATAGTAATGGTATGGTTTTATTTCTTCTATCCTTTGTTCTATCCGTTTTTGTGGAGTTTTATAGTCTATCCTTTTTGATGTGCTCATTCTTGATGATGTCTGTGGTGTTTCATTTTGTGGTACACTTGATGTGCTTAACCTTTCTTTCACTATTTCTAAATCTTCTTCCAAATCAATTTCTTTATAGCTATAATCATTATTATCGATAACCGTAACTATTCTTTAAAAAGGATTTTCTATTTTGATTTTGTTTATTTTATTTTTTGTTGTTATCTTATGTTTTGTTGTTAAGACATACAAGTTTTTACATCTTGCTGTGAATATTTTACTGCATGGGGCTAGTTCTATTCCTGACATTTTTCAATATAGTACTAATGATTTATCTATATTTTTGTCATTTAATGCTACTGAGTAGTTTGCGCTTATTATGAATTTAAACTTTTGGTATATTAAGTTGCCTTTTACTGCACTGATTATACTTTTTTCTATAGGTTGTATAATTTTATCATCTGCCAAGTATATTTCTATAGGGGTATCTATTCCTTCCCTAAAGCATGCTTTTATTAGTATTTCTGTTCCTCCTAGGTGTACATACTTGATTGGGTTTTTTGCTTTTATATGTTGTATTTCTTTGTTTAATATTCTTTTGTTTATTATTGGTATTTTGGCCTTACCTCTAGTGTATTTACAGTCTATTATATGTTCCTTTTGACTTACTACGTAGTATTCTTCTTTCTGTCTTTTAAACCAATTTTTTACTGTTGGTACTTCGAGTATTTTTTTCTACGCTTAGGTCTAATTCTTTTCCTTTTATCTGTTCAAATATATTGTTATCAAATATGATATTTTGTTCTGACGATTCTTCGTCTTGGTATTCTACTTGCGTTAGCATTTGTATATCTTTTTCAGTCATTAGTTAAAATTTTCACCTTTCTCATTGATTTCGTCGTCGTCGGATAACTCATATTCGCCGTCTGTGGATAACTCGTATATGCTATCTTTGCTTTCTAATTCATAATCTATATAGTCTATTTGAATATATTCGTCTTTTGTCTATTTCTATTTCTGTTATTTGTTTTTTCTTTGGATTTTTGGGTAATTTACAATCTTTAGCTATATGTCCTAATTTTTCATAGTTGTAACAAGTACATTCTGTTAGTTTTTTCTTTGGTCTGTATGATTTTTTAGTTTGATAATTTTTTATATAATACCTTTTTCTTGGTTTTTTATGCTTATATTTTGATCGATATTTTTTATATCTATGTTGTCTATATTTTTTATTTTTTGTCTTTTGCTGCATATAGTATTTATATGTACATCCGAATTGGGCTGCTGTTTTATTTTTACAACATGCTAAATTTCTTAGCAGTATTTTTTCCATTTTCACATTCTCCTTATGTTTTTCACATAGTCCTACAAACCATTGTTGTAGAAATTTTATCCTAGCTCCTTGTGTATCTGTTAATCCTGCTTCATTCCAATCTTTTACTATTTTTAAACTGAAAGGTTCTGGTAATTTTGTGAAATATAACTTTCTTGTTTCTTTATTTTCATCTACATTATATATTCCTTTATAATAATAGTCTCTGAATGCACAAGTATATTCGTCTATATAACACATATTACATATTGCTAATTTTGTCATTAAATTTCTGTTTATAAACTTCTCTTTATTTTGTTCTTCTATTGCTGTTGTCATGCTACTAAATTCATTTCTTATAGCTATATCATATTTATGTAATATTTCCATAGTAGTCGTTGCTGTTTGTCCGTCAAATTTTTTGTTACTTCTTAGAATATTTAGGCTTTCGTTTGTTAAGTTTAGTAACCATAATTTTACTGTTCCTATGAGTGTCCTTTCTATGTATCCTGGTGTTTCAGTTATTGCTATTTTATTGTCTATTAATTATTTTGATATATATCCTATCCATAATTGGATTGCTTTGTCTATATCTGCTACGCAGTCTAGATCTAAGAAATTATGTTGTTCAGTTACTGGTTTTGGACTCCATTTCCTCTTTGGTCTTTTATCCCATAGTGTGTTCTGTCTACCCGATTGTTCATAATTGGCTGTATAATAATTGGGGTTTATTTTTTTTGGATTTTTTATTCCCGATGTGCTAGTTTTTTCATCTATATCTAGGTCTCCTGTATTTACTTCTAAATTTTTCGTTTGTTCTGTACCCTCTACGAGTTCCGTAGATGTTTCACTTATTTCTGATTTTTGGTCATCTAGATTATAATCTATTTCTCCATTTATTTCACCAATTCCTATTTCAGGTGGATTCTCTTCTAAGTGTAATTTTTCCTTAAACTTATTTATCTCATCTGTTAATTTTATTTCTTTTGTTTTTTCCTGTTGTTTGGTCTCATACATTTCTTTTAGTAGTGCTAGCTCTTTTTCTAATTCTAAGATTTTAGTATTTTTTACTTCTTCTAATTCTTGTACCTCCTTTTTTGCTTGGTGTTTTATCATTTCAATTTCTTTTTTTTTCTATCTATATCTTCATTTTTTTTTGTTATTCGTACCATAGTTGTCAAAACTATCTTCTAATCGTACTGTTTCTTTTTCTAACATTAAGTATAATTTATCTCCTATTTTTTTATATCTTCGTCCTAGATTTGAAAATATTATCTTTATTTTTAATCCATCATGATTTTCATATATTTTTTCCTCTACAACAAATTCTTCTTTATTCATTATAAATTGTGTTGGAAAAGTTATTCAAGTTGTTGTATTTGTATTTGTAAATTGAGTATAGTTTTTCTTTGTCATAGTAAGGAATTTTGACATGTTCCTGCAAATATATTATTATTGAGCCTATTTTGTCTATGTCGTAATTCTTGTCTTTTTTCAGTAATTGTTTTTGAGAGTTGTCGTCTATATTCTTCCTTGTTCATTTTATTTTTTCAGGTATTAAATATATTTGTATTCTGTCTTCGATATGATATCTATTAATTGTTCTAACATATTTTTATCTATCGTTGTCGTATGTAACCATTTATATTCTGGGTATAAGTTGTTTAATTTTTTATTTATTTTCCTTAGTTTTTTACTAATTTGTTGTGTCTTTTTTGCTTTACTATTTTCCTTTGTATTTTCCTTTGTATTTTCCTTTGCTCTGATACCAATTTTGTTGGGGGTACTATCGTCCATTTTATGTATTAAATGCTTTCTCATAATACTCCTTTCTTAAGGAAATTAGCCTAATTATTTCTTTTAAACCTTCTAAGATGTATTATAAATACTGTATATCTTGGGTTCTTTGGTATTCTTCCATATTTGTTTTTACTAAATTTCCTAGCAAGGTTATGTTTTCAATAGTTTCTTGCCAGTACTGTAGGTATGTGAAATTTACCATTCATCTGAATATAAATCTAGTTCGTATAAATCAGTATCGTCATGTATAAGTAATTCTGTCCATCCTTGAGTCATTATTTCTATTATTTCAAAGGTTACCAAATTGTCATATATTTTTCTTCTAATATCATTATTAATTTGTCTAAGTATATATAATACATGTATCTTATATTAGAATGTTTTGGTAAGCTAGTAGTTTCAGTCGCATCTTGAGGATTGATTATTGTCACTTGCTTGTTCTTATTGTGCCTTTGCATAATGAGTTTGTGTTTTGAATCGAAGGAAATGCGTAGAGTAAGTTATCATGGTATTGACTAATCATTATGTCACGACCCGATTTCTCGGTCATGATGGCACCTACAACCCCCCGGTAGGCAAACCAATCCCCGAAGTCCAGAACAGTTAGTAATGGGCCACTATCTAACAAATAAGCGGAAGAAAAGCTTATTAAGCAAAAGTAAGGGAACAATATAAAGAGAATAGATAACAGGAATATATATATACATATTCGGAAACTAAGCGAACCCCAAGACCTGGTAACATAGTATAGAGCCAGAACTACATATAAGGAATACAAATGATCCAGAACAACGTATACATATGTCTCCAAATGGTAATAGAGTACATAAAGCAAAAGATAAACTAAAGCTAAGCTCCGATCGCCAAGAGCTCACCCTCAGTCTGAAGTACTCCCCAACAAATCCCCAAACACGAATCACAGCGATCTAACGGCGATGGCCCATGCTAGGATCTGCACCGAAAGATGCAGAGGGTAGGATGAGCACCAAATGCAAAGCATAAGGTACCCAGTAGGTATCATAGGCCGACTGTGCACATATAAGATAAAAGCATAGTAACAGACAGAATAGAAACAAGTAGTCACAGAAATCAACGAAAGGTACACAAGAACTAGCCCAGAGGAAAATCAACAGAACCACATGTGAGGCCAGCAAGCAGAATATATAGACCATAGGCACAGGTGAAAGTAAGAAATAATGCACCTGGGTCCTTGCAATAACAGTGTATACATAATAAGTTTACGAAATGGACGATATACCGGTAACCTCAAGTGTAAGAAGAGGGAAAGAGTAATGATAGGCGTGCTCAGAGACAGGAATCAAACTCAGCTAATCATATCAATCTCAAATCCAGAAACTAACAGCCTAGCAGTAACCAATTTCATACTTAACCATAACAGGGAACAATTCTGTAAGTAAATAGCAAGAGTCTACCTACAGTCCTGTAATGACCCTTCCGGTCATTTCCATGTATAAGTTTTGAAGTCAAGCAAATCGACAAAAGTTATCGTAAGATCTTTAACAAATTTTCTGAACTTTGGGGTCAAATGTCTCAGGGATTTTCTCCCAATATATAAAGAGTTAGAAGTCCCCCGAGATACCAAATCGAAGGTCTACGAGTCTAGTTTCCAAAGCACAAAACCTCATGTCCAACTGATCTCGTAGTAAAAAGTTATGACTTTTTTACCGCGGACTGTCTGGCAGAAAACGGGTTGCGAACCGGGTCGCGAACCGGGTCGGGTTAAACTCGATTTAAGCCTCGACTTCACATTTTAAAATGCCATTTCAGTTCCGAAATAGTGATAAAACATAAGGGAGGATCCCGAGAGAATTCTTGAGTATCAAAATCGTGCGTTGGCGAATTACGAGCCTAAACTTAAGAATTTTATTAGCATCGTGCGTGTATTTGAAAATATTTTATTTAAAAGTTGAATTTGGTAAAAACTATATTAGTATTGCCTTTTCAAAATATTTTAAAGGTTTATGGGAAATATTTTTGAAACGTTATAATTGTATATGTATTTATTTTATAAGGTTTTTATACACCATAATATTTTATCGGAGATAATAAATTTAGTGATGTTGAAATTTATTATTATAATATAGTAGGTTTTATTCAAAATAATTTTCTAGTAATTTTGGTATATTTAAAAAGCTATATTTATTTTACCACGAACTTATGCAATACCCGAATACTTACATAACGGGATAAAATTATTCTCTTACTACTGCCACCTCCACTCCACGTGGAGATGGAGGGAGTGGCCAACAAATTCACTATCTACGTGGTGTGATGCCAATTATGACATCTCTGCCTAACTTTGATTATTGTATAAATATTGTGAAACTTAGTAAGAAAGTGTAGTAACAAATTGTGAGATGTTGTACTATTATTGTTGCGCACTTTGAGAATATTTTCTGGAAGCAATATTTTTACATTGTGTTTAATTTCGGGAAGAAAATCAATTATCGACGTCAAGTTATTCAAGCCCGAGTTCAAGTTTGATTTCGTTTCGGAGCTTCTTTTCGGAGAGGTTCGAGCTTGTCGTCGGACGACAGGTAGGTTACGGTTTATTTTCCCTAGACTCCGCATATATAGAATAAAATTGTATTAATGGGCATCCTTGGGTTGGTTTATTAGGTTGGTACCACAGACCTCGACCGCGTTATTCATGTCCGCCTACTTTTGTTCCTCCGTTGCTTGTAGTATTTGTCGTTATATTTTATTTACCCTTGTGGTCCTGTGAGGCCTTGTTGACTCTGGAACATAGAAGGTGGGATTTTGGGAATGTCCGCGAGTCCCGGGCATAGAATTATTCTTCTAGGCTGGTTATGCTTGCTGAGTAGCTGTGGGCCTGTGCAGGGTCGATAGGTTGATTGTGAGCTGCGGGGCAGCTATTGTGTGTGATCATACCATTTCCATGCATATAAAGAGGTTTTATTCATGTTTTACTGTGGTTTTGGCTTCGGGCCTACTGGCACTGTTTCTAAACCTTGCATGGCCCGGGGGGCCCATTTTTGATGGAAATGATTTGGAAATGGTTGATTTGACTTGTGAGTATTCGTGGGTAAAAGAAAGTAAAATTATGTTTTAAAACACCAGTTTTACTACTACATTAGACTCGGCAGGGCCGGAGTGCTAGTTGAGTTTTCTTGCTACTTGAGATGATTTTTAGCCTCGGTCGGACCGAGCACCTGAGATGACTTTTTACTGTTTAGACCCGGTTACGCCCGGGCACCCTTGGAGGGATTTTTGAGACATTTTCCTACTACTTTAGTCCTGGACAGGGTCTGGGCATTGCATATTCGAGACTGGGTCTCCATCCTGATATCGGACTTGCTTCCGGGCGACATGTTCTGATACTGAGTTTTAGTATGGGGTCTGGGACCTCCATGGACCTTGCCATCCGGGTCAGGGGCTACAGGCTGCATGTGCCGGAGGAGGGGTATACGGTGGAGTAGAGGTATATGGGCAGTGTCCTTCCATGGAACCTACCTGCTGGGCCGGATTGGCGCCGGAGGAGGTACATACAGAGATACCATGGCACTTGAGATCTTCATGCATCATATCATTCATTGTTTGAGGCTCCACCCTTGTTTGTTGTTTGCTGATTGTACGCTCCGGTAGTATGGGATGCCGGAGGGTTTGTTTTCACTTGTTTGTGTTCCTCGGTTGTATGGGCGGCCGGGGACTGTAGGTAGACTTTTGCTATTTACTTACAGAATTGTTCTCTATTATGGATAAGTATGAGATTGGTATGATTAGTTGAGTTTGATTCATGTCTCTGAGCATGCCTATTATTACTCTTTCTCTCTTCTTCTTACACTTGAGGTTACTGGTATACCGTCCATTTCGTAAACTTATTTTGTATACACTGTTATTGCAAGGACCCCAGGTGCGTTGTCTCTTACTTTCACCTGTGCCTATGGAGTGTATATTCTGCTTACTAGCCTCACATGTGGTTCTGTTGTTTACCCTCTGGGCTAGTTCCTGTGTACCTTTCGTTGATTTCTGTGACTACTTGCTTCTATTCTGTCTATTACTACGTTTTTATCTTATATGTGCCTAGTCGGCCTATGATACCTACTGGGTACCTTATGCTTCGTATTTGGTGCTCACCCCTACCCCCTGTATCTTTGGGTGCAGATCCTAGCGTGGGCCATCGCCGTTAGATCGCTGTGATTCGTGCTTGGAGATCTGTTGGGGACTACTTCAGGCTGAGGGTGAGCTCTACGGATCGGAGCTTAGCTTTAGTTTATCTTTTGCTTCATGTACTCTATTACCATTCGGAGACATCTGTATATATAGTTTTTGTTTATTTGCACTCCATATATGTAGTTTGGCTCTATACTATGATACCAGGTCTTGGGGTTTGGTTTAGTTTCCGCACATTTATATATTTATATCCCTGTTATCCATTTTATTCGTCTTGTTCCCTTTTTTTGCTAGATAGTAGCCCATTACTAACTGTTCTGGGCTACGGGGATTGGTTCACCTACCGGGGGTTGTAGGTGCCATCATGACCGAGAAATCGGGTCGTGACAAGTCCCCCGGCCACCTATACAACCGAGGAACACAAGCAAGTGAAAACAAACCCTCTGGCATCCCATACTACCGGAGCGTACAATCAACATACAGCAAACAAGGGTGGAGCCTCAAACAATGAATGATATGATGCATGAAGATCTCAAATGAAATGGTATCTCTGTATGTACCTCCTCCGGTGCCGATACGGCCCAGCAGGTAGGTTCCATGGAAGGACACTGCCCGTATACCTCTACTCCGCCCTATAACCTTCCTCCGGCACACACAGCCCAAATCCCCAGGCCTGGATGGCAAGGTCCATGGAGGTCCCCGACCCCATACTAAAACTCAGTATCAAAACATGTCATCCGGAAGCAAGTCCGATTTCAAGATAGAGACCCAGTCTCCAACATGCATGCCCAGACCCTATCCAGGACTAAAGTAGTAGGAAAATATCTCAATAACCCCTCCAATGGTGCCCTGGCATAACCGGGTCTAAACAATAGAAAGTCATCTCAGGTGCTCGGTCCGACCGAGGCTAAAATCATCTCAAGTAGCAAGAAAACTCAACTAGCACCCCGGCCCTGCCGAGTCTAGCGTTAATCGTAAAACTGGTGATATAAATCATAATTTTACCTTCTTTTACCCAAGAATATTCACAAGTTAAATCAAACCATTTCCAACTCATTTCCATCAAAAACGGGCCCCCGTGGCGATGCAAGGTTTAGAAAATAGTGTCAGTAGGCCCGAAGCCAAAACCGTAGTAAAACATGGATAAAACCTCTTTATATGCATGGAAATGGTATGATCAAACACAATAGCTGCCCAGAAGCTCACAATCAACATATCGACCCTGCACAGGCCCATAGCTACTCAGCAACCATAACCAGCCTAGAAGGATAATTCTATGCCCGTGACTCGCGGACATTCCCAATATCCCACCTTCTATGTTCCAGAGTCAACAAGGCCTCACAGGACCACAAGGGTAAATAAACTATATCGGCAAGTACTACAAGCAACGGAGGAACAAAAGTAGGCGGACATGAATAAAGCTGTCAAGGTCTGTGGTACCAACCTAATAATCCAACCCAAGGATGCCAGCTAGTATAATTTTATCCGATATATGCTAAGTCTAGGGATTTTAAACCGTAACCTACCTGTCGTCGATGACAAGCTGCTAGAATGATGATGTCTAAACCCGAACCACTCCGAGAAGCTCCAAAACAAAATCCAACTTAAATTCGAGCTTGAATAACTTCATGTAGAAATTGACGATCAAATATGGTATCAAAGGATTTTTTTCACGAAATCATTTCAAGGTGCAACATCACGTATAGAAAGTAACAAGCTGTGAATTGTAATTTAGCTTGTTATTTGTAAAGAGAGAGTGAAAGAATTAAAGGCATATATACTTGAGTCTGCAGATCACCTTTTGGTAGAAAAAAAAATGAATAAGGAGGACTCATCTATCCATATATGCGTACAGGAGCTCATAAATGAGTAGCTCTCATTATTCATTAAAATATAAGTAAATTAAATAGTGCAAAAGTGATGAATTGAGGCCATCTGTTAGTGATTCTATGTGTTGGACTATTCCTCCACTTCCACGTGGAAGTGGAGGTGTTTAACACCTCATCACTTATTTCGTTATATAAATATTCGGGTATTGCATAAATTCGTGGTATAATAAATATACTTTTTGAATATATCGTAATAAATAGAAAATTATTTCAAATAAAACCTACTATATTATAATAATAATTTCCAACATAACTAAGTCTACTATCTCCGTTAAAATACTAATAAATTATAAAACTCTTATAAAATAAATATAGATGCAAATGTATCATAACAAAAATATTTTTCATAGAAATTTAAAATATTTTAGGAAAGAAATAAAAATATAACTTTCTACCACATTCAACTTTTAAATTAAACATTTCCAAATACGCACGATTTTGATACTTAGCTTCTAAGACAGGGAAATGATTATAATGATCAATCGAACGGCCAGGGCACCGAACCACCGGTCCCAGCAAGCCATAAATGATTTGGGGCCGCTACAGGGAAGCTCTAACAGTACAAGAAAAATGAATACGCGAAAATGATCGGAAGAGTCATTACATCATCCACCACTAAAAAGACTTTCGTCCTCAAAAGTCAAGGACAAGAAAGTACCTGAAGTCTCGAACAGCTGAGGATACTGAGCCCGCATATCTCTCTCGGTCTCCCAGGTAGCCTCCTCAACTGGAAGGTGCCTCCACTGAACCTTGACAACCGGAATCTCCCGAGACCTCAATCTCCTGACATCTCTGGTCAAAATAGCTACCGGCTCCTCAACAAAGGCTAAACTCTCAACTAGCTGAACCGTCTCCCACTGCAACACATGAGACTCATCTGGAACATACCGCCGCAACATCGATACATGGAAAATCGGGTGCATAGATGAAAACATCGGAGGCAAAGCTAACTGATATGAAACACTACTAACCCTTTAGAGAATCTCGAATGGCCCAATATACCTGGGGCTAAGCTTGCCCCGCCTACCAAATCTCATCACACCCTTCATGGGCGATACACGGAGAAATACTGAATCACCAGCACTGAACTCTAAGGCACAAAGTCTACGATCAGCGTAGCTCTTCTGCCTACTCTGGGCTGCCCGAAGTCTATCCGGAATCACTCGGACTCGGTCTAAGGAATCTCGAAGCAAATCTGTACTCTGTGGCCTAGATTCAGAACCATCAAACCAACCAATCGGCGATCTGCAACGCCTACCATACAAGACCTCAAAAGGTGCCATGCCAATACTCGAATGAAAACTATTATTATAAGCAAACTCAGCCAAAGGCACAAACTAATCCCACGAACCTCCAAAGTCAAGAACACAGGCCCGAAGCATGTCCTCCAGAACCTAAATGGTCCTCTTGGACTGGCCATCTGTCTGAGGGTGGAAAGCGGTACTAAGATGAACCTCTGTACCCAAATCTCGCTGAATAGCCCTCCAGAACTGAAATGTGAACTGAGTGCCACGGTCTAAAATGATAGAAGCTGGGACCCTGTGCAATCGAACAATCTCACGAATGTAGATCTGAGCTAGCTTCTCTACCTCGTAAGAAGTCTGAACCGGTATAAAGTGTGTTGACTTAGTCAGCCTATCAGCGATCACCCAAATGGAATCAAACCTATGAGAAGTACGAGGTAAACCAACAACGACGTCCATAGTAATCCCTTCCCACTTCCACTCAGGAATGGGAAGTCGCTGCATCAAACCACCAGGTCTCATTTTCTCAAACTTAACCTGCTGACAGTTCAAGCACCGAGATACAAACTCTGCTATATCCTGCTTCATACCACTCCAGCAGTAAAGATGTCTCAAGTCTCTATACATCTTTGTTATGCCAGGGTGAATGAAGTATCTAGTACAATGTGCCTCATGAAGTAACAACTGAATAAAATCACTAATCCTCGGAACACAAAGGCAACTATCAAACCTCAGAACCCCATCTAAAGCTAGAGTAGCCCGACTGTTCTCACCCTGAACAACCTGATCACGAAGGTCACACAACTTCTGATCCTCAAATTGACGGCTCTGAATCTGATCAGTCAAAGTAGAATGAACCTCAACACTGGCGAGAACTCTGCTAGGATCCGACAAGTCAAGCCTAATCAAACGGTTAGCCAAGGACTGAATGTCCAAGGACAATGGTCGCTATGAAACTTAAAGAGAATCTAGGCTACCTATACTCACTGCCTTCCGACTCAAGGAATCCGCTACCATGTTTGCCTTGCCCGGATGATACAGAATAGTGAAGTTATAGTCCTTCAGTAACTCGACCCATCTCCTCTGTCTCGAGTTCAACTCTCGCTGACTTGTGATATACTGAAGACTACGGTGATCAGTGAAGATCTCACAGTGAACTCCATATAGGTAATGCCTCCAGATCTTGAGCGCGAAAACTACCGCTGCCAACTCTAAGTCATGAGTGGGGTAGTTGCGCTCGTGAACCTTCAACTGCCTCAACGCATATGCTATTACTCGACCTTGATGCATCAACACACAACCAAGACCAACCCCAGAAGCATCACAATACACGGAGAAGCTCTGACCCTCAACCGGCAAAGTCAAAACTGGAGCTGAAGTCAATAAGGCCTTAAGCCTCTGGAAGCTATCCTCACACTGATCCGACCACTGAAATGGGATATCCTTCCTAGTCAGCATAGTCAAGGGTGCTTCTATGGAAGAAAATCCCTCAACGAACCGTCTGTAGTAACCTGCTAACCCAATAAAGCTGCGAACCTCAGTAACAGTAGTAGGTCTAGGCCACTCACAAACCGCTGAAATCTTTCCCGGATCAACCCTAATCCCATCCTTAGACACCACGTGCCCTAGGAATGCAACTGACTCAAGCAAAAACTCACACTTTGAGAATTTGGCATAAAGCCGATGATCTCTCAAAGTCTGGAGTATAACCCTCAAGTGCTGCTCATGCTCATCTCTACTACGCGAGTATATCAAGATGTCGTCTATAAAAACTATCACAAATGAGTCCAAATACGGGCCAAGAACCCTATGCATCAAGTTCATAAAGGCTGCGGGGGCATTAGTCAACCCAAAAGACATCACCAGGAACTCATAATGGCCATAACGTGTCCTGAATGCTGTCTTAGGGATGTCCTCTGCCCTAATCCTCAACTGATGGTAGTCGGACCTCAAATCAATCTTTGAAAACACGACTGAACCCTTAAGCTGGTCAAACAAGTCATCAATCCTCGGCATCGGATACCTATTCTTCACTGTCACCCTATTCAGCTGTCGTTAATCAATACACATGTGCATCGACCCATCCTTCTTCTTCACGAAGAGAACAGGAGCACCCCAAGGTGACACACTCAGTCTAATAAACCCCTTAGCTAACAGATCCTGGAGCTGCTCCTTAAGCTCCCTCAACTCAGCTGGAGCCATACAGTAAGGAGAAATAGAAATGGGTCTAGTGCCCGGCTCTAACTCAATAGCAAAATCAATATCTCTCTCAGGTGGAAGGCCTGGCAGGTCGGTAGGAAACACATTAAGGAAGTCTCTAACCACAGGAACAGACTCAGGAGAAGTAGGGTCAGCACTAGATCTCGGACATATGCTAGATAAACTAAACACCCACGGGAAATCAACTTCCTAGCTCGAAGACAAGAGATGATCCCAGATGGTGCATGGCTAACCAAACCCTACCACACAACCGGGGATACACCGGGCACAACTATGTTAAGAGTCTTGGCATAACAATCCAAAACCACACGCTGAGGGGATAACCAGTCCATGCCCATTATCACATCAAAATCTAGCATATCAAGAATCATCAAATCACCCCAAGTCTCTGAATCACCAATAGATAGCATACAAGATCTCACGATCCGATCCACTACTAAAGAATCTCCTAATAGGGTCAAAACAAAAACAGGAACAAATAATGGTTCACTAGCCAACCCCAAACAAGGCACAAATTAGGCAGATATATATGAACAAGTAGATCCAGGATCAAATAAAGCCATAGCAGACTGATGGCACACAAAAATCATACCTGTAATCCCAGCATCTGAGGCCTCTGCCTCTGGTCTCCTAGGGACCGTGTAAAACTGACGACGACCTCCACCTGCACGACCGCCATCCCTACCACCTACTCTGCGGCACGGACCACCACCTCTACCCTGATAACCACCCCCTCTAGCCAGAGGCTAAAATGCTCGTAAAGGCTCGGCCAACTAAAATGTACCCTGCTGAGGGCAATCTCTAGCAAAATGACCAATCACACCACAAGTAAAACAAGCCCCTGATGGCCTACTCAGTCGAGATGAACCAGTAGATCCCGTATGACCACCACGACCTGATGCCCCAGAAACTGTACCTCACAAAGACTGGCCTCTATAGCCCTGATGGCTGCTCAAACCCTGCTCGAACTGGGTATTACCAAAAGTATGAAGGGAAGCCTGAACCGGTGGGCTGGACTGACCCTGGTGCTGCTGTGGCTGATAACCCTGGCTCCACTAGCCATAACCTCTACCACCATATCTGGAACCACTATAGCCACCCTGATGTCGAGGCCTCTTATCTCTGGACCCCTGATCATGTCGCTGTAAGTCCTCCACAGTGCAGGCATAGTCTGCGATAGCCTAAAATGACCGACCACCGGCAATCAGTATCTCAGCTGGCTGCCTGATCTCTGGCCTCAAACCCCATACAAATCTGTAAATTTTATCTTCCTCGGTAGGAATGATCATAGCTCCAAATGGTTCTAGCTGATGAAAATGGGTCTCATACTCTGAGACAGTCATAGACTCCTGCATAAGGTGAGTAAACTGCTCCCTGCGATGCTCACGATCACTCTGAGGTAGAAACTTGGCCATAAAGGACTCATGAAACTCAGACCAGGTCAAAGGAGGTGACGATGGTGGTCTACAAGCAACATGGGCCCTCCACCATAACTTCGCTGGGCCCTCCAACTGATAGGTAGTGTAACCAACCCCGTGAGTCTCCAACAAACCCAAATAATGCAACATCTTCTCACAGGTAGTAATAAAGTCATGTGGATCCTGTCCAGAAGTACCAGCAAACCTCGGAGGTGCTAGCCTCAAGAACCTACCTAACGCCTTCTGCTCCGACTCTGTCATAGCTGGGCGATGAGTAAGAGGTTGTGCAACAGATGGGACCGGAATGACCTCCGCACGGGGAGCCACAGTAGCAGGCTGCACTCCTGAACTCTGTGCACCTAGGGCTGCCCCCTGAGCAGATGCCTGTGCTACCTAAGAAGGTCGTTCTTCAATCATACCCAAAAGTTGTAATAGTAATCCCTGAATATCTGGAGGCTGAGCTACGGCTGGAGCTGGCACAGAAGTGGGCGCTAGAGCTGGTATTGGAGCTAGTGGTACCTGGGCTTCCCCGTAATCCATATGCTTCTCAGGCTCTATCTCAACTCTAGCAGCTCTAGCAGGTGCCACTGCTCGAGGGCGTCCTCGAACCTTAGCTGGAGCGGGGGGCTCATCTCCGCCTGATGCCGATGATCTCGTACGAACCATTTGCGGAAGAATGAAGTAGAACAAATGAGATTTCCAGAAACTTCAAGGGTCTTACGCATGACACAGAAGCAATGAAAGAGTCAAATTTTTGAGCCATAATTAAAATGGAAAATAAATAGAAAAGAACTATTTGGATTATATAAATGTTTGTTAGCATTTGAGCCATATATTGTTTATAATAAATTTATTGTAAGAACAGATAATACGCAAGTAAAGTGGTGGATAATGCAAAAAATACCAGACTCGGTGACAACGAAGGAAATAAGAAGGCTTGTATTAAATATACAAAATTTTACATTTACAATTGAGGTAATAAGGACTGACAAAAATATCATTGCAGACTACCTATCAAGACAAAGGTATCCAAACTGAGCCAGAAGATAATACAATGAATAAGATACTCGAAGCCATTACTACACTTTGTACTAAAGTGGATAGTATGGACGAAGAGATAAAAAAGCTAAAGACTAATGAAGTTAATCTGAAGTCTAAGGCTAAAGATAGCAGTCCCCAGGAAGACTATAAACGTCCGGAGCTAGAAGGAGACGTTGGGAAACTCCGAAAAACCCAAAACAATTTATTTGCTAATAATGCAGGTACAAGTGCAGGTACAAGTGCAGGTACAAGCGGACAACCTACAAAACCACAATACAAAAATACCAATTTAAATACAATGTTCACAAACCCATTTACTCAAAAAATACAAAGACCAGTTATGGTACCACCCCAAATAAATACATACGCAGCAAGTTTACACTAAGAGAAAAAGATATACAACCATTTGTCCCAAAACTACATACAAAACATATACAAAATCCAGACATATTTAAACCTAAACCCAAGATCAGTTACAACTACAGACCCAACCCAAGACTACATAACCCAAAAATTACAAGGATATAACAGACTTATCGCACAGCCAAAGACAAATTCGAACTTAGTCAAAACATGTTACCATTATGGACTACTTAGTACAGTATATACATATGACGGAGAAGAGCTACAAGGAATACCAGAAATACACCAAGCATTTCTAACCTACAAAAGAGTTACAAAAGGAAATTTATTCTATGTGAAATTTTATACAGCACCAGCAGAGATATTATATGACGAGATAAAACCAGTGATCCAAGTTGTAAAACTGGGATTGACAAAAAACATGATATTACCAGATGATATAATAACACAACCAGAAATACCTATGATCGAAATACCCAATTTCTATGCAAACAAACGAATTATTGGAATTTCAACCATTATTCAAGAGCTAGCAGATAATTATTTAAATGGAAACGCAATATGGAGCTACTACGCCAGAGACCAATTAATGATTTATTCAAATTCAAGAAGTGTAAGAGAAGCAGATATGGAAGAAGTCCAACAATGGATATTATCATTACTTAGACCAGAAGAGAAACCGACGACAAGAGCATTGAAGAATGAATTTATTTCTCAAAATCTATTAACAAGATACTGCAAGATAATTAGTCATAAATATCCAGATCATCGTTGTTCAAAATGCAATGGAGGAGATATGACAGAGATACCAGATGTACAGCTGGAATGAAAATATGTGGAAAGGAGAAAAGGAAGATACGTGGAAGAGACAAAAAGAAGGAAGATACGTGAAAAAGACGAAAAGCAAGAAGATACGTGGAAAGAAAGAAAAGAAGTCAAAAATGAAATTTGAAAAAAAAATGTAAAAGTTGCATAAAGTCTTGCCTACCATAAATATAAGTAGGTAAATGTCCCTGTCAGCTATTTATACCGCATTGTAAAAAGCCATAAAATAATGGACAGATGTAAAAATAGGAATAGTATAATTTTTGTTTTATTATAAAAAGTCGTAAAGTAAATAGTAAGAGTCATTCATGAACAGTAAAGGTCGTTCATGAAAGGTCATTTGTGAATAGTAAGAGTCATTTGTAAATAGTAAGAGTCATTTTTCCTTCTATATAAGGAGGTAAGAGGATGAAGGGAAGGATAAGATGAGACCAGCAAAAAAAAAAAGAAATCCTTCACCTCTCAATTCCTCACTTGTAAACCTTCCATATACATAAATAAAATATATCTTTCAAGAAAGCTATGGAGCATCTAGACGAGCTAAAAAAATCAGGTATACTTATTCATAATCATGTATAGCTAAACTTTTATATTCCTTATAATCTCTTTTATATCATAATTGTTTATCATGTTTTAGTACTGTTATAAAGAACATCTTAAGAAAGCTTGCCATGGCTAAATATTGCTGAGAGTAGTTAAGCCCAGACTATGTCATCCTAAGGTGGAAATCGGTAGGCAAGGAGGCCGTTTAGGGGAGTAGATAGAGTTGAGGCGTTGTTAGGGTAAACGATTGAAGCAAGAAAAGCATGATAGTGGCTAGAAGAGATTGTTCAAAATAACTTATTAAAAGATGATGAACTTTATGATAATGTCACGACCCAATTTCTCGGTCATGATGGCACCTACAACCCCCGGTAGGTGAACCAATCCCCGTAGCCCAGAACAGTTAGTAATGGGCTACTATCTAGCAAATAGAGGAACAAGACAAATAAAATAGATAACAGGGATACAAATATATACATATGCGAAAACTAAACCAAACCCCAAGACCTGGTATCATAGTACAGAGCCAAACTACATACATGGAGTGCAAATAAACCAAAACTATATATACAGATGTCTCTGGATGGTAATAGAGTACATGAAGCAAAAGATAAACTAAAGCTAAGCTCCGATCGCCAAGAGCTCACCCTCAGCCTGAAGTAGTCTCCAACAGATCTCCAAGCACGAATCACAGCGATCTAACGGCGATGGCCCACGCTAAGATCTGTACCCAAAGATGCAGGGGGTAGGGGTGAGCACCAAATGCGAAGCATAAGGTACCCAGTAGGTATCATAGGCCGACTGGGCACATATAAGATAAAAATGTAGTAACAGACAGAATAGAAGCAAGTAGTCACAGAAATCAACGAAAGGTACACAGGAACTAGCCCAGAGGGAAATCAACAGAACCACATGTGAGGCTAGTAAGCAGAATATACACATCATAGGCACAGGTGAAAGTAAGAAACAACACACATGGGGTCCTTGCAACAACAGTGTATACAAAATAAGTTTACGAAATGGACGGTATACCGGTAACCTCAAGTGTAAGAAGAAGAGAGAAAGAGTAATAATAGGCATGCTCAGAGACATGAATCAAACTCAACTAATCATACCAATCTCATACTTATCCATAATAGAGAACAATTCTATAAGTAAAAAGCAAAAGTCTACCTACAGTCCCTCGGCCGCCCATACAACCGAGGAACACAAACAAGTGAAAACAAACCCTCCGGCATCCCATACTACCGGAGCGTACAATCAGCAAACAGCAAACAAGGGTGGAACCTCGAACCATGAATGATATGATGCATGAAGATCTCAAGTGCCATGGTATCTCTGTATGTACCTCCTCCGGCGCCGATCCGGATCCCAGCAAGGTAGGTTCCATGGAAGGCTGCTGCCCGTATTACTACCTCTACTCCACCGTTATACCCCTTTCCACCGGACACGCAGCCCGTAGCCCCTGGCCCGGATGGCAAGGTCCATGGAGGTCCCAGAGCCCCATTCTAAAACTCAGTATCAGAACATGTATCAGATAGAACCCAGTCTCGATATCAAGATACGAGGGACCCAGCTCGAATATTGCATGCCCAGACCCTGTCCCAGGGACTAAAAATAGTATGGAAAAATATTCTCCAAAACCCCTCCAAGGGTGCCCGGGCGTAGCCGGGTCTAAACAGTTAAAAAGTCATCTCAGTGCTCGGTCCGACCGAGGTAAAAAATCATCTCAAGTAACAAGAAAAACTCAACTAGCACCCCGGCCCTGCCGAGTCTAGCGATAATCGTAAATCTGATGATTTTAAACATAATTTTACTTTCTTGCCCAAAAATCTCCACAAGTGAAATCAACCATTTCCAAATCATTTCCATCAAAAACGGGCCCCCCGGGCCATGCAAGGTTTAGAAACCAGTGTCAGTAGGCCCGAAGCCAAAACCACAGTAAAACGTGGATAAAACCTCTTTATATGCATGGAAATGGTATGATCACACACAATAGCTGCCCCGCAGCTCACAATCAACCTATCGACCCTGCACAGGCCCACAGCTACTCAGCAAGCATAACCAGCCTAGAAGGATAATTCTATGCCCGGGACTCGCGGACATTCCCAAAATCCCACCTTCTATGTTCCAGAGTCAACAAGGCCTCACAGGACCACAAGGGTAAATAAAATATATCGGCAAATACTACAAGCAACGGAGGAACAAAAGTAGGCGGACATGAATAAAGCGGTCGAGGTCTGTGGTCCAACCTAATAATCCAACCCAAGGATGCCCATTAATACAATTTTATTTTATATATACGGAGTCTAGGGAAAATAAACCGTAACCTACCTGTCGTCCGACGACAAGCTGCTAGAACAACGATGTCCAAGCTCGAACCACTCCGAGAAAATCCAAACTAAATCGGAATCGGATTCGGATTTGGGACGGAATAACTTGACGTAGATAATTGATTTTCTATAACCAATTTAATATAACCATAACCTTAAATTGGTTCCACCAATTCCCTTCTCTGTACGTATGAATGTATATAGAGCAGATAAGTAATTGAAGTGTTTGTTGAGAGAAAATGAAATCACTTCCAGTGACTATACTTAACAATACTTGCATAATGTAAAATAAGCTAGGTTGATAAGCCATAATTGGCATGGCCCTACGTAGATAATGGTTTGTTGGCCACCACATGCTGCCTAATTTGTTGCACAATGCCTCCACTTCCACGTGGAAGTGGAGGTGGCAACCATTTCGCCCCGCTAAGTATATACTCGGGTATTGCATAAATTCGTGGTAAAATAAATATAATATTTTAAATATACCGTAATTCATAGAAAATGATTTCGAATAAAACCTACTATATTATAATAATAAATTTCAACGTAACTAAGTTTACTATCTCCATTAAAATATTACGGAGTATAAAAACCTTATAAAATAAATACATATATACTTATAACGTATCAAAAATATTTTCCATAAACCTTTAGAATATTTTAAAAAGGTAATAATAATATAATCTTTACCAAATTCAACTTCTAAATAAATATTTCAACTACACGCACGATACTTATAAAGTTCTTAAGTTTAGGCTCGTAATTCGCCTATGCACGATTTCGATATTCAAGAATTCTCTCGGGATCCTCCCTTATATTTTATAACTATTTCGGAACTGAAATGGCATTTTCAAACGTGACGTCGAGGCTTAAATCGCGTTTAACCCGACCCGGTTTGCGATCCGGTTCGCAACCCATTTTCTGCCAGACAGTCCGCGGTAAAACAGTCATAACTCTTTACTCCGAGATTGGTTGGACGTGAGGTTTTGTGCGTTGGAAACTAGACTCGTAGACCTTCGATTTGGTATTTCGGGGGACTTCTAACTCTTTATATATTGAGAGAAAAGCCCTGATACATTTGACCCAAAGTTCAGAAAACTTGTTAAAGGTCTCACGATATCTTTTGTCGATTTGCTTGACTTCAAAACTTAAACGTGGAAATGACCGGAAGGGTCATTACATTATCCACTACTAAAAAGGGCTTTCACCCTCGAAAGTCAAGGTCAAGGGGTACCTGAAGGCTAAAATAGCTGCGGATACTGATCCCGCATATCTCTCTCGGTCTCCCAGGTAGCCTCCTCGACTGGACGGTGCCTCCACTGAACCTTAACAACCGGGATCTCTCGAGACCTCAATCTCCTGACATCTCTGGCCAAAATAGTTGCCGGCTCCTCAACAAAGGCTAAACCTCATCCAACTGAACTGAATCCCACTGCAACACATGAGACTCATCTGGGACATACCAACGCAACATTGAAACATGAAATACAGGATGTATAGCTGAAAACATCGGAGGTAAGGCTAACTGATAGGCAACGCTACCGACCCTCTGAAGAATCTCAAACGGCCCAATGTACCTAGGGCTAAGCTTGCCTCGCCTACCAAATCTCATCACGCCCTTCATGGGCGATACCCGGAGAAACACCAAGTCACCGACGCTAAACTCCAAGGCACGAAGCCGACGATCAGCATAACTCTTCTGCCTGCTCTGAGCTGCCCGAAGTCTGTCCTGAATCACTCGGACTCGGTCTAAGGAATCTCGAAGCAAATCTGTGCTCTGTGGCCCAGCACTAAAACCATCAAACCAATCTACCAGTGATCTGCAACGCCTGCCATACAAAGCCTCAAAAGGTGCCATGCCGATACTCGAATGGAAGCTGTTATTATAAGCAAACTCTACCAAGGGAACAAACTTATCCCAAGAACCTCCAAAGTCAAGAATACAGGCCCGAAGCATGTCCTCTAGGACCTGAATGGTCCTCTCGGACTGGCCATCTGTCTGAGGGTGAAAAGCGGTACTAAGATGAACCTCTGTACCCAAATCTCGCTGAATAACCCTCCAGAACTGAGATGTAAACTGGGTGCCGCGGTCTGAAATGATAGAAGCTGGGACCCTGTGCAACCGAACAATCTCACGAAGGTAGATCTGAGCTAACCTCTCTGCACTATAAGAAGTCTGAACCGGCAAAAAATGTGCTGACTTGGTCAGCCTATCAACAATCACCCATATGGAATCAAACCCACGAGAAGTACGGGGCAAACCAACCACGAAGTCCATAGTAATCCCTTCCCACTTCCACTCAGGAATGGGAAGTCGCTGCATCAAACCACCAGGTCTCATGTGCTCGAACTTAACCTGCTGACAGTTCAAGCACCGAGATATGAACTCCGCTATATCCCGCTTCATACCACTCCACCAGTAAAGCTGTCTCAAGTCTCTATACATCTTTGCTGTGCCAGGGTGAATGGAGTATCTAGTACAATGTGCCTCACGAAGTATCAACTGAATCTTCTGCCTGCTCTGAGCTGCCCGAAGTCTGTCCTGAATCACTCGGACTCGGTCTAAGGAATCTCGAAGCAAATATGTGCTCTGTGGCCCAGCACTAAAACCATCAAACCAATCTACCAGTGATCTGCAACGCCTGCCATACAAAGCCTCAAAAGGTGCCATGCCGATACTCGAATGGAAGCTGTTATTATAAGCAAACTCTACCAAGGGAACAAACTTATCCCAAGAACCTCCAAAGTCAAGAATACAGGCCCGAAGCATGTCCTCTAGGACCTGAATGGTCCTCTCGGACTGGCCATCTGTCTGAGGGTGAAAAGCGGTACTAAGATGAACCTCTGTACCCAAATCTCGCTGAATAGCCCTCCAGAACTGAGATGTAAACTGGGTGCCGCGGTCTGAAATGATAGAAGCTGGGACCCCATGCAACCGAACAATCTCACGAAGGTAGATCTGAGCTAACCTCTCTGCACCATAAGAAGTCTGAACCGGCAAGAAATGTGCTGACTTGGTCAGCCTATCAACAATCACCCATATGGAATCAAACCCACGAGAAGTACGGGGCAAACCAACCACGAAGTCCATAGTAATCCCTTCCCACTTCCACTCAGGAATGGGAATTCGCTGCATCAAACCACCAGGTCTCATGTGCTCGAACTTAACCTGCTGACAGTTCAAGCACCGAGATACAAACTCCGCTATATCCCGCTTCATACCACTCCACCAGTAAAGCTTCCTCAAGCCTCTATACATCTTCGTTGTGCCAGGGTGAATGGAATATCTAGTACAATGTGCCTCACGAAGTATCAACTGAATCAAATCACTACCCCTCGGAACACAAAGGCGACTATCATACCTCAGAACCCCATCTGAATCTAGAGTAGCCCGACTGGTCTCACCCTGAACAACTCGATCACGAAGGTCACACAACTGCTGATCCTCAAACTGACGGCTCTGAATCTGATCAACCAAAGTAGAACGAACCTCAACACTGGCGAGAACTCTGCTAGGATCCGACAAGTCAAGCCTAACCAAACGGTTAGCCAAGGACTGGATGTCCAAGGCCAATGGTCGCTCTGAAACTGCAAGAGAAGCTAGGCTACCCATACTCACTGCCTTCCGACTCAAGGCATCCGCTACCACGTTCGCCTTGCCCGGATGATACAGAATAGTGAAGTCATAGTCCTTCAGTAACTCGACCCATCTCCTTTGTCTCGAGTTCAACTCCCGCTGACTCGTAATATACTGAAGACTACGGTGATCGGTGAAGATATCACAGTGAACTCCATATAAATAATGCCTCCAGATCTTGAGCGCGAAAACTACCGCCGCCAACTCTAAGTCATGAGTGGGGTAGTTGCGCTCGTGAACCTTCAGTTGCCTCGACGCATATGCTATTACTCGACCTTGCTGCATCAACACACAACCAAGACCAACCCCAGAAGCATCACAATACATGGAGAAGCTCTGACCCTCAACCGGCAAAGTCAAAACTGGAGCTGAAGTCAATAAGGCCTTAAGCCTCTGGAAGCTATCCTAACACTGATCCGACCACTGAAATGGGATATCCTTCCTAGTCAGCATAGTCAAGGGTGCTGCTATGGAAGAAAATCCCTCAACGAACCGTCTGTAGTAACCTGCTAACCCAATAAAGCTGCGAACCTCAGTAACAGTCGTAGGTCTAGGCCACTCACAAACCGCTGAAATCTTTCCCGGATAAACCCTAATCCCATCCTTAGACACCACGTGCCCTAGGAACGCAACTGACTCAAGCCAAAACTCACACTTTGAGAACTTGGCATAAAGCCGATGATCTCTCAAAGTCTGGAGTATAACCCTCAAGTGCTGCTGATAACGCCCAAACTACACCTCAAATTAATGAGGCGTAAGCGGTCGTAGTCAAATATAGAACCTAACTAGGTTGGGGTCGAATCCCACAGAGAATATGGTGAAAATTAAGCCTTTAGTGAAGTATGTGACTAGTCGTCACTAGTTTCCGGAAAAGGGGGGTTTTGTGTAATGAACAATAGCAAACAAAACAAATAATAACGTATGAGAATAAATCAGTAGGAGAATGAACTAGGGAAGTGTTTACCATGGCGTTGGTAACAATGTCGATCCTAAGCTTAATCGGTTTCTTTTTATATACGTGTCACGATGTGATTGAAGCAATGGTATCGTCTAAACGTCTCTCGACCAAATAAACAAATTTCCTTTTCTATTCTCTCGACCTCGAAAAGATGTGCTTTTTAGATTTCAATCCTAAACATCAAGTAGATTAATCTAGTTACAGCATTAATCATTAGACGAGAGTTAGTAGTCTCGAATCCTTGTTGTTAATCAAGTTTCCCGGTTTTAATCCCTTTACTCAAGCAAACTTAAACCTAGGCATGTTCTAATGTTTGCAACCACTAGAAAACATTAAATAATGAATGATTAACAATGTGACAATACATATATTGAACCCAACGCTACCCGGAATCTATATCGCTACGTTTGCCATGGCTCCCACAACCCTAGTTGTGGGAGGTTTAGTTACTCATGCTAGTAGAAGAATAAAAGAAAGTCATATGCATAATAAAGAAAAGAAATCCTTATAATGTATTGAGAACAATCTTTAATTATTCCAAGAACAAGAAACCAAAGATCCCAAGAACGAATCAAGAACAAGATTGAGGAGAAGGAAACCGTGTGTAGCGCGTTTCACCTCTCAAAACTCGCTCAAAAACTCTCCTAAAATTATTGGAAAAACTTGGTTCAAAGCATAATAATGAAATAAACCTAACATAGGGTATTTATAGGAGTCTAGGAAACCAATCCCAAAAACGCTCGGATTCCGCGTCGCGGACTGCCTAAGTGTGACGGCCAGGCTGACGGACCGTCACACCCTTGACGGACCGTCACCTGAACCGTCACTCTTATCCAGAATGCTCTTTTTCGCGTATTTCCTTCCGTTTCCATGTTTGTCTCCATTTCCTACAAATATAACATAAAAACATCAAAAACGACAACGGTTGCTTGAAAACGTACGATTGTTCTTAGTTTAAAGGAGTCGAAAGTGACGTAAATTAGCGGCACATCAACACCCTCAACTTAAAACGTTTGCTTGTCCTCAAGCAACATAACATAAAACAATAAAACGACTCAACTAAGAACACAAACTCATGTCTCTAGCAACTCATGGTCATTCAAAACTTATTCAATTAAATCAAGCTCCCTCGTAGCACACGAATGTATGAAACACTAACTTGCAAGGATCCAAACATGTCATTCCGATATGATAGAACATTCTACATGCACACGCGCAGCTATCCTAACACTCAATAGACAATACAGAAATCTTGGTGCCCTCACCACAAAGAAATCCCACACACAAGATTTAGGACTAGGTAAGCGCTCACACTCACAAACGATTTCAAACAATGCACATGCGATACCATAGGCTTGCCCTTACTATTCTATTTCAGTTCTTCAGAAAGCAGCTCAGGATCACTACAGGACTTGTTTAGGCTTGTAATGAGGCTTCGGGTGCAGGTATGATACATTTAGGGGTTAGTGACTAAGCCCTCCTTGGAACTACCGACGTCTTCTTACCACATACTTTACTTTGTCCATCCTTATTCGCCTTTTTATTTCCTTCTCTCTAGCTACAGGTGCGGCCTCTTTATTTTGAGAATTCTTTTTTGTTACTTTTTCGATCTTTTTCACTTCTTTTTATTTTTCTTTTCTTAGGCACACACCTGAATTTTCATTCTATTCACAACCAATCTTCTCCATCCTCTTTTTCTTATCATTCACCTCTGTAGTAGCCACCCTCAACTTAGGATGATTGCCTGCGTTGAGGTGCACGATGTCCATGGCAGGACCAGGGCCAAAACAGGGTTTACCTCTATGGTAGCCACCCTCAACTTAGGCTGATTGCCTGCGTTGAGGTGCACGATGTCCAAGGAAGGACCAGGGCCAAATAGGGATTCAAAGTTAAACGGGAATGGTGACAGGTTATTGAAAGAATAAGGTCAATTATGGCTCAAACAGGGATCAAGGGATTATTTATATTTGGACGGTCTTTTAGGTTAAGTGGACTGCACACAAAAAGGGCCTGTGATCCTTTCCTAAGCAACCAAACTTCGAACTTAACAAAATAGACCGGGCAAGTTCTAGATGCATGCACAGAGTAAGAATTTATAACAATCATCTCACACGCTCTTGGCACCAAGAAACTATATCGCTACCAACTATCAAACAACCGCTCGGCTTAAGCATACTCATTCTACTCATAATCACACAATGACATACAAGGATCCAGACAGTCAATCGTTTCAACATAAGTACAAAACCAGAAAATTTTTAAAGGGGCCTCCTTTTAGTCAAGAAAACGCCATGATGCTTTGCTATAGACACAAGAAAACATCTAACAAGATTTAAAATAACAACCTAAACATGCCGGTTCTACTAGATAGCACACCGAAGGGAAAAGAAACACGGCAACAAAAACCCTCGGTGGTGACTCACAGGTTTCCCAACACCCTCAACTTAGACTCATGCATTGTCCCCAATGCATAGATATGAAAGCTAAAAACTGTGAGAGAAAGGAATACCTGTGATGTCGATTGGACTCAGATTCTGGAATGATGTTGGAGACCGCCAGGGTCTCCAAAGCATGAGAACTCGATGTCCTCATCATTCAGCATAATATCGTCCTGCAGACCATTAGCATTCAGATTTTGTTGGGCCTGCAGTTCTGCAGCGAGCCTTGCTGCTTCTTGTTGTGCGGCCATATTCTGCCTTAACGTTCTAGCAAGCTCGGGGTCGTAAGGTACTGTTGATTCCCCCGAGTGCCGGGTACTTGGCATGCACAACTCTGTACCCTGTCAAAAACAAAAACAACAAATAAACGTAAAAGCAGGAAAGTATGACTAAGAGTCAAATAAACACACCGGACTTAACAAACAACCGTATTCCCTGGCAACGGCGCCACTTTTTGATAACGCCCAAACTACACCTCAAATTAACAAGGCGTAAGCGGTCGTAGTCAAATATAGAACCCAACTAGGTTGGGGTCGAATCCCACAGAGAATATGGTGAAAATTAAGCCTTTAGTGAAGTATGTGACTAGTCGTCACTAGTTTCCGGAAAAGGGGGGTTTTGTGTAATGAACAATAGCAAACAAAACAAATAATAACGTATGAGAATAAATCAGTAGGAGAATGAACTAGGGAAGTGTTTACCATGGCGTTGGTAACAATGTCGATCCTAGGCTTAATCGGGTTCTTTTTATATGCGTGTCACAATGTGATTGAAGCAATGGTATCATCTAAACGTCTCTCGACCAAATAAACAAATTTCCTTTTCTATTCTCTCGACCTCGAAAAGATGTGCTTTTTAGATTTCAATCCTAAACATCAAGTAGATTAATCTAGTTACAGCATTAATCATTAGACGAGAGTTAGTAGTGTCAAATCCTTGTTGTTAATCAAGTTTCCCGGTTTTAATCTCTTTACTCAAGCAAATTAAACCTAGGCATGTTCTAATGTTTGCAACCACTAGAAAACGTTAAATAATGAATGATTAACAACGTGACACTACATATATTGAACCCAACGCTACCCGGAATCTATATCGCTACGTTTGCCATGGCTCCCACAACCCTAGTTGTGGGAGGTTTAGTTACTCATGCTAGTAGAAGAATAAAAGAAAGTCATGTGCATAATAAAGAAAAGAAATCCTTACAATGTATTGAGAACAATCTTTAATTATTCCAAGAACAAGAAACCAAAGATCCCAAGAACGAATCAAGAACAAGATTGAGGAGAAGGAAACCGTGTGTAGCGCGTTTCCCCTCTCAAAACTCGCTCAAAAACTCTCCTAAAATTATTGGAAAAACTTGGTTCAAAGCATAATAATGAAATAAACCTAACATAGGGTATTTATAGGAGTCTAGGAAACCAATCCCAAAAACGCTCGAATTCCGCGTCGCGGACTGCCTAAGTGTGACGGCCAGGGTGACGGACCGTCACTCTTATCCAGAATGTTCTTTTTCGCGTATTTCCGTCCGTTTCCGTGTTTGTTTCCATTTCCTACAAATACAACATAAAAACATCAAAAACAACAACGGTTGCTTGAAAACGTACGATTGTTCTTAGTAAAAAGGATTCGAAAGTGCCGTAAATTAGCGGCACATCACTGCTCATGCTCATCTCTACTATGCGAGTATACCAAGATGTCGTCTATAAAAACTATCACAAATGAGTCCAAATACGGGCCCAAGAACCCTGTGCATCAAGTTCATAAAGGCTGCGGGGGCATTAGTCAACCCAAAAGACATCACCAGGAACTCATAATGGCCATAACGTGTCCTGAATGCTGTCTTAGGGATGTCCTCCGCCCTAATCCTCAACTGATGGTAGCCAGACCTCAAATCAATCTTCGAAAACACGACTGAACCCTGAAGCTGGTCAAACAAATCATCAATCCTCGGCAACGGATACCTATTCTTCACTGTCACCCTATTCAGCTGCCGATAATCAATACACATGCGCATCGACCCATCCTTCTTCTTCACGAAGAGAACAGGAGCACCCCACGGTGACACACTAGGTCTAATAAACCCCTTAGCTAACAGATCCTGGAGCTGCTCCTTAAGCTCCCTCAACTCAGCAGGAGCCATACGGTAAGGAGAAATAGAAATGGGCCTAGTGCCCGGCTCCAACTCAATAGCAAAATCAATATCTCTCTCAGGTGGAAGGCCTGGCAGGTCGGTAGGAAACACATCGAGGAAGTCTCTAACCACAGGAACAGACTCAGGAGAAGTGGGGTCAGCACTAACATCTCGGACATATGCTAGATAAGCTAAACACCCACGGGAGATCAACTTCCTAGCTCGAAGACAAGAGATGATCCCAGATGGTGCATGGCTAACAGAACCCTGCCACACAACCGGGGATACACCGGGCACAGCTATGGTAATGGTCTTGGCATAACAATCCAAAACCACACGGTGAGGGGATAACCAGTCCATGCCCAGTATCACATCAAAATCTAGCATATCAAGAATCATCAAGTCTCCCCAAGTCTCTGAATCACCAATAGATAACATACAGGATCTCATAATCCGATCCACTACTAAAGAATCTCCTACTGGGGTCGAAACAGAAACAGGAACAGATAATGGCTCACTAGCCAACCCCAAACAAGGCACAAAGTAGGCAGATACATATGAACAAGTGGATCCAGGATCAAATAAAGCCATAGCAGACTGATGGCACACAGAAATCATACCTGTAATCACAGCATCTGAGGCCTCTGCCTCTGGTCTCCTAGGGACCGCGTAAAACTGACGACGACCTCCACCTGCCCGACCGCCATCCCTACCACCTGCTCTGCCACGTGGCGCACCACCTCTACTCTGACGACCACCCCCTCTAGCCGGGGGCTGAACTACCCGTAAAGGCTCGGCCAACTGGACTGTACCCTGCTGAGGGCAATCTCTAGCAAAGTGACCTATCGCACCACAAGTAAAACAAGCCCCTGACGGCCTACTCAGTCGAGATGAACCCGCAAATCCCGAATGACCACCACGACCTGATGCCCCAGAAACTGTACCCCTCGAAGACTGGCCGCTATAGCCCTGATGGCTGCCCTGACCCTGCTCGAACTGGGTACTACCGAAAGTCTGAAGAGAAGCCTGAACCGGTCGGCTGGACTGACCCTGGTACTGCTGTGGCTGAAAACTTCGGCTCCACTGGCCAGGACCTCTACCACCATATCTGGAACCACTATAGACACCCTGATGCCGAGGCCTCTTATCTCTGGACCCCTGATCATGTCGCTGTAAGTCCTCCACAGTGCGGGCATAGTCTACAATAGCCTGGAATGACCGACCACTGGCAATCAATATCTCAGCTGGCTGCCTGATCTCTGGCCTCAAACCCCATACAAATCTGCGAATCCTATCAGCCTCAGTAGGAATGATCATAGCTCCGAACGGTGCTAGCTGATGAAAACGGGTCTCATACTCCGAGATAGTCGTAGATCCCTGCACAAGGTGAGTAAACTGCTCCCTGCGACGCTCCCGATCACTCTGGGGTAGGAAATTGGCCATAAAGGCCTCGTAAAACTCAGACCAGGTCAAAGGAGGTGACGACGGTGGTCTACAAGCAACCTGAGCCCTCCACCATAACTTTGCTGGGCCCTCCAACTGGTAGGTAGTATAACCAACCCCGTGAGTCTCCAACAAACCCAGATGATGCAACATCTCCTCACAGGTAGTAATAAAGTCATGTGGATCCTGTCCAGAAGTACCAGCAAATCTCGGGGGTGCTAACCTCAAAAATCTGCCCAATGCCTTCTGCTCTGACTCTGTCATAGCTGGGCGAGGAGCAAGAGGCTGTGCAACAGATGGAACTGGAATAACCTCCGCACGGGGAGCCATAGTAGTCGACTGCGCTCCTAAGCTCTGTGCCCCCTGAGCGGATATCTGCGCTATCTCAGAAGGCCGCTCTCCAATCACACCCAAAAGTTGTAATAGTAATCCTCGAATATCTGGAGACTGAGCTGTGGCTGGAGCTGGCACTGGAGCTGGTGCTGGAGCTGGCGCTGGAGCTGGTGGTACCTGGGCTGCCCCCTGAACCACATGCTGCTCGGGCTCTATCTCCACGCTAGCAGCTCTAGCAGGTGCCACTGATCGAGGGCGTCCTCGACCCCTAGCTGGAGTGGGAGGCTCATCCTCGCGTGCTGCCGATGATCTCGTACGAACCATCTGCGGAAGAATGAAGTAGAATAAATAAGATCTCCAGAAACTTCAAGGGTAGTACGCACGACACAGAAGCAACGAAAGAGTCAAATTTCCTAAAATGCCACTGTAGCCTCCCAAAGATTGTGTACGGACGTCTCCGCCCCGATCCGCAGGACTCTACTAGACATTGGCTCTGATACCGATGACACCGGTGAACCTAAAGCTCTGATACCAAGTTGTCACGACCCAATTTCTCGGTCATGATGGCACCTACAACCCCCGGTAGGTGAACCAATCCCCGTAGCCCAGAACAATTAGTAATGGGCTACTATCTAGCAAATAGAGAAACAAGACAAATAAAATAGATAACAGGGATATAAATATTTACATATGCGAAAACTAAACCAAACCCCAAGACCTGGTATCATAGTACAGAGCCAAACTACATACATGGAGTGCAAATAAACCAAAACTATATATACAGATGTCTTCTGAATGGTAATAAGACGTAAATGAAGCAAAAGATAAACTAAAGCCTAAAGCTCCGATCGCCAAGAAGAAATCACCCTAGCCTGAAGTAGTCTCCAACAGACACTCTCCAAGCATCGAATCACAGCGAATCTAACGACGATGGCCCACGCTAGAGTCCTACACCCAAAGATGCAGGGGGTAGGGGTGAGCACCAAATGCGAAGCATAAGGTACCAGTAGGTTCAATAGGCCGGACTGGCCACATATAAGATAAAAATGTAGTAAACGAAGAAATAGGAAGCAAAGTAGTCAACAGAATAACGAAAGGTACACAGGAACTAGCCCAGAGGGAAATCAACAGAACACATGTAGGCTAGTAAGCAGAATATACAACACATAGGCACAGGTGATAAGTAAGAAACAGACGCACCTGGGGTCCCTGCAAAGCAACAGTAGTATAAACAAAAATAAGTTTTACGAAATGGACGGTAATACCGGTAACCTCAAGTGTAAGAAGAAGAGAGAAAGAGTAACATAGGCAGCTCAGAGACATGAATCAAACTTCAAACTCAATCACACCAAATACTCATACTTATCCATAATAGAAACAAATTCTATAAGTTAAAAAGCAAAAGTCTAACCTACGTCCCCGGCCGCACCATTAAACAACCGAGGAACCAAACAAGTGAAACAAACGCCTCCGCATCCCATATTACCGGGCGTACAATCAGAACAAAAGAAACAAGGGTGGAGCCTCAACAATGAATGAATATATGCATGAAGAATCTAAGTGCCATGGCTACTCTGTATGTACCGTCCTCCGGCGCCGATCCGGCCCAGCAGGTAGGTTCCATGAAAGGACTCTGCCCGTATACCTCTACTCCCCCGTATACCCCTCTTCCGGCACACGCAGCCTGTAGCCCCTGGCCCGGATAGCAAGGTCCATGGAGGTCCCAGACCCCATACTCAAACTCAGTATCAGAACATGGATCAAGATAGAGACCCAGTCTCGATATCAAGATAGAGACCCAGTCTCGAATATGCATGCCCAGACCCTGTCCAGGACTAAAAATAGTAGGAAAATATCTCAAAAACCCCTCCAAGGGTGCCCGGGCGTAGCCGGGTCTAAACAGTAAAAGTCATCTCAGGTGCTCGGTCCGACCGAGGCTAAAAATCATCTCAAGTAACAAGAAAACTCAACTAGCACCCCGGCCCTGCCGAGTCTAGCGATAATCATAAAACTGATGATTTTAACATAATTTTACTTTCTTGCCCAAAAATCTCCACAAGTGAAATCAACCATTTCCAAATCATTTCCATCAAAAACGGGCCCCCCGGGCCATGCAAGGTTTAGAAACCAGTGTCAGTAGGCCCGAAGCCAAAACCACAGTAAAACGTGGATAAACCCTCTTTATATGCATGGAAATGGTATGATCACACACAATAGCTGCCCCGCAGCTCACAATCAACCTATCGACCCTGCACAGGCCCACAGCTACTCAGCAAGCATAACAGCCTAGAAGGATAATTCTATGCCCGGGACTCGCGGACATTCCCAAAATCCCACCTTCTATGTTCCAGAGTCAACAAGGCCTCACAGGACCACAAGGGTAAATAAAATATATCGGCAAATACTACAAGCAACGGAGGAACAAAAGTAGGCGGACATGAATAAAGCGTTCGAGGTCTGTGGTGCCAACCTAATAATCCCACCCAAGGATGCCCATTAATACAATTTTATTTTATATATGGGAGTCTAGGGAAAATAAACCGTAACCTACCTGTCGTCCGACGACAAGCTGCTAGAACAACGATGTCCAAGCTCGAACCACTCCGAGAAAATCCAAACTAAATCGGAATCGGATTCGGATTTGGGACGGAATAACTTGACGTAGATAATTGATTTTCTATAACCAATTTAATATAACCATAACCTTAAATTGGTTCCACCAATTCCCTTCTCTGTACGTATGAATGTATATAGAGCAGATAAGTAATTGAAGTGTTTGTTGAGAGAAAATGAAATCACTTCCAGTGAATATACTTAACAATACTTGCATAATGTAAAATAAGCTAGGTTGATAAGCCATAATTGGCATGGCCCTACGTAGATAATGGTTTGTTGGCCACCACATGCTGCCTAATTTGTTGCACAATGCCTCCACTTCCACGTGGAAGTGGAGGTGGCAACCATTTCGCCCCGCTAAGTATATACTCGGGTATTGCATAAATTCGTGGTAAAATAAATATAATATTTTAAATATACCGTAATTCATAGAAAATGATTTCAAATAAAACCTACTATATTATAATAATAAATTTCAACGTAACTAAGTTTACTATCTCCATTAAAATATTACGGAGTATAAAAACCTTATAAAATAAATACATATATACTTATAACGTATCAAAAATATTTTCCATAAACCTTTAGAATATTTTAAAAAGGTAATAATAATATAATCTTTACCAAATTCAACTTCTAAATAAATATTTCAAATACACGCACGATACTTATAAAGTTCTTAAGTTTAGGCTCGTAATTCGCCTACGCACGATTTCGATATTCAAGAATTCTCTCGGGATCCTCCCTTATATTTTATCACTGTTTCAGAACTGAAATGGCATTTTCAAACGTGACGTTGAGGCTTAAATCGCGTTTAACCCGACCCGGTTCGCGACCCGGTTCGCAACCCGTTTTCTGCCAGACAGTCCGCGGTAAAACAGTCATAACTCTTTACTCCGAGATCGGTTGGACGTGAGGTTTTGTGCGTTGGAAACTAGACTCGTAGACCTTCGATTTGATATTTTGGGGGACTTCTAACTCTTTATATATATTGAGAGAAAAGCCCTGATACATTTGACCCAAAGTTCAGAAAACTTGTTAAAGGTCTCACGATATCTTTTGTCGATTTGCTTGACTTCAAAACTTAAACGTGGAAATGACTGGAAGGGTCATTACAGTCGCGGACGCCCACGAAAATTTTGGCCAAAATACCGCCGGACGCACATATCACACAAAATCCATGGATTATAACACACGAAAAAACCGAAAAATCCCTATTTCCTATTCCGGGCCACGTTTGAAATCCTAAAACCCCACGTTTGCCTCTCCGAACAAACGCGCGCCATTAAATAGGTCATCGCGGACGCCCATAAAAACTTTTGGCCAAAATACAGCCGGACGCATATATCACAAAAAATCCATGGACTATAACACACGAAAAAATAGAAAAATCTCTATTTCCCGTTCCGGGCAACGTTTGAAATCCTAAAACCCCACATTTTCCCCTCTGAACCAACGCGTGCCATTATATAGGTCGTCGCGAACGCCCACGAAATATTTTTTCCAAAATACCGCCGGACGCACATATCACACAAAATCCATGGACTATACACACGAAAAAACTGAAAAATCCCTATTTCCCATTCCGGGCCACATTTGAAATCCTAAAACCCCACGTTTGCCTCTCTGAACCAACGCGCGGCGTTAAATAGGTCGTCGCGGACGTCCACGAAAACATTTCGTCCAAAATTCCGCCGAACGCTCATATCACACAAAATCAATGGACTAACACACGAAAAAACTAAAAAATCACTATTTCCCGTTTCGGGCCACGTTTGAAATCCTAAGACCCCACGTTTGCCCCTCCGAACAAACGCGCGCCATTAAATAGGTCATCGAGGACGCCCACGAAAAATTTCCTTCAAAATACCTCCGGGCGCACATATCATACAAAATCCATGGACTATAACACACGAAAAAACTGAAAAATCCCTACTTCCCGTTCCGGGACACGTTTGAAATCCTAAAATCCCACGCTTTCCACTCCGAACCAACGCGCGCCATTAAATAGGTCATCGCGGACGCCCACAAAAAATTTCCTCCAAAATACCGCCGGACGCACATATCACACAAAATCCATAGACTATAATAACACACCAAAAAACTAAAAAATCCCTATTTCCCAGTCCGGGCATCGTTTGAAATCCTAAAACCACATGTTTGCCCCTCCGAACCAACGCGCGCCATTAAATAGGTCGTCGCGGACGCCCACGAAAAATTTCCACCAAAATACCGCCGGACGCACATATCACACAAAATCCATGGACTATAACACACGAAAAAACCAAAAAATCCATATTTCCCATTCCGGGCCACATTTGAAATCCTTAAACCCCACATTTGCCCCTCCCAACCAACGCGCGCCATTAAATAGGTCGTCGCGAACGCCCATGAAAATTTTTGGCCAAAATACCGCCGGACGCACATATCACACAAAATTCATGGACTATAACACACGAAAAAACCGAAAAATTTCTATTTCCCGTTCCAGGCCACGTTTGAAATCCTAAAACCCCACGTTTGCCCTTCCAAACCAACGCGCGCCATTAAATAGGTCGTCGCAGACGCCCATGAAAATTTTTGGCCAAAATACCGCCGGATGCATATATCATACAAAATCCATGGACTATAACACACGAAAAATAGAAAAATCCCTATTTTCTGTTCCGGGCCACGTTTGAAATCCTAAAACACCACGTTTGCCCCTCCGAACCAACGCGCGCCATTAAATAGGTCATCGCAAACGCCCACGAAATATTTTTTCCAAAATACCGCCGGACGCACATATCAAAAAAAATCCATGGACTATACACACGAAAAAACTGAAAAATCCCGATTTCCCCTTCCGGGCCACATTTGAAATCATAAAACCCCACGTTTGCCCCTCTAAAAGGACGTGCACCATTAAATAGGTCGTCGCGGACGCCCACCAAATATTTCCTCCAAAATACCGCCGGAAGCACATATCAAACAAATCCATGGACTATAACACACGAAAAAATTGAAAAATCCCTATCTCCCATTCCGAGCCACGTTTGAAATCCTAAAACCCCACCTTTGCTCCTCCGAACCAACGCGTGCCATTAAATAGGTCGTCGCGGACGCCCACGAAAAATTTGGCCAAAATACCGCCGGACGCACATATCACACAAAATCCATGGACTATAACACACAAAAAAACTAAAAATTCCCTATTTCCCGTTCCGGGCCACGTTTGAAATCCTAAAACCCTACGTTTGCCCGTCAGAACCAACGCGCGCCATTAAATAGGTCTTCGCGGATGCCCTCGTAAACTTTTGGCGAAAATACCGCCGGACGCATATATCACACAAAATCAATGGACTATAACACACGAAAAAATAGAAAAATCCCTATTTCCCGTTCCGGGCCACGTTTGAAATCCTAAAACCCCACATTTTCCCCTCCAAACCAACGCGCGCCATTAAATAGGTCATCGCGAATGCCCACGAAATGTTTTCTCAAAAAAACCGCCGGACGCACGTATCACACAAAATCCATGGACTATACACACGAAAAAACTGAAAAATCCCTATTTCCCGTTCCGGGCCACATTTGAAATCCTAAAACCCCACGTTTGCCCCTCCGAACCAATGCGCGCCATTAAATAGGTCGTCGCGGACGCCCACGAAAACATTTCAGCCAAAATTCCGCTGGACGTTCATATCACACAAAATTCATGTACTATAACACACGAAAAAACCAAAAAATCCCTATTTCCCGTTCCGGGGCACGTTTGAAATCCTAAAACACCACGTTTGTCCCTCCGAACCAACGCGCGCCATTAAATAGGTCGTCGCGGATGCCCACGAAAATATTTCGGCCAAAATTCCGCCGGACGCTCATATCACAGAAAATCCATGGACTATAACACATGAAAAAACCAAAAAAATCCCTATTTCCCGTTCTGGGCCACGTTTGAAATCCTAAAACACCACGTTTGCCCCTCCGTACCAACACGCGCCATTAAATAAGTCGTCGTGGACGCCCACCAAAAATTTCCTCCAAAATACCGCCGGAAGCAGAAATCACACAAATCCATGGACTATAACACACGAAAAAATAGAAAAATACCTATCACCCATTCTGGGCTACGTTTGAAATCCTAAAACCCCACGTTTTCCTTTCCGAACCAATGCGAGACATTAAATAGGTCATCGCGGACGCCCACGAAAATTTTGGCCAAAATACCGCCGGACGCACATATCACACAAAATCCATGGATTATAACACACGAAAAAACCGAAAAATCCCTATTTCCCGTTCTGGGACACGTTTGAAATCCTAAAACCTCACGTTTGCCCCTCCGAACCAACGCGCGCCATTAAATAGGTCATCGCGGACGCCCATGAAAACTTTTGGCCAAAATACCGCCGGAGGCATATATCACACAAAATCAATGGACTATTACACACGAAAAAATAGAAAAATCCCTATCTCCCATTCCGAGCCACGTTTGAAATCCTAAAACCCCACCTTTGCTCCTCCGAACCAACGCGTGCCATTAAATAGGTCGTCGCGGACGCCCACGAAAAATTTGGCCAAAATACCGCCGGACGCACATATCACACAAAATCCATGGACTATAACACACAAAAAAACTAAAAATTCCCTATTTCCCGTTCCGGGCCACGTTTGAAATCCTAAAACCCTACGTTTGCCCGTCAGAACCAACGCGCGCCATTAAATAGGTCTTCGCGGATGCCCTCGAAAACTTTTGGCGAAAATACCGCCGGACGCATATATCACACAAAATCAATGGACTATAACACACGAAAAAACAGAAAAATCCTTATTTGCCGTTCCGGGCCACGTTTGAAATCCTAAAACCCCACATTTGCCCCTACGAACCAACGCGCGCTGTTAAATAGGTCGTCGCGAACGCCCATGAAATTTTTTCTCCAAAATACCGCCGGACGCACATATCACACAAAATCCATGGACTATACACACGAAAAAACTGAAAAATCCCTATTTCCCATTTTTGGGCCACATTTGAAATCCTAAAACCCCACGTTTGCCTCTCTGAACCAACGCGCGCCATTAAATAAGTCGTCGCAGACGCCCACCAAAAATTTCCTCCAAAATACTGCCGGAAGCACATATCACACAAATCCATCGACTATAATACACGAAAAAATCGAAAAATCCCTATCTCCCATTCCAGGCTACGTTTAAAATCCTAAAACCCCACGTTTTCCCTTCCGGACCAATGCGAGACATTACATAGGTCGTCGCAGACGTCCGCGAAATTTTTTTTCCAAAATACTGTAATGACCCTTCCGGTCATTTTCACGTTTAAGTTTGAAGTCAAGCAAATCGACAAAAGATATCGTAAGACCTTTAACAATTTTCTGAACTTTGGGTCAAATGTGTCGGGGATTTTCTCCCAATATATAAAGAGTTAGAAGTCCCCCGAAATACCAAATCGAAGGTCTACGAGTCTAGTTTTCAACGCACAAAACCGCACGTCCAAATAATCTTGGAGTAAAGAGTTATGACTGTTTTACCGCGGACTGTCTGGCAGAAAACGGGTTGCGAACCGGGTCGCGAATCGGGTCGGGGTTAACCCGATTTAAGCTTCAATTTTACGTTTTAAAATGCCATTTCAGTTCCGAAACAGTGATAAAATATAAGGGAGGATCCCGAGAGAATTCTTGAATAATTGAAATCGTGCGTAGGCGAATTACGAGCCTAAACTTAAGAACCGTATTAGCATCGTGCGTGTATTGGAAATATTTATTTAAAAGTTGTATTTTGGTAAAAAATTATATTATTATTTCCTTTCCAAAATATTTTAAAGGTTATGGAAAATATATTTGATACGATATAAGTGTTACGTATTTATTTTATAAAGTTTTTATACTCCGTAATATTTTAACGGAGATAGTAAATTTAGTTATGTTTAAATTTATTATTATAATGTAGTAGGTATTGTTGGAAATAATTTTCTAATAATGATGGTATATTTAAAATACTATATTTATTTTACCATGAATTTACGCAATACCCGAATATATACCTAACGGGGTAGAATTCTAAGAGGTTGCCACCTCCACCCCACGTGGAGGTAGAAGGAGTGGACAGCAACCCCTTACAAGAGGGATACGCTGCCACTTGCCACCTTTTAACAATTAAATCTATGTAGTATAAGATTGTTAAATAGGTGGTTGCAAAATCCAATATGGATTTACATATCTGCCAACCTTGGTATCCTTTGGGGGAGCATTAAAGTTCTTACAAATCCAATCCCACCTATTACTGTTTATTAAATTTCAGCCAAGTTTGATTTTGTTCGGAGTTTTTCGGAGCGGTTCAGGATTGGATATCTTCGTTCTAGCAGCTTGTCATCGGACGACAGGTAGGTTACGGTTTAATTTGCCCAGACTCCGTATATATAGAATAAAATTGTATTAATGGGCATCCTTGGGTTGGCTTATTAGGTTGGTACCACAGACCTTGACCGCTTTATTCATCGTCCGCCTATTTTAATTCCTCCGTTATGGTTTGTTAGTATTTGCGGATATATTTTATTTATTTACCCTTGTGGTCCTGTGAGGCCTTATTGACTCTGGAACATAGAAGGTGGGATTTTGGGAATGTCCGCGAGTCCCGGGCATAGAATTATCCTTCTAGGCTGGTTATGCTGGCTGAGTAGCTGTGGGCCTGTGCAGGGTCGGTAGGTTGATTGTAAGCTGTTGGGCAGCTATTGTTGTGTGTGAGCATATCATTTCCATGCATATAAAGAGGTTTTATCGATGTTTTACAGCGGTTTTGGCTTTGGGCCTACTGACACTGTTTTCTAAACCTTGCATGGCCCGGGGGGTCGGTTTTGATGGAAATGATTTGGAAATGGTTGATTTCACTTGTGGTTTAAAATCATCAGTTTTACGATTTTCACTAGACTCGGCAGGGCCGGAGTGCTAGTTGAGTTTTC